>JADLZL010003795.1:0-48759 GCA_015844335.1 Chrysopogon serrulatus | reverse complement strand
GTTAGAAGATTTGGGCTTGGCCCAAATAATAATTCAAATAAATCCCAAAGGCCCACTCACACATGCATGGTATGGTGGGGGACTTTAGTCCCGCATTGCTAGTTCAAGGGGAGTGAGGCCAACTTAAATAGGTGAGCTACCTCCACTTATTTGAAGCTAGTGAGAGAGGAAAAAGGAAGGCCCACACGCCGCTCGCTCGCTCGCCTCGCCTCGCCTCGCCTCGGGCGGGGCGGGCGGGCGGGCGCGGGCGCACGGCGGGGCGTGAATGGTCCGCTCTGGCCTTGCGGGTGCTTGCGGCTACCTTTTGCCACTCGAATTTTTTTGCATGCATGGAGAAAATTGCGCTGCCTTATTTTTGGCAAGCAATTATTCTCGCATTAATGGTGATTGCTCGATTGACTGATTAGTTGATTAATAGAAGGACAATCACGTCAGTCTTTGTGATTGTGCGGCTAATTACTTACCTTATTAGCTGCAACGCGTGTGTATATAATGGGGGCGAGACGTCGTCCTCATACGTAGAATTCATCTCTTCCGTGCCACTTGTGCTTGTCTTTGCCGCCGTTCTTCCCCATCCCGCCGTCGGCGTGCCATCGCCGCCCGGGAGAGCAGGCTCAAAGCCTACGTCCCATCGTGTCCCTGCACGGGGTAGGGGCCGTATAAGGTTTTTGGGAAGCGCCGTCGCGACTCTCCGCTGGGCGTCTACTTCCCTTCCGCCGCCGTTCTTTGATCTCCATCGCCGGTTCTGCTTCATCGTCTTCGACAATCCCACTTTGTAAGGATGACTACTTTCTCCACATTCTTCTTCTCTTGTATTCCTTACATTTACTAGCACTAGGCGATATGATTTTGTCTCGAATCGTAGTGCTAGTGATCAATCATTTTCTCATGAAACATGCTGTTGTTATTTTCCTAATTGTCGGAATTAATTTATGTATCACTAAATTGCTGTTATTTCCAACAATCCAAAAACCTTATAGGCATTTAGTGATGGCTGGATTTTACGATGCGATGAAACCGGAAAAGTTCACCGGGTGTGAACTTTAAGAGATGGCGGACGAGCAGGCGCGATTATGGCTCTCTGCTATGGGCGTGTTTTGGGTCGTGAGTAATCCTCCTCCGCACTACCTCTCGGATCGAGAAAGAGGTGCGAGAGTTTACCGCGGCTACGGCGATTTTCGTCGGATGCGTTCTTAGCGTTAAATCGACCAGGTGTGTGATGTTTACATGAACATCAAAAGTCTTCTGCTGAACTATGGGAGGCGCTTGAACATAAGTTCTCGGCCTCGGATCTTTGGGCGCGAGCTGTATGTGATGGAGCAGTACCACGACTTCAAAATGGTTGATAACCGTTCGGTCGTGGAAAGGGCTCATGAGTTCCAACTCATTGTGAGAGAACTTCGAACAGCTTGGACATAATTTGCCCGATAAGTTTGTGGCGGGGAGGCATTATTGCCAAGTTACCTTCATCATGGAGGAACTTTGCCACGGCTACGAAACATAAAAGACAGAAAAATCTCCGTTGAAGATTTGTTGGCTGGTCTTGATGTTGAAGAGAAAGCTCGGGCAAAGGATGCTCCACCTAGAGCACCCGAAGAGCAGATCCAGCGCCAATGTGATGCGAAGATCTTTGGAAAGAACAAGCACAAGGCTAATCGGACTACTCAATTCAAGAAGAAGAAGATGAACATGGGCGAGGTGGTTTGCTTCGTTTGCGGTGAAAATGGACACTTCGCCAAGAAGTGCAAGAACCGCAAGGGCAAGAAGAATCGGCCGAGGCGTAAGTGCGCCAACGTGACTATTGGCGATCCTAGCGGATGCGGGTATGGTAATTTACCAAGTGTTTTTTTTTACGTATGTCAATCTAATGATTGGTGGATAGATACAGTGCCAATATTCATGTTTGTACTGATATCTCTATGTTTTCATCTTACCGGGGCGCACGAGGTTCAACCGTCATGATGGGAAACGGCTCGCATGCTCTTGTTCTTGGTGTTGGTTCGGTCGATCTGAAGTTCACTTCGGAAAGATCGTGCGGCTCAAGAACGTGCGACATGCCCCCTCAATAAAGAATAACCTCGTTAGTGGATCCCTCTTATGTCGAGATGGATTCAAGCCGGTGTTTGAGTCGAATAAAGTAGTCATTTCGAGGTGCGGCCAATTCATTGGCAAAGGCTACGATAGCGGAGGCTTGTTCCGCTTTTCACTTTCCGATTTACGTAATAAAGTTGTGAACCATATGTGTGATCCAAACAATTACGTGGCTGATATATGGCATTCTCGTTTGTGTCACATTAATTTTGGTTGTATGTCACGACTATCGGTATGAGTTTAATTCCAAATTTTTCTCTTGTCAAAGGTTCTAAATGTCAAGCGTGTGTGCAAGCAAAGCAACCTCGTAAGCCTCACAAGGCGTGAAGGCGAGAGGCATACGACATTATTAGAACTCATACATTCGATATTTGTGAGATGAATGGTGTGTTGACAAAAGGAGGAAAAAAAAGATATTTTATGACTTTAATTGATGATGCTACAAAATATTGTTATGTGTTTCTTCTAAAAACGAAAGATGAGGCGTTAGAGTGTTTTTTAAGACTTATAAAGCTGAGGTAGAGAATCAATTGGAAAAGAAAATAAAAAACGTGTTAGGTCGATCGTGGTGGAGGAGTATTTTTCCAATGAGTTTGATCTTTTCTGCTCGGAGAATGGAATAATTCATGAGCGAACAGCACCATACTCACCTCAATCAATGGAGTTGCCGAAAAGAAAGAATCGGACGTTAATGGACTTGGTGAATGCCATGTTAGGAACGTCCGGTATGGCAAAAAATGGGTGGGGGAAGGCTGTTTTTGATTTGCGTGTCACGTTACGAATAGAGTTCCCACTAAAAAACGATGATGTGACTCCGTATGAAGGATGGAAAGGAAGAAAACCATCACTCCATTATTTGCGCGTGGGGCTGTTTGGCCATGGTTAGCGTACCAATTAACAAGAAGCGCAAGCTCGGACCAAAAGCATTGATTGTATTACGTTTAGATATGCGCACCACAAAGCCGCGGCTTATAAGTTCTTAGTAATAAAATCGAAAACGCCTGATATTTTGGTTGATTCACTTTTTGGAGTCACGGGATGTTACTTTCTTTGAGAATATATTCCCGATGAAAGACACTTATTCTTTGCCTAGTTCGTCAAGTGAATTTATTCCTGAACCTACGCCTATAATTGAGCCAATAATAAATTCACATGGTAATGAAGAGGATAGCGGTGTTGTAGCTCCTAGAAGGAGTAAGAGACAAAGGATTGCAAAATCTTTTTTGGTGAAGACTTCACTTGTGTACCTCATAGATGACACTCCTACTACCATTGCGAGAAGCATATGCATCACGATGCGGAATATTGGAAGGATGCAGTCCGTAGTGAGATGGACTCCATCACTTTGCAAATGGTACATGGGAAGTAACAGACAGACCCGGTGGGTTGCAAGCCGGTTGGCTGCAAATGGGTATTTAAGAAGAAGCTTAGGCCTGATGGTACGATTGAAAAGTACAAGGCAAGGCTTGTTGCGAAAAAGGTTATACACAAAAAGGAAGGCGAGGATTTCTTTGATACCTACTCACCGGTTGCGAGAATGACTACAATCCGAAAGTGCTATTATCCTTAGGCTGCTTCCCATGGTCTTCTTGTCCACGGATGGATGTGAAGACGGCTTTCCTTAATGGAGAGTTAGAGGAAGAAATTTATATGGATCAGCCGGATGGATTTATAGCACAAGGACAAGAGGGCAAAGTATGCGAGGTTACTTAAATCCTTGTACGGTTTAAAACAAGCACCCAAGCAGTGGCATGAGAAGTTCGATAAGACTTTAACATCTGCTGGGTTCACGGTGAATGAAGCCGACACTTGTGTGTACTATCGCTATGGTGGGGGTAAAGGAGTAATCCTATGCTTGTATGTTGACGACATACTGATTTTTGGGACCATATCGATGAGATAAATGATGTAAAATCATTCTTATCCCAAAATTTTGACATGAAAGATTTGGGTGAAGGCGATGTGATCCTTAATATTAAATTGAGAAAGGGTGAGAATGGGATTACTCTTTTTACAGTCCCATTATGTGGAGAAGGTATTGAGTCGCTTTGGCTATACGGATAGCAAGCCTTCTCCAACACCCTATGATCCTAGTTTGATACTTCGAAAGAACAAGAGGCTAGGAAAGGATCATCGAGATACTCCCAAATTATCGGATCTCTAATGTATCTAGCTAAGCGCAACTCGTCCCCGATATCTCATTTCTTTGTAAGCAAGTTGAGTAGATTCTCCTCTAATCCGGGAGATGATCATTGGCGTGGGATTGATCGAGTAATGCGCTACCTGAAGGGTACAACAAGTTATGGAATTCACTATTCGGGGTACCAGGTGTACTTGAGGGATATAGTGATTCAAATTGGATTTCAGATTCTGCTGAGTCAAGGCCACCGGTGGCTATATATTTTACATTGGGTGGTGGTGCTTTGTTTCATGGAGATCTAGTAAACAGACAATACTTACAAAATCTACCATGGAGGCGAGCTCGCGGCTCTGATATCGACTTCTCTGAAAGCTGAATGGTTAAGAACTATTGATGGACTTACGTGGTTGAAAAACCAATCCCTGCTATTCTTATAAATTGTGATAATCAAACGGTTATTACGAAAGTGAAGAATAGTCGGGATAATATGAAGTCCAACAAACATGTGAAGCGTAGGCTTAAGTCTGTCGGGAAATTGAGAAGCTCAGGAGTTATAGGCGTGGAGTATATAAACACGACTAAGAACACGGCGGATCCCTTTTACTAAGGGATTATCACGTCTTGTGATTGACAATGCATCGAAGGAGATGGGGTTGAGACCCATGTGAGTTAACCTCGGTAGTAACCCAACCTATGTGATCGGAGATCCCGTGAATTAGGACACAGGAAGAACAAGGCGTCGGTTAGCGGGAGAGTACAATTCAAGTTACTCCCACTCCGTTGGAGATGCAAGTACTACTCTCATTTACGTAAGGTAGGCTGACTTAGTCTTAATGTGTTCTAAGGCTTTATAGCAAGATCTTGTCCTACAGGGGTATTTTTTTTGTAAGAACACACCTATATGAGCCCAAGCTGTTAGTCGCGGTTTATAAGAATTGGGAATTCTTTAAGAAGCTCATGAAGTGAGATAGGAGTATGACTTATACGCTCCACTTTCGCGGGGGTAGGCAAATGGCAGCCTAGTATCGAGTCAAGACTTCAAAAGAAGCTTGTTCACACCAAACTGTCAATTCAAGGCTTAGTCCATTGTGCGGTTGTGGATGAGTCTATCTTGTTGCTCTAGGTGGATGTTCAACCTTAATCGGTCTCCACCGAATAGCTGGTATATTAACTTGATTACTTTGGTACAGGGAAGAATGATGCGTGCCTCTGGGATCTGGTGGGGGATTGTTAGAAGATTTGGGCTTGGCCCAAATAATAATTCTAAATAAATCCCAAAGGCCCACTCACACATGCATGGTATGGTGGGGGACTTTAGTCCCACATTGCTAGTTCAAGGGGAGTGAGGCCAACTTAAATAGGTGAGCTACCTCCACTTATTTGAAGCTAGTGAGAGAGGAAAAGGAAGGCCCACACGCCTCGCGCTCGCCTCGCCTCGCCTCGCCGGGCCGGGCCGGGCGGGCGGGCGGGGGGCGGCGGGCGGGCGCGAAGGCGCGGGCGCACGACATGCTTGGCGTGAATGGTCCGGCTCGGCCTTGCGGGTGCTTGGCGGCTACCTTTTGCCACTCGAATTTTTTGCATGCATGGAGAAAATTGCGGCTTTTGCCTTATTTTGGCAAGCAATTATTCTCGCATTAATGGTGATTGCTCTGATTGACTGATTAGTTGATTAATAGAAGGACAATCACGTCGATCTTTGTGATTGTGCGGCTAATTACTTACCTTATTAGCTGCAACGCGCGTGTGTATATAACTGGGGCGAGGCGTCGTCCTCATACGGAAAATTCATCTCTTCCCGTGCCACTTGTCTTTGTCTTTGCCGCCGTTCTTCCCCATCCCGCCGTCGGCGTGCCATCGCCGCCCCGGGAGAGCGAGGCTCGAAAGCCTCGTCCCCTCGTGTCCCTGCGGGGGTAGGGGCCGTATAAGGTTTTTGGGAAGCGCCGTCGCGACTGCTTTCGCTGGACGCGTCTACTTCCCTTCCGCCCGCCGTTCTTTGATCTCCATCGCCGGTCTGCTTCATCGTCTTCGACAATCCCACTTTGTAAGGATGACTACTTTCTCCCTGTTCTTCGTTCTTGTATTCCTTCTGTTACTAGCACTAGGCGATATGATTTTGTCTCGAATCGTAGTGCTAGTGATCAATCATTTTCTCATGAAACATGCTGTTGTTATTTTCCTAATTGTCGGAATTAATTTATGTATCACTAAATTGCTGTTATTTCCAACATGCATTCCAACGATTTACGGCGACATGCATGGTAACAATCAAGCCGCAAATTCAATCAGAAATGTAAGTATACGTAAAGCTTTGGCAGATGCATCTACTCACCAGGAGGAACGTGAGAAGTGACACACGGGAACTCATATTGCATTGGTTGATCTAGGAGCCGCAGCTTGTCTTTCCCTTATGTGTAGCTTCATTCGCTCTCCAACAGCCCACTCCTATGTATTTATAGGCTTCTAGTGTGGCCTTGTGCTTGCACCCTTCGCTACGTATCTACTACTACGTCTGGTTTGCAAAGAACTAACGATTTGGACAAGCTTTATATTTAGTTAAACTATTAAAATCAAACTACAAAAAGCTTTTAAACTTTTTAGTCGACTCACTTGATGCTTATGTACATAGCAGATATTTGTATTGTAGCTAACTGGCGCATCAAACTGATTTGGTTGCTTTTTGTGACGAGGGAAAATTGAACAAAAAATATACAATACAAAAATGGTGAAATTCTCCTGGTGTTTTTATGTAGTAATGAAACACTACCACAGAATTCTCACCGGAGGCATTTGGTATGCAAAGTTTTACTAAATTTTGAATATTAATACTAGGAGAAACCAAAACCACATCACTAGGAGAAGTAGAAAATTCTGGTTCTGATATGTGTGAGGCACACGCTATCTTATATTAATATTGTTGGATTGTAGGCTTTTTGTGGTTAACACTGGACCATGCACCATCCTTACTTTAGGTATACATTAATTAATACTACTCGGTTCCAATTTATATGGGTAGGTTGAATGCAAACATAGGCTGAATGCAAACATAGAGCATTTATCTTTCATAATAATACTACTAGGTCCCAATTCATTAATATTGTTGGAGATTGTAGGCTTATTTTATGATTAACAATAGACCGTATGCACCAACCTTAAAAGTGAAACGGCTAAGCACGCATCTAGGCTTTGTGTGATTAACATTCAGCATGCGAGATATTTCTAATTATTGTGACAAGTTCAAGGATTTTAATTTTTTCTAGCATGTTCGATGAGAATTAATGTTGTGTCTCCATGAAACCTCCAATTAGAGTAAGATAACTTGCAAATTCTTGTGTATATATGCAAAATTCCAAATGTTGTGGTTTATATTGTATGAAAATATATAAAACTCCTAAGAACACATTCGGGCCTCACCTCGTGAGTTAGTTAATGAGCTCCAATCATATATGGGCTGGCTATACTACAGATTATAGCCCCGTTTGGCACGGCTCCACTTCACTAGTGAAGTCATTTATTTTGGCTTCAGCTCCGTGAATGGCTATATAGATAGAGTTAGAGCCGTTTTGGTAAACCGTTTGGTAAACACAGCTCCACATATGAAGTTTCTTAAAATATGCTCTCATAAGACGCCATGGAGGATGAGGTAAAGCTGGATGAAACTATTATTTTTGGCTTATCCCATCTAAAAGCTCTGTGAGAGCATGATTTAAGGGGCTTCGTAGGTGAAACCGTTTTGTTTTACCCCGTTTGGCACAAAATGGCTTCAAACGGCTCCTAAAGCCGGTGGAGGAGCCATTGTTTAATGAGTGCTGATCATGATAGACTTTTTCCTTGATGTTGAATTTTCCACAAATTTTGTGTAAATATTTATATTCTAGCACGAGGGTGTATCATCTGTTGCATTTTTTTAGCAAAAACTGTGGGGAAAACCCCCGGTACCAAAACTTTATTACATAAAGAGGAAAGGGCACTCAGAGGGTGACCAAACCTAAGCTAATACAGAAGAACACATTGATTGCTACATATATAGATGATCAGATAACTCGTAATAGGTGACAAAAAGAAACTGAGCTGCTCGCTTTCTATGATGAGAGATATAATTAAACCAGAAAAATATACGTGTGAGCCTCATAGCCAGCTTATTTGAGATGTGAATATTACTATGAAACATATTTGATGCGAAAATACTTGTTAATTGTCTATTGATGCACAAATACTTCTTTAATAACACAATCGTCTTGTTGCAGATATGTATGTAATTTTTGTATAAAGTTAAAATAGACCCAATGGATATTACCATAGATGATGATTATTGAGACTAATAAATAAAAAGGCTGGATGTTTTTATTTATAGTGACAAGTTTTAGGGTTTACTTTTTTCTAGTACGTTTGGTGAGAATTGACATTATACCTCTAATAGAACTTCCTATTAGTAATATTAACATAAGATCTTGTCTATACGTAAAAAATTCCAAATGCAGTGATTTATGTTGCAATAAAATATAACTCCTAAGAATCTATTCGGTCCTAACCTCTTGAGCTCCATTCATGCATGAGCTGCCCTCCACCACAAACTACGGCAATCAATTGTTTAGTGGGGCGCTGGGCATCACATATAGACTTTTCGCCTCATGTGTAATTTTATATAAATTTCACCTCATATTTGTGGTAGACTTGCACTAGCTAGCTGTAGATCCTGGCCAGGACGACAACGCTCGAATTCTGCTTGCGCTTAATGTCCAAGGTGGTGAGGAATGGATCTAGCTGTTCGGATAAGCGCAAGATCGCTGATAGTGGTTGCGGTGTCGTCCATCAACAGATCCGGCCGGTCCGTGTGTGATGCAGAAAACAAAAGACAGTAAAACTCTTAATTGCATTGGTCCCGTGAAAATGATTCGGGCAGAAATCAAGCGATTAAATGCAGCACGGTGCTCCATTCACATCAACTCAACTGCAGCAAAGAAACAAGTGGAGTACTAATAAAGCGACGCTTCGACAGCCTGCAAGGTACAAAGACACGAAATGCCACCATGTATGCTGTGTCAATCAAAATCATCACCAATATATCAGTCACTGTGATGATTTTGCTTTTGCCACACATGAGCCGGCCGGTCCCGTCGCGGACGCCTCACAGCACAGTCACAGAGACACAGACTCGCACGGAGGATGTCGACGCGGCCGCAGCCATTATTGCCATCGGCCCTCGCGTTCGTCTCCGATACCACGCGTGCTCTCTTGAATATATGGCGCGTGGATGTATGCAATGACCTCAGCCGCCGCCTGCTGTACCTCCGAGAGCTCACCACGCACACATCACATGGTTAGTCTTGAGCTCCCTCCACCTGGTCATGGCGGCCGCAGGCGTACGCCATGGCAAGCAAGTGGAAACACCAGGAGGAGGAGCTTAAGATGGAGATGGGCATGTGGGGCGACACTCCGGCCGTGCGCAGGCTGTGGGGCGAGCGCCGTCGCTCCGCTGGCGCGCCGATCCTTAACGCCGATACGCCAATTCCTTAACGTCGATTGAATAATATGGCGGACTAACGGAGGAGGCCGATTCTTTAACGCCGATACACGCGTCTATACGCATCTCACACAAAATGGCAACGATGGAGAAGAGTTGGCAGATCTCCTGATAGATGAATGAATTGTAATGGTCTTTCTAAAAAAATCAAAGAATTGCAACAACGTGAATCTAAAAAACCCTTTTGAGAATTGCTATACGTGGCTTTAAACCGCATCAGCATCGACAGGGAACTGCATCAATTCATTGACCTGTGGACTCAAATACAAGAAATTCATTTATAACTGCAGGAAGACGAATGCTCCTAGAGGCTGGGAGAGCATCAGGACGGTATACTGCTAGATCGGCATATGACGCTGAGTTCTTTGGTGCTTTCTCAGAACTTGATTGGAAGGATGTTTGGAAATTCCGAGCTCAACCGAAGTGTCAGCTTCTTTATTTGGCTTCTGCTCCAAAGGAACTGCCGATAGTGGACAGAATCAACAACAGAAGGGGGCAAGCGGACCCAATTTGCAAACTTTGCTACACCAGGCAGGAATCGCACTCACATATGATAGCCAACTGTTCATTCGCCAAACTGATTTGCCAACAAGTGGAAGGCTGGTCTGGACAGCAGGAACTGCAACTGAATCAAAATGTGACAAAGATCAGGGACTGGTTGACTAAGCTGAACCCAAGAAGAGCCGACGCTCAAAACCAGCGAGCAACAATCATCACCTACACAGCTTGGAATCTGTGGAAAGAGAGATGTAAAAGAGTGTTTGAGAACAGAGCACGAACTGTAGAACAATTGCTGGTGCCGATCAAAGAAGACTGTCAGACATTTCATCAGGCATGGGAGGAGTGAACCGCAGTAGCGGTCTTCTTGTTTTATTTTACCCTTTTTGTTCTCTCCCTCCCTATTTTCGCTTTACTTCCTTTCCCTTTCTTTCTTTAAACTATATGTACATACTTTTACTCCTATCTATTAGAGCAAGTATTATGGCTGGCTGTAAACTGGTTAAATACTGAAATAGAGGAAAGAGAAGAGGAGAAAGAAAGAAAGTGGATTGTAAGTTATAGCTGGCTTGGGACATAAAAACCAAGGCAGATTGTGAGAGAGACAGGTGGGACCATATGCCAAAGAAATGACTATATTATTAGTCTTGCTCTTAAATGAAAAGACATAGCACCTGCTATTGATACTAAAAAAGAATTGCTATACGTCATGTAGTACTGCACTTGCACGCACTTGGAATTTGTGCCGTCACCTCTGATCAAATGAAATCGATATTTTAATTGGGATTTTGTGGGAACGTAGGCCATAACCTTTCCTATGGTCGTGCAGTTTTCAAGAATTAATCTTACTTTTAACACGTGCTCTTCCAGGAAATTAGGAGCTTATGGATGTGTTCTCTAACCAAATCCTATTTCAGTGTTTCGCACATTTGTTTCGTTAGCCCATATATATGCACCCATAAGGCCCAAGCAAAGTTTCTTTCTTTCTTTTTTTTTACATGAGACGAGTATAGGCCCTCCAGCCCATTATTGCTTGGATCGAAGATAGAAGTGAGGAACGATCCACGCAAGCTTATTAGAATTTAAGCCCAAGGCCCCATGTTGTTTGCATAGATGTCCAACGGGCCGTGTCGGCCACTAGTACACAAACCATTTCTCTTGACACTAGCGTTTCATTTCTACTTGTCGGTTTCTCTTTAGAAGAGCCAAGTAAAATCGATTTCTACCGGGGTTTGTTAAGAAATCCGCCAGTAGAAATAGTTCGAATTTAATTTTTTTGAGTTTTCAAACTTACTCGGATGGAAAAACTCCCAAAATAAAAGTTGTAGATCTCGAAAAGTTATGACACTTTGTAGTTGACAACTTTTTTCATTTGAAATCATCTTTTTATTGAAAACTACGAACGAAATTTTCAAATTTGAAATTCAAATTTTGCAAATGACCACGGATGGAGAAACACTCTAAATGAAAGTTGTAGATCTCGAAAAGTTATAAAACTTTGTAGTTGAACATTTTTTCATTTGAATTCATTTGGACCCTTAAATATTCAATTTTTGTCGGGTTTCTATAATATGTGGGGAACAAAAATGAGATCTAGACATAAGTAAATGTGTGGTGCAAGCAGTAAGGGAGGGATCGCTAGCGAGGCCGAGGTCGCGGGTTCGAATCCCACCGCCATGTAGCCGCGCCATTTTACGCGAAAAAAATTTGCGACTTCGACGGAAACGGGCGGGCGGGTGCCTCCCGGTTCAAAAAATATTTTTTGCTTGTTTCTAAAATATTTTTTTTTTGCTATTTTTTCACATTTTCTGGGCAACGATTTCTACAGGCGGTTGCTTAAGAGAACCGTCTGTAGAAACCGATTTCTACCGGCGGTTTTCATCCAACCGCCAAAAAATGACCAATTTCTATCGCCTCCCCGCATCGGGCGGTTCGAAAGACGCAAGTACAAATGCGTTTGGAACCGCCAAGATTGGCCTTTTCTCGTACTAGTGGGCCCAAAGATAGTGTCGTGCCACCATGGGCCGCCGTGCCTAACGGACCGCGGCTCACGGGCGTGCTCGTGCCGCCAACGGCCCAAGGCACGGCTCGTGGGCCGTTTTGTCGGGCCGTGCCGCCCGCCCAGGCCGTCTTAGGATGATGGCCCATTTCAGCGAGAGGAAGGGAAATCGGGAACGGAAAAGGCCGATGTCGGAGTGGAGCCGTGGCTGCCTCCCACACGACCCCCGCAGCCCGGGCGCGGTGCCTCCGTGGTTTGCCGGGGCGGCGGGCGCCCCGATCCTCGCCGGGCGCGCGCGAGGACCGTGGAGAGGACGAGGGCATCCGCGGGACGCGACGCCTCGCCGGCTGGCTTCTCTTTGTAGCGGCGCGGGCGCCGGGCAGGAGCCAAGACAGAGGGCGGAGAGTGAAGGAACGGGAGACAGGGGACGAGACTCGAGACTCGCGATCTGCGGAAGTGCGGAGCGGGAGGAGAGGGAGTGCCGAGTGTGGCGGCGTGGGGGGCAGCGGAAGTGCGGCGGCGTGATTAGGTTAGGAAGTACAGCATATATGTGTTCCAAAGGGTTGTGGGCTGCCAATCTAACGGGCCATTGTCGGACTAGCCGTTTTAGCGGGCCGTGCACGGGCCGTGCCGCATGCCCCGGGTGGTGGCCCAGAACGGCCTGCTCCCTCGGGCCATGCCGCCCGGCCCTGTGGGCCACCGAGCCGTGCCGTGCTTGGACCGGGCCAAAACAGCGGGCCTCGGGCCAGGCCACGGGGCCACGGGCTGCATGGCCGTATATAGTTGTTTGGAATGTAGTATTCCCAAAAGCAAAGCTGTTGACTTTCCACATGCAAAAGCAAGACTAGAGAGCCGCTACCAACGTACTCCGTCAATCCAACAAAGAATGCAATTCTAACACAGTACTATGTTGAATGCAATTCTAGTACAGTATAATGTTGAATGCAATTCTAGCACAGTACTATGTTTAAGTATCTTAAGTTTAACTAATTTTAGATAAAAACTATTAATTTATATTGATAATATTAATTTAATACCATCAGATTAATTATAAAATATGTTTTTATAATTAATTTATTTAAAGCTATAAATGTAAATGTTATTTATTAATAATTTGATTAAAGCGAACCATTTTAATCGGTACGTAATCTGCAGTTGCATTCGCTTCCGGATGGATGGAGTAACCAACCAAGCCATCAACCAAGAGAAGCATAGTACCATGCTTCCATAAGATTTTTCCCGCTGCAGGCCTAATGGGCCATTGCATATAACCATACGTGTTCAAGTCTACTAGTCCGGCCCATAAACAATAGAGATTGGAGTTCCTTTTTCCTTCCTCCACAGGGCTCATGGATCGTGAATATCTAATAGGCGCACGAACAGAACCCATTGTGGTGTCGAGGAACGAAGAAAATTTTCCTTTTTCCACCACATGTTAGTTCTTGTAGTATGTTAGCACGTAAGACCTTTGTTTCTCTCTATTGCTTAAAAAAAAAATTGATCCATAATAGCTAGATAGTCCTGAGTTTATGGCTCTTTTTATACAGATCGAGAAAACTTTCCAAACCATACTACACACGCAACTCCGTGTGAAATGAGCTAATAATATGTCTATGCTTTAGATGTGAGGGCAGACCTGATCGCTGTGACTGAAGCCACGTGAGTGAGTCCTCGAGAGTATCAATGGAGGACGTACTGATTCGCAGTCACTATCCCAGATGAAATTCTAGAATAAAAGAATACTGTAGTACTAAGTAGGATGCTGGATCATGATTGGATTGCCCGTTGAGCTAGCAACTTTGTTCCGGCAGGATTTGAAGTTTCCACTCATCTCTCTGCATGCTGACCCCAGTGAAACTGAAGATCATGTTCGTGATTAATTCAGAAAAGGATATTTCAATTAGAATACAGCAATTGGTCAACTACACGATTACTACACTCTACACTCACTTTCAGTTTCATGGAGCTGCGCCATGCTCATGCGAAATAGAAGATACAGTACTTAGATATGCGGCCATGGGGAGAGAGTGCTTGTCGAAAGGCCCATGTGGATGGCTCCGCCCGACCCTGGCGATGGCGCCTCCGCAGCGCCGGCGTCTACCCCCTCGACCCCTCCAGCCAGCCTGCTCCTCCGCCCTCACCGCCGCCGTTGCCACCACCTCTGCCGCCCCACCACCGGAGCCTGCTCGGCTCCCCTCGCCAAAAACCTCCGCTGCCCATGTCCAAAACCCCCATTCGCCGCCTCCACCTCCCTCCCAGCCCCTCTCTCAGCCGTTCGAACCGCCGTCGTCGTCGCTCGAGTCTCACCTTGAGGCTGCTCCTACTGCCCCTCCGCGTTGAAGGACCTCGCCGACGCCCTCGCTGGGAGAAGTTCTCCAGCAGAAAATCCTCTCGGATTTCTACTCCACCATCGTGCCCAGCCTTCTTGGTCCCTCCCCGTCGCCTTCCTCGGTATGGGTGACCCCTCCCTCCCGCGATCCAAAGTTCAATACCTTCTTCATGCAGAACGCCTTGCATCGTGTGCTTGCTCCTTATCCGAGTTGCTTTAGTATCACACGGGTTTCTCAGGGCGTTTTTGAGTTCCGAGTTGCTAACCAAAACGTTGCAAACATTCTTGTCGTCGTGGGCGCCATTCATCTGGGCTCAACTTGCCTTTTTCTCCATGGTTCCATGGCGTCCGCCATTGCTGCGTTCGAAAGCTTGCCCCCTATTGGGGAGGATCAGAATGATGAAAGTTTTTTGAATTGTGTTGCGCCTTTGCACCTGCCACCACCGCCTGACAGCCCCAAAGCTGGCCGCCCGGCGCCCGTCGACCACGCCTCGGTCCGCAATCCTGCATCCGGTTTGCACGGGTGCGGAGCCACTGCACCTCTTGAATGCTCAAAGCTAGAAACCCTCGCAGCTCTTGCTTGCCTCCTGACCAGGGAGCGACGCCTGGTCTTGTCACCCCCTCCCCGACCACGGCTTTTGAGGGAGAAGTCAATGCGTCTTTACTGAGGCCTGCGGACAGGCCGACCTACCTCGACGTGGCCTTAACTCCAGCCTCTCCTCCTCTCGGGGCGACTAAACCCCCAAAACCCATTCTCTCCAAGGGCGTGTGCTTCCGGATGCCTCTCTGCGAGACCAACTTGTGCGAGACTGTAGAGATCCGATTCGTTGCCGTCGTTGCCTCCGCTACGGTCACCGTCAGCCGGAGTGCCCGATGCAGCTTGCCGGCCTGCTCTCGTGGGGCCGTCGTCGGTCGCCGACGGTCCCAGTCCCGGCTTCGCGGCGTTCTGTGCATGCCGTTCCCTTCCAGCCTTGGAGCAGCGAAGCTCCCATCCCTGAGCCGACCTCTTCCCCACCCCTGTCAGCGGACCTCATCGTCCATGAGCCGCTACTCGCCTACCACCCACGCTTCATGGTTCCCTCCTCCAGCTCCGAAGCCCCGGACTTCGAGCTTCCCCCAGCTCGGCCTACCCCGAGGGGTCTGAGGTCGGCTCCTGAACCTCGTCCCAAGGATAAGTTCATCCTCGGGACCCGGGCGAAGGAGGCGCTCGATGGGCCTCCGTCGCCTGACCCGCCTGCTGTCGTGCCCAGCAGATCGCCTCCTCCGTCTTCGTCACCACCGCTTCGCCCGGCCGGCCTCGTCGGGCCAAGGGGCACTGGCGCTCCCCCCAGCTTCTCCGCTGTTCATCAATGCAGGCATTGATGCCTTCGACGACGACATCGAGGAAGAAGTGGAAAGCAACGCCTTTGACGGGTCCTCCAGCTCCGAGTTCTCGTGGGAGGGCCGTGCTAGCTCTATGGATGCATGGCTGTCCCCCGGGAGGTACGAGGTCCTCGATCACCTTCTCTTCACCTACATTGACCCGCCGCTGCCCGTCGCAGACATAAACCACTTCTTTCGCGTGGCGCTAGCTTCAGTGCAGACACACATGCCGGTTGAGTTCTTGCCCACCACCAGGGGGCAATGCTCTTCCGCTGTGAGGATCAGGCTGCTAGGGAACTTCTTCGAGGCTTCAGCCCCATCCTCCATGTCGGCGTTCAGCTCTCGCTTCAGCGCCTAGACGAATGCTCTAACCGTTTTTCAGAATCCCTCCTTGGCTGGCCTACGTTCATGTGCTAGACTTCCCCAATGAGCACTGGTTCGAGCGCACGATCAAGAAGGCCTTCCGTGGCTTCTGCGAGGTCGCGGAGATCGACCCCGACTGTCTCACTGGGAACAACTTCGGCCCGCTCCAACTTCTCCTCGAGGTCAATGCACGGCTAGAGATCCCTCGTGAGGTCAACGTGCATGGGCGCCGTGGTCGTGGCCGTTTCGGCGGCGTTGCGCGGGTCATGCCGATCCGCGTCTGGCGTCAGGAGGACCAACTCGACGACGATGGGAACCTGACGCCTTCTTTCGGTACGGCCTGCCCCCGCCCCCGTCGGGCCCGCAGATGGGGCCAACTCCTCCTTTCTGGCGGGAGCAGCAACGTCAACCAGCCCAACACCTGCGCGAACCGGCTCTTCCCCCTCGCTCCTTCGCTGCAGGGCCAGGCGCGAGCCGGGAGCAACTGGATGGCCCCGTGGCCTCTGCATGTGTGCTTGGGCTGGCCTTGCTTCTCACCTCGCTGCCTTCTTTATGAGGCTGACCCTGCCAGCAAGCCGGCCTCCCCAACAACTCTGCCTCCGTCTCCTGGCGAGTCTTCTCCACACGCGTCCTTAGTTTTTAGCTTCGACTTCAACCTCTAGCAGGCTGCGGGCGCTGTGCTCCCTGCGACCCCTGAACTGACTCCGGCTGTGCCTGCTCGCCCCCAGCGTCGGGCGACTCAGCGCACAGCCGGCCAGGCTCCCTCTAGGCACAGCGAGCGCCTAGCGGCTAGAGCCAAGGGCTCCTTCGCCAACGTCCCGAACCAAACTGTTCAGCACAAGGCCCTCCTCAACGCCCTGTCCGGCTGCTCTGTAGCCCTCAAGAAGCAGGTTGCTAAGTACAACATTCTCTCGCACAACAAGATCCCCCTGAGCGCCACGGACATCCGTAAACTGGTGTCTGCGGCCGGCTCCGGGTGCACTAGTGCGGCCTTCGTCGGTGCTGCCACTGATGTTGCGGAATGATGTTCCTTCTCCAGTCTCGGCGATGCCGGCTCCGGCGGCCGCCCGGCATTCGAACCTCCTTAGGCCAAGTTACCCTAGCTTTGTTGCCGCTTTTGTTTAATTTTAGACTGATCTCGTACCCCCTTGTAGTTGTAATCCTCAGCCCTTTCGATTTTGTCTTGGAACGTGCGTGGGCTAGGCGACTCGGATAAATGCAATACTGTTCGCGAGATGATTTCTTCTGCTAACCCAACCATCGTTTGCATTCAGGAGTCCAAACTCCACAATATTGATTGGTTCAAATTCAAAACCTTCCTACCACCAAATTTAGCGGAAAATCACATTTTCCTCCCTGCGATTGGCTCAGGGGGGATTGTCACGGCCTGGAACAGCTTGAGCTGGTGTCTCACTGGCTCCAACCAACTCAACCACTCCCTCACAGCTACCTTCAACAGCACTTTTTCTGACTTCAAACTCCACGTAACAAACGTGTACGACCCTTCAGATCATCGACACACAAACTCCTTTTTGCAAGAACTGGATACCATTGCAAATGACATCGATGGCCCCTGGGTTATTATCGGTGACTTCAATCTCATCCGCTCTAGGGACGAGAAAAACACTGACAATCTAAACACCTCCCTTATGAACGCTTTCAACAGCTCCATCAGTCACCTGGGCCTCATGGAAATTCCTCTCCTTGGGTGGAACTTCACCTGGTCCAATGGCCAGGATCCCCCCATTCTGGCTAAGCTCGACCAGGCTTTGGTTAACATTGCACACACCACTTCGTTCGTAATAACCAGTCTAACACCTAGAGCCAAACCAACATTTGATCACACTCCCATATTGCTGTCGATGTCAACCTCCATACCTAAGCCTCAGGTGTTCCGCTTTGAAAATGCTTGGCTGCTTCATCAGTTGTTTCTTCCTTCTGTTCTCCCAGCTTGGGCTGATGTGCGCAGGTGCAGCGATGCGGCAGGTCAGTTAGCAGCATGCCTCAAATCGACTCGTGCGGCGGCAAAGGTCAGGTCTCGATGTTTCAGGGCGCCTCCACAACTTATCCCAAATTGCAAATTCCTAATCCAACTATTTGACACTTTCGAGGAGGAGCGACCTCTTTCGGTTGATGAGTTGCAGGCTCGCAGGTTCTGTGTTGATCGTCTTTCTCAGGCGATTAAAGAGAAGGCGGCGTTCTAGAAGCAGCACAGCAAATTCAAAGCAATCAGAGAAGCTAATGCCAACACTGCCTTCCACCACGCATAAGCTACTGTCCGTCTGCGCAATAACAGCATCCACCTTGTTGAAGTCCACGGCTCAGTCATTGCAAGCCATGAGGGGAAAATCCAAGCTCTGACAGAATTCTTCAGCTCGATAATTGGTGAGCCTGGATCTCCGGTCTAGAACTTTCAGCTCGGCCCGCTATTCCAGGATCAACGGCAGCCCACCTAGGATTTGGTTGCGCCGTTCTCGGTGTCCGAAATCTTTGAAGCCTTGAAACAAGTGGGCAGGAACAGCGCGCCCGGACCTGATGGTTTCGGGCCTTCCTTTTATAGAGCGGCCTGGAGTATGATTAAGTAAGACGTCATGGGCTTCATGCTAGCTTTTCACCATGGACTTGCACAGCTTGAGCGCATCAATCGATCTTACATGGTGCTTATCCCGAAGAAACCTAGGGTTGTGGCGGTGGACGCCTTTTGCCCGATTTGCC
Organism: Chrysopogon serrulatus; assembly: GCA_015844335.1. Classification (NCBI taxonomy): domain Eukaryota; kingdom Viridiplantae; phylum Streptophyta; class Magnoliopsida; order Poales; family Poaceae; genus Chrysopogon; species Chrysopogon serrulatus. The sequence continues at coordinate 29,741 of JADLZL010003795.1, read as the reverse complement.
TTCAAAACTGTTGTGTCAAGATTCTTAGCAAAGTACTCACCCGACGGCTTCAGAGCCAAATTGGTGCTATGATTGATTTGCACCAGACTGGCCTCCTTCAGGGCCGCTCCATCTCTGAAACTTTCGTCTTTGCTGCCGAGGTTGTTTAAGCTTGCAACAAGAGACGGATGCCCACAATGGTACTCAAATTGGACTTCGCCAAAGCCTTTGACACTGTCATTTGGGAGAGTCTGGACTCCATCCTTCGTGCCAGAGGCTTCTAGGACAGGTGGTGCAGATGGATGCAGGACATCGTGTCTTCGTCCAAATCGGCAATCTTGGTAAACGGATGTCCTGGGCCCAGGATAAACTGCAAAAGAGGTCTGCGGCAAGGCGATCCATTGTCACCTTATCTTTTTCTGCTGGTCGCGGAAACTCTTCAGGCGATGATCTGTGGAAACAGCGTAATCAGACATCCCATTGACAGCTCCAAGCCTGGTTTGGTTCTTCAGTATGCAGACGACACCCTGATTGTGTTTCGTGGAGATGTGCCTGCTGCACTGGAACTCAAAAATATCCTTCAAAGCTTCTCTGAGGCCACAGGCTTGCACATCAACTACAACAAGAGCACCATGGTCCCAATTCACTTGGACACAGCTTTGGTGGAGCAGTGCGTTACTCGGCTGCAGTCAGCAATCTTTTCCACAGAATTATCTAGGACTGCCGCTTTCAGCGTCCAAACTATTAGCTGCTGCCTTCTCAACCTATGTTGACAGATCAGATAAATTCCTGTCTTCCTGGCAAGCATCGCTTCTAAACAACATGGGCAGGGTTGTTCTGATCAACTCGGTTCTGGACTCTCAGCTAGTATACATTATGTCTTCCACCCAGCTGCCTCCAGATGTGATCATTCAACTTGATAAACGACGGCGATACTTCCTCTGGGCCAGAAACAAAGACTTCTCAGCTGCTAAATGCCTTGTGGCCTGGCCTAGTGTCTGCACCACTAAAGAACTTGGTGGGCTGGGCATAAAGGATCTTGGAACACACAACATCTGCCTTTTGCTGAACCTCATTCACAGGCTACATTGTGCAGGCTCGTCTGCCTGGGCAAATTGGATCAGGGACTTCGCTGACATTGCCAACTTGAAAGCCAGCAACCTAGGTCACCATTGGGAACTCCTCAGAGCTTTGCTGCCTCTATACCAGGCGATCACGACGGTCAAGCTGGGTGATGGCAGAACAACACTCTTCTGGTCTGATGTCTGGACAGGGGATGACTCCCTCGAAGACCGTTTCCCGAGGCTATTCTCACACTGTAACAACAAGCAATGCACGGTACAGCAAGCCTTCGACTCCAACCTCCGAGGCTTCTTTGTGAACCGACTGTCACACCAAGCACAGCAAGAGCTTCTGGACCTGGCTGCCGTTATGCAACAGCACACCCTTTCAGACCAGCCGGACATTCGACTCTCTGCCTTTTGCCGCACAAAGGACAGACTCGACACTTCGTCAATCTATCGACTGCTCAAGGCCAGGGGACAGCCCAATGATCCGTCCTCCTCTTTCATCTAGCAGAATTCGGCCCCTCCTTGTGTTCAGATGTTCATATGGCTGCTCTCCAAGTGTAGGATCCAATGTAGACTAAATCTCCACCGCAAGCACATCGTTGATTCGCCGGCCTGCCTGGTCTGCGGTGCACTGGAAGAATCGCCGGACCACATCATTTTCCAATGCCCTCTGGCAGCCCTATTTTGGTCCACGATCGGCTTTCAGCAGTTTCAGAATTCCAGAACTTCTGACTTGCAAAGCTTGCAGTTAGCTCCAGGTGTGCCAACTGAACAATCCAGCGCATTCATCGCATTGTGCTGCTGGCAACTGTGGAAAAGACGAAACAAATTTGTCTTCAGAGATGAGGAGCTCAACCTCAAACAACTCCTCCTTTCGTGCAAAATAGAGGCAGCTCTCTGGAAAGCAAGATTCTCAAAGAAAAACAAGTCAATCGTCGACGCTTGGTGTCTGCTTTTTGAAAATTCTGCCAACTCCATTGCCATTTAACCTGATAGGCCTCTCACCGATGAGCGAACTTCTTCCCTACTATACTTGTAATTACCATGTAAACTGGTGCTCGACGCGCTTTTGTCAATAAAATCAGGTGGGGAGCAATCCCTCCCGTTGAAATTGTCAAAAAAAACTTTCAGTTTCATACTACTTCCTTGGCCACAGCACGAAGCGGCGTCGCCACTGACAGCACAAGCCCAAACTGCTCCGCCATGTCAATGCCGACGACGTCGTCTCCCCCATCATCGGCCACCGCCCATTCGAACTGATGCAGCAGTGCCGCAAGCATGAGGTGCAGCATCCTCTCGGCCACGCCCCACGCCTTCGCCGTCCGGCAGATCGCCTAGATGTTCACGTACACCGTCGTTCCCTCGGGGATCCGGTAGCCATGGACCTCCACCGTCGCCTCCGCCTTGTTCAGGCCTATGGGCACCGTGGGGTGCAGCCGGAGTGTCTCCTTGACGACGGCCTGGAGGTACGGGAGATGGCCGACGTCGGACTCAGCGACGTACGGTCTTGCGCCGACGACTCGTCGGAGCTCGTCTTGCACCTTGTGCATGCACCGTGGGTGCAGCAGCAGCTCCGCCATTGCCCACTCTATCGTGCTCGCCGTCGACCCACTTCCGGCGACGAGCAAGTCCTGATTAACTCAAAATAATTGTACGACATTTTGGAGTCAAATTTTACCAAATTACAAGTTAACTGCAGAATTTTGCCGAATTGATTAATTATTACCAAGAACATTCCTCTCGTGGTCTCCTGGTTCATCACCCATCCTTCCGCTGTATCCACCTGGCCCTCCATGTCAAGCGTGGCGTCCAGCAAGTCGTTCCTCCGCGGCTCGCCGGGCGGCCCGGCCGCGCCGCCGCCGGTCTATCTGCCGGTCGATAACGCCGTAGGTCCACGCGACGAGCTTCTCCATCCGGCGCCTCACGCCGAGGACGTCGGCGGCCGCGAGCGCCGGGAAGTAGTCGGACAGGTTCGGTGTCCCGGTCACCACCACGGCCTCCCGCACCACGTCGCCGAGCTCGCGCGCGGTGGCCGGGTCCAGGTCCTCGGAGAACATGCTCCGCCACAGCACGCCGGCGACAGCCGGAACACCGCGCTCGCCACGGCCACCGGCGACCCGCCACCCCTGGACGCCTCCAACGACACGGCGCGCGCGAGCTCGCTCGCCTTCTCCTCCCGCACGGCGCGCAGCTCTGCGAGCCGCCACGGCGTGAAGAGCTCCTCCGTGCAGAGCTTCCTCAGGGCGCGCCACTTGCGCCGCGGGCGGGAGCGCGATGATGGAGTTGGCGTGGTGGCCGCACGCGTGCCACGCGTCCATGCCGCCGCGCCCGGCGATGTCGGCGTTGTGCACGTGGAGGATCTCCCTTGGCGACGGCGCTGGACGAGGCCACGACGGGCGCGGACGCCTCCCAGGCGGACCGACACGAAGGGGCCGTAGCGGTCCTTGCCGAGGTTGTGGAGGTTGCCGATGACTGGTAGACGGCGAGGACCGGGAGGTAGGCGGCGGCGTGCATCGATGAGTGGTTGGAAGATGTAGGTGCTTAGGAGAAGGAGAAGAGAGGAGATGCATAGGAGGAAGAAAGCCATGAATCATGATCTTCCTCTGTGTGACCCTTGCATTGCATATATGAGTTCGTTGATATACAAGAGTGGCTCAAGGACTAGTAATTTACTATTAGTAAATTAATATGCATTACTAAAGATTCTATATACATTGGTGACATAAAATTAGCATTACACAAGATTTATTTTACACAATATAATTTCATAACAACATGCATATCCTAAAAATTTGATATTTCGGTATTTAAATTCTAGACCACATAAAAAAGTTATTTGAAGGATTTTTATAGAGCCAGTGGGGCTCACCTACACTAAGGTCCAATTTAGTACAACGCAGGATTGTGAGTGAAGCATTTTTTCTTGTTTTAGCTCCATGTAGAGCTGTACTAGTACAGCTGAAGTTCTCACAACTGTTTGACAAATATCCACATACCTGTCAAAAATAATGGAATGACTGCACTGCACCCTACTATCCCCCTCTTATTTTTCCTTGTGTCCTATTTCTTGTATCTGCTAAGCCATTCACGCATCTTCTATTGCGCCCGCACCTCTAGTGGCCATCTACATCCCCTCGCTCATGCCCTCAGACCTTGTTCCTTTGTACCCTTAGTCCAACGGGGTTGGAAGGGATTGAGAGAGATTTAATCCCATACAACTCAAAATATCGTTCAATTTTCTTTATTTTCCTGTTGATTTAGGGTGCAATCCAACTCAAAATATCCTTCAATTTTCTTCAATTCTCCTCTTGATTTAGGGTGCAATCGAATAGGGTCTCAGTGGGTCTACTATTGAAGCTGTTTTGTTTAGGACAAACAACTTTAAATAATTCTTGAAGCTCGAGGAGAAGTAGTGCCATGCATGCATGCAAGTAATACACTGATACACACATCAGTAACAAACCCGTAGAAATTTCAAAGAAAGCTAGTAGGAACATGCAACTAGCTAGCTAGGTAAAGCAGTCTCAGGGCTCCCAACCAAGGAACTATGAAATAGTTTGCATACTTGCCATGTCACATGGATACTATACGTACATACAAAGAAATTAGTATACTTCCAGAAGATGTTTCTTCAAAAAAAAAAAAAAAAAGCGAATACACTATCTTATCTCCTCTCATCTACTCATTCCGTTGGAAATATTAAGTGACTTTTACTACCTAAACTTATGCTATGTCTAGATGCAATAAGAAAAACTATACATCTAAAAAACCCAAAATGGCTTGAAATATTGGGACAGAGGAAATACTATCATACATCTTCCTATCTTGGCTCTCATATATACAGTTTCTTGCAGAACGAACTATTGTATTCTCTCTTCTGAATTCTAATGCCACATCATCATTTCTTTTATGTGAACCCTAATTAATGTCATAGAAATCATCAGTCATTCTGTTAGAGGAGTCAAGGGCCTATTGGGCCTAGCCCATTAGGGTTATTAGTCGCTTGCTTAGGAGTCAAGTCAACCCTCTCTATATAATGAGAGGAGATGTATCAATCTATAATCAAGCAAGAGATTAGAATAAAATCCCTTCTCTCTTGCCGGCCATGGGCAGAACCCCGCGGCCGGCGTTCCCAGCGCCCAAAACCCTAGCCTCCGCTCTCTCTCGTAGCCGCCGCCCTGTGAACAGTACCCATGGGTACTGTAGCGCGGGTACTGCTCGCGCCGACGCCGCCGCTCCCTCGCAACCACGCAGCCCCAACGACGTCCATAACACATTCCACTGGGACTGCCCTAACTTACTCCAGTACTAATCACTGATAAATACGATTTTTTAAGGAAAGTAATATGTGATACTTCTCATTTAAGATTATATTCGTAGTATATATATATTGTTGGTCAAGGTGCTGCTGTATGGCCACGCAGACTTGTATCTCCATTCTCTGATCAGAGAGGAAATAGATACATGCAAGGGACTATAATATAAGAAAAAAAGGGAAGCATTACAAGAAAAAAATGGAAACAATGAATGATGGTCTTTTCATGATGTAGTCTCACGCGCTCCAAACACAGAGTTCAGATTTTAGCAGCGTGACATGATGCCCAATAATTGATTCAAGCGACGTGGCCTCTTCACACACCATGATCATTACAATTGTATATGCTACGGATGTCGCCATCTCACAGAAGTTCAGATACGCATCGAGGATACCGGTGTGGCGGCTCGTTTAGATACGCAAACATACATGAACGTTCCCATTTGTGCACCAGCCTCCCTACGTACAAAGAATCTAACCAAACTAAGTTCACAGGTATACATATAGAGGCCACCAAACTAAGTTCACAGGTGTATATAGAGGCCTAGATTTATTGATCATGCGTATTGTCTATGTAATATAGTACTAATAAGTACTCAATCTCTTTCAAATTACTTAATTACAAGTCATTTTTATTTAGACATAGCAAAGTCAAAATGATTTATAATTTTGAAAGGAGATACGGCTGTACCAAGTGCTATGGGGTTGATCTATCGTGTACAGGACAAGAGAAAAGATGGTGCCATTTATGTTCGTTGATTTATTGAGTGCATGCATATGTGCAAAGTAATGCAAGCATCCGTGCATGATGAACATTTCTTCTTCTCTTTTTTTTCCAAAATCTAGCTGGGTACTACTGGATATCTTCATCTTGAACTGTCTACTACAGACGGACATGGCTGGCTTGTACATTAATTGTTTTTCAAAAACTGAATAATTTGCACGTTCAGAATTTCATGTACTGGAATTGTACCTATCTTTTTCTCCGTCTTGCCACATGAACATTGGTTTGCTTTCGAAGCATTTCAGCCATTCTTAATTATGTTTAACATCTAGCACAAACTTTCTCTCTGTTCCACTGTGAATTGGTCTTTCTAAGCAAACTAAGAAAAAGAGTTCTTTTATTCGGTTTATACTTGACCTTATCCCTCTTTTTCACATGTAGTATATATATTTCCCTCAACAAGGTTCTGTGCTTACCATAAATATATCTGAGGACATGCAAAGATATTTAGTAAAGCAACTGATGAAGAATCGAGTATTCTGATAAGCACATATAATTATTATAGGGAAATTTAAGCCCCATGTTCGAAATGTTTTACCACAATAAGTGCAACAGTTTAGCGCTCACCCACTGCAAACGAACAAAGTATTAGTCATGATCACACCACTGATACATTTTTTAGATAATGGATATAAATATCCGGCCTCTACATCCAAGGATGTACACAGCCCATTATTACAAAGTTTTGGATGAAATAAAAGGAGAGAGCCATAGCCTTATAGATCGACCAGGGGCGCTAGTTCAAACAATATAAATGTTTCCATCCTTTATTGGATATCTCTAAAGCAATTACTTCTAATTTTTTTGCTCATCGTCGAGGAGCGTCCCTTGGCTGTCTCATCACGCTGCAGCTGGGCCCAAGAGCGTAACGATGCGCTCCCCCGAAAATTACCTGTATAATAGAGTTAGATTTCATTTTATTAAAAACAACATCATTGCGGCATCTCCAAATAGCCCAAAACATGGCAGCCACCCTCACCCAAATCAAGTTTCTAATCTTTTTATTTTGATTAGTTAGCCAATTACCGAACATGTGGCTGATTGATCTTGGTTGGGTCAAACTAGTAGCAAAAAAGATAATCCTCCATATCATTTTGGTAAGGGGACAGTCTAGAAATAAATGTTGAATAGTTCCATTCCTATTACAGCAGATGCACTTCTGACTCCCTTTTCAATTTTTCCTTGCGAGGTTGTCTTTGGTTAGGACGACATCCCTTTGTAGGAACCAAAGAAAGATTTTAATTTTTAGAGGAACTTTTATCTTCCAGATCTTTCTATGCCGAAAGGGTGTATGTGTATCTATAAGATTGAGATACATGGAGCGGACAGAGAATAAACCCGATTTGGTTAAACTCCATCTGAAATAATCTGAACCATCTACCAATTCGACGTGGGAGATCCTTGCTACTAAGCTAAGCCATTCTGTAAGCTTATTATCCACCAGAGCCCTCCTAAAAGATATGTTTAGTGGGCTAGTAGTCATTACTTTTGAGACTGTTGCGTGAGGATCTCTCACTATATTATATAAAGACGGATATCTAACTTTGAGAGGCTTATCACCTACCCATATATCGTCCCAAAACCTAGTGTTGGTTCCATCTTTAATATCGAAAGAACCATTAGCCAACACCTTATCCTTGATATGCATGAGGCCTCTCCAAAAATGAGAGTCATTGGGCTTGGCTGCCACCTGGGTTAGGCTTTTGGAGCTTAGGTATTTATTCCTTAAAAGAGATTGCCATATACCTTCTGTGTTCAACAGATTAACCAACCATTTGGCTAGCAGGCATTTATTTTGTAATTGTAAATTTATGATACCTAATCTTCCTTGGTCTTTAGGACGGCAAAGGATGTCCCATTTGGCAAGGCGATATTTATATTTATCTGAGGAGCCTTGCCAAAAGAACCTTGATCTATAATGATCCAGGTTTTTAATGACCCCCTTAGGGATCTCAAAGAAGGACATCATAAAAATAGGTAGGCTGCTTAAGACCGAATTAAGCAGAACTAGTCTTCCCCCATATGACAGGTATTTCGCTTTCCAACAAGAGAGTTTTTGTTTGAAACGATCTTCTACGTTTCTCCATTCAGAATTCAGGAGTTGTCTATGGTGCATTGGGATCCCAAGATATCTGAAGGGATATTCCCCTGCATTACATCCAAAGAGACTAATATAAAAGAATTCTATCTCTTTAGCTGCCCCATAGCAGAAGACTTCGCTCTTGTGGAAATTGATCTTCAGCCCAGATAGCTGTTCAAAAGCACAAAGCAACAGCTTCAGATTCTGTGCTTGTTCTGGGTCGTGATCAATAAAGATAATGGTGTCATCCGCATATTGTAATATGGACAGACCATCATCTATAAGGTGGGGGACTACACCTCTTATCTGACCGTCGGTTTTTGCTCTGTTAATAAGGAGTAGCATATCTGCGACGATGTTGAACAAGATTGGTGACATTGGATCTCCCTGTCTGAGTCCACGTTTGGTCTGGAAATAGGGTCCTATGTCATCATTGACCTTGATTCCCACACTTCCACCGGTGACCATAGTTTCAACCCATCGGCACCATTTAGGGGAGAAACCTTTCATTCGTAGCGTTTGTTGTAGGAAAGACCACTTCACTTTGTCGTATGCCTTTTCAAAGTCAATCTTGAAAATGACACCGTTTCTCTTTTTGGTGTGAAGTTCATGGATGGTTTCGTGTAAGATAACGACCCCTTCCATTATATTCCTACCAGGCACAAAGGCAGTTTGCGTTGGTCTCACTACAGTTTTAGCTACCATATTAAGCCTATTTGTGCCCACTTTAGTGAATATTTTAAAGCTCACGTTAAGAACACAAATTGGCCTGTATTGCTGAATTTTTACGGCATTATTCACTTTTGGGATTAAGGTAATAATACCAAAATTCAGGCTGTAGAGGTCAAGAGCCTCCCTATGCAGCTCAGTGAATAAGGTTAGAAGATCATCCTTGATCACTCCCCAAAACACCTGAATAACTTTTTAGTCGACTCACTTGATGCTTATGTACATAGCAGATATTTGTATTCTAGCTAACTGGCGCATCAAACTGATTTGGTTGCTTTTTGTGATGAGGGAAAATTGAACCAAAAATATATACTACAAAAATGGTGAAATTCTCCTGGTGTTTTTATGTAGTAATGAAACACTACCACAGAATTCTCACCGGAGGCATTTGGTATGCAAAGTTTTACTAAATTTTGAATATTGATACTAGGAGAAACCAAAACCACATGACTAGGAGAAGTAGAAAATTCTGGTTCTGATATGTGTGAGGCACACGCTATCTTATATTAATATTGTTGGATTGTAGGCTTTTTGTGGTTAACACTGGGACCATGCACCATCCTTACTTTAGGTATACATTAATTAATACTACTCGGTTCCAATTTATATGGGTAGGTTGAATGCAAACATAGGTTGAATGCAAACATAGAGCATTTCTCTTTCATAATAATACTACTAGGTCCCAATTCATTAATATTGTTGGAGATTGTAGGCTTATTTTATGATTAACAATAGACCAAGCACCAATCTTAAAAGTGAAACGGCTAAGCACGCATCTAGGCTTTGTGTGATTAACATTGAACGGATATTATGATTAGAGTCTACTAAATTCAGCATGCGAGATATTTCTAATTATTGTGACAAGTTCAAGGATTTTAATTTTTTTCTAGCATGTTCGATGAGAATTAATGTTGTGTCTCCATGAAACCTCCAATTAGAGTAAGATAACTTGCAAATTCTTGTGTATATATGCAAAATTCCAAATGTTGTGGTTTATATTGTATGAAAATATATAAAACTCCTAAGAACACATTCGGGCCTCACCTCGTGAGTTAGTTAATGAGCTCCAATCATGTATGAGCTGGCTATACTACAGATTATAGCCTCGTTTGGCACGGCTCCACTTCACTAGTGAAGTCATTTATTTTGGCTTCAGCTCCGTGAATGACTATATAGATAGAGTTAGAGCCGTTTTGGTAAACCGTTTGGTAAACACAGCTCCACATATGAAGTTTCTTAAAATATGCTCTCATAAGACGCCATGGAGGATGAGGTGAAGCTGGATGAAACCATTATTTTTGGCTTATCCCATCTAAAAGCTCTGTGAGAGCATGAGAGCATGATTTAAGGGGCTTCGTAAGTGAAGTCGTTTTGTTTTACCCCGTTTGGCAGAAAACGGCTTCAAACGGCTCCTAAAGCCGGTGGAAGAGCCATTGTTTAATGAGTGCTGATCATGATAGACTTTTCTCCTTGATGTTGAATTTTCCACAAATTTTGTGTAAATATTTATATTCCAGCACGAGGGTGTATCATCTGTTGCATTTTTTTAGCAATAACCGTGGGGAAAACCCCCCGGTACCAAAACTTTATTGAGAACATAAAGAGGAAAGGGCACTCAGAGGGTGACCAAACCTAAGCTAATACAGATGAACACATTGATTGCTACATATATAGATGATCAGATAACTCGTAATAGGTGACAAAAAGAAATTGAGCTGCTCGCTTTCTGTGATGAGAGACAATTAAACCAGAAAAATATACATGTGAGCCTCATAGCCAGCTTATTTGAGATGTGAATATTACTATGAAACATATTTGATGCGAAAATACTTGTTACTTGTCTATTGATGCACAAATACTTCTTTAATAACACAATCGTCTTGTTGCAGATATGTGTGTAATTTTTGTATAAAGTTAAAATAGACCCAATGGATATTACCATATATGATGATTATTGAGACTAATAAATAAAAAGGCTCGAAGTTTTTATTTATAGTGACAAGTTTTAGGGTTTACTTTTTTCTAGTACGTCTGGTGAGAATTGACATTATACCTCCAATAGAACTTCCTATTAGTAATATTAACATAAGATCTTGTCTATACGTAAAAAATTCCAAATGCAGTGATTTATGTTGCAATAAAATATAACTCCTAAGAATCTATTCAGTCCTAACCTCGTGAGCTCCATTCATGCATGAGCTGCCCTCCACCACAAATTACGGCAATCAATTGTTTAGTGGCGCTGGGCATCACATATAGACTTTTCGCCTCATGTGCAATTTTATATAAATTTCACCTCAATATTTGTGGTAGACTTGCACTAGCTAGCTGTAGATCCTGGCCAGGACGACAACGCTCGAATTCTGCTTGCGCTTAATGTCCAAGGCGGTGAGGAATGGATCTAGCTGTTCGGATAAGCGCAAGATCGCTGATAGTGGTTGCGGCGTCGTCCATCAACAGATCCGGCCGGTCCGTGTGTGATGATGCAGAAAAGAAAAACAGTAAAACTCTTAATTGCATTGGTCCCGTGAAAATGATTCGGGCAGAAATCAAGCGATTAAATGCAGCACGGTGCTCCATTCACATCGACTCAACTGCAGCAACATGATCAACGTAACTGTAAGCACCCGCTGCTAAAACAACAGCTCTGAGTAGTACTGGGCGTATGCCTTACACTATCTTCCTTCTCCTCCAATTCCCCAAATCCTCGATCTCCCAACCTCTAATCCATCCCAACCTGCTACAAATCTTCTCTGCTTGCTGATCTGATCCCGATCTGACTGGATTTGGATTCGTCAGCTGGTTTGATCGGTGGGATTCACCCAGACCTTGGTTCTGTGATTTGCTCCTCCGCTCTTTCGTTGTTGGCTGCGGTGGCGGCGACTCCTGCCCCGGAGCCCCCACCGGCCACCACCACCGCTCTTCGTTGACGCCTCGCCGGGTCTCCCTTGATTTCACTGTCACCAAGCTTTATCATTCACATCCGACCACCACTTTCACCTTTCTCACCCCTGTTCTTCGATTCCTCCTGCCCCTCCCCACCATGAACGACGACGACCCCAAGACTCCGGTCCCCTCCGCCATGGATCAGGTCCCCCATGAGCCTCCACCTCCTTCCGATCCACCTGATTCTCTTGGAGTTACTGCAGTCATGCCCATCACTAATGCCCCACTCATCGCCACGACACCTGCGCCACACATCTCCACCACCACTCCCACGCTTACAGCCACACCACTACCTCGCCCACACGCAGATGCTTCCCGTGATGCTGCCATCGTCGATCCTGATTTCAACAAATCGTTTGAAGCCCTTCAGGTGACGGCAGCACATGCCGTTCCCAGCAGCAGCCGTCAATCTCGTCAGCTTACTCCATTCAATCTCTTACTCACGGTGGCAGATCCTCTAAGCAGTTCGGCACCTATCCATGATGACATTGCCCGAGCAGACCTCAACAACCCCTGGAGAGACAGAGCCAGAGACATTGACGAGGTAACTGATAATCTGTTCCTAGCAAGCTTTGATACAAAAGGTGATATGCTGTCAATCATTAGAGGTCAACCTTGGACTTTGCACAGTCAAAACCTGCTTCTTGAAATGTATGTGCCTGATAGAGATATAGATGATTATGGTTTTAAGTACATGGATGCTATTGTTAGATTGTATGGTACATCTAGAGCTCTCAGAACTGAAGAAAGAATTACAGAAATTATTCAGCAGATTGGTCAGCATCCTGATTGGCATAGGTTGAATCCCTGGAACTTTAACTATGATCCATTCTATGCTCCAGTCCGTGTTAATCTTGATGTCACTAAACCATCCAAAGACAAAGTCTTCTTAACTATCCCCAATTTGGGCAACATGATTGTCTGGCTTCACTATGAAAAGATCAAAAGAATCTGCACTTATTGTGGTTGTTACTTTCACAATGCTGAACACTGCCCACCAGTAAGAACCAAAAGGATTATGACCACTGGTCAGGAACAGGGATTCAGTCATTTTGGGGGAAGGATGACTCAATGGATCAAAATTCCTATGAATCTTGTTGAAGGTCAGATTGCCAGGTTCCAAGGTTTGGCCGTTGTTCCTTCCCCAGCTCTGAGCTCCCTCAGGAATAATGATGATCAAGGCCAGCTTCCTACTGGCGGCTCTTCTCCTAGACTGCTGCACAGGTATCGCGTACTGGCTCAGGCGCCGGCCGACAGGGCGCCCCTAGCGCCATGACACACCTAGCCTGGAACTGCAGAGGCTCAGGCGGGAGCCTTCGCAGTTCTACCATGGCGCATCTATCCCGCCTTTTAGCCTCCACTAAAGCTCAGGTATGTTTTATTTCAGAAACCCGTAATTCCAGCATCTCTAAAACTACCATTAAGAATCACTTTCATCTCAATGATGCTTTTGTTGTTCCCTCTCAAGGCCAATCTGGTGGCCTCTGGCTAATGTGGACTGTTGAGGTTGATGTCTCTATCGTCGACCATAGTCAGCATTACATCTTTGCCTTGTGCATAAATAAAACTAGCCACCAGCAGTACGGTTTAGTTTGTGTTTATGGTGATCCACACCATACCACCACTAATATAATTTGGAATCAGGTCTTGAACTTTGTAGCTCTTAATAGTAATCTTCCTATATTCTATATGGGGGATCTCAATGAACTGATGCATGTTAATGAAAAGCTAGGCCCTACCTGTGCTGATATAAATCGTATTAATGATTTCTGTGCATATGTTAAGCAATGCGGGTTTATTGATCTCGGTTACAGTGGTCCGGCTTATACTTGGACTAAAAAGCGTTTCTCCTCTGTTCCCACTTACGAAAGGCTTGATCGTTGTTTAGGCAATGTAGAATGGTGTTTGGCGTTTCCTGCGACAACCATATATCACTTACCTATGATGTACAGCGATCATGCTCCTATTCTTGCTGTTTTAAATTCCCAACGTACTCGTACTAATAAACCTTTTCGCTTTGAGAATTGGTGGTTGATGGAACACGAATACCATGCTATCGCCCATCAAAGTTGGCAACGCTCCTCGGCCCGTGACTTCTCCCAAAAAACAAAGTACCTTGCTGCTGACCTCAGGAAATGGAGGAAGGAAAAACCTAAAAACTCTGATCTTCTTGCCCAGATTGAAAACCAGTTACTAGACCAGCAACGCCTACACCCATCCCAACAAGACCACATCCTCCAATGGCACCTACATGACAAACACCAGAACCTGCTAGCCAAAGAGGAAACTTACCACATCCAGCGTGCCAAGAAAAGCTGGGCTATTTCCGGTGACAGGAACACTACTTTCTTGCACCAAGCCATCATCAAAAGAAGCCGCAAAAATAAAATCACTTACCTCATTAACCCGGATGGATCCCATTCCACCACTCCACAACAAATTGCTGATACTATTGTCCACTATTTCACTGATATTTTCTCATCCCAAGTCAACCCCCCACCAGTCCAGCACTTCCCACCTTCAATCATCTTCTCAACCTGCTACCCATCTCCAAAGCCACCCATCCATTCAAAACAGGGAAACCTCCACCCAAAGCACCGAGGAAGAGGCAGCAGTCCTTACCAATCCTATTTTCAGATATACTAACTCTATTCCTAACTTGAATGAAATCTATACATATACCTTAAAGCTCCAGGCGCTTCAATTTTTGTGCCTCCTCACAGAATACTGTTCCGGTAACAGCAAACATGAGAACTGTTCACGGAAACACTAACCGTTCTCATGAACAGTAAACCCGGTACAAACAGTAACGAGCTATGAACAGTAAGCCCGTTATAAACAGTAACGGGTATCCACTATGAAAAGTGCAATGCCAGTATAAAACAGTAAAGACCACTTCAAATAGTAACGGATATCTGCTACAAACAGTAAAAGTATATACCTGAACACTACTAAAAAACACAACCGTGCTTCGCACGGGGTCCCTGCTAGTACATGATATTATCAGGGAGATGAGAAGCAATGCAGCCCCTGGACCAGATGGACTCAATGCAGCTTTCTACAAATCGGCTTGGCCCTGGGTCAAAGAGGACATTCTCAGTCTGGTTTTTACTTTTTATTCTCATGCTCATATGCCTCCAGATATTAATAAAACTTTCATCACTCTTATCCCTAAAAAGAATCAACCAACCACTCCTCAGGACTTTAGACCTATTAGTCTATGTAATGTTATTTATAAAGTTATCTCTAAATCTCTAGCTAATAGGCTTAAGAATCACCTCCCCAACTATATCAGTCAAGCACAATCTGCCTTTATTGCCAATCGTCATATCTCCTCTAACATTATCATCACACAGGAAATTATCCATTCCTTCAATTTAAAAAGTTGGAATTCTAATGCTTTCCTCCTTAAAATAGATTTAGCCAAAGCCTTTGATAGGCTTGAGTGGCATTTTATTTCTGCTGCCCTCCAGCGTCTAGGCCTTAATGACAACTTTATTAATTTGATTCATGCCTGCATTTCAACAGCTACCTTTGCAGCTCTCATAAATGACGAGCCTTCGCAGCAATTCAGTCCACAAAGAGGTTTAAGACAAGGTTGCCCTCTTTCTCCATATCTCTTTGTTATTGCTATTAATGAACTTTCTATCAGACTGCAGGAGGCACTACAAATCAATAACCTATCAGGTATTTCTCTAGTTCCCAGCTGTCCTGCTATACACTCCCTCTTTTTTACAGATGACCTTATACTTTGTGGCAAAGCCTGCATTGAAGAAGCACAGGCGATCAAAACTATTTTATATGACTTCTGCTCGCTATTTGGTCAGACCCCTAATCTCCAGAAATCCTCCATCTACTTTAGCAAAAATGTTCCTATCTATATTAGAAACCAAATTAAGAACATTTTCCCTGTCCCTGACCTACAACCTAACACTATGCATCTAGGGCATCCTATTATTTTTAATCATAGAGACAAAAGCAGAGCCTACAATTTTATTTTCAATAAATTCTTTGCTAAGTTTGGCTCTCTCAAAGCTAACAAACTGAATCATGCTGGTAGATTGCAATACATTAAATCAGTGCTAGCTTCCATTCCCATTTATTACATGTCCACTGTTCTTTTTTCTAAAACCTTTATCGAAAAAATTAACTCTATTATCAGGAAATTTTGGTGGACAGGAGTACAGGAGGAACAGATTACCAGCCCTATTGCTTATCGCTCCTGGGATGACATTTGTCAACCCATAACCAATGGTGGCCTCGGTATAAGAAATATGGAATCAGTCAATAAGAGCTTGATTATCCAATCTGCTTGGAATGTTGCTAATAACAAAAACCCCTTTCTGTCTGCTATTTTGAAGGCCAAATATTATCCCAATGACTCTTTCTGGACCGCTACTAACACTGGACCTAGATCTATTTACTGGTCTTCCATTTTGCAGGTTAAGCATCACCTCTCCTCCAACACCATTTACCAGATCCATGTGGGAAACTCCTCCATTTGGTCCTCTCCCTGGACCCCTGTTTGGGAACACATTCATGACCACCTCATTCTCCCTATCCTAAACCACCCTCTGCCTGCCAAAGTTTCTGATCTTTGGACAATCAAATAATTTCCAATACCTTTGATGAACAAGCTGCTCAATCCATTCTAGCAACCCCAGTAATTCAATCCAGCAATAATGACATCTTGAGATGGACTCCAGCCAAAAATGGTATCTACACTACCAAGAATGCCTACACTTATCTAGCTGCCCAGCAAGAGCATCACCTTCCCACCCATGGATCCAGGAGCATTACCCCTGGTGCTCATTCAATATTGCAGCAGGTATGGAAAAGTAAAATTATTCCACCTCTTATCAAAACCTTTGCTTGGAGGCTTATTAGGCGTGCTGTTGCAACTGGTGAGCGTGCTGGCAGGTTTACTGCCCATATCGACCAACATTGTTCCTACTGCGGCAACATTGAAACTGATCAACATCTCTTTTTTCTCTGCAATATATCTACTCAAGTTTGGTCAATAGCTGAACCCCATTTTGATACTAATAATATTCCTCCTGAGGAGGATGGGGTTCAATTAACTATCTCTATGCTAATCAACACTAATTCTTCTAATCTTTTGCTGTTTAAAACTTTTATTACACTTTGGTACATTTGGAAGGCGCGCAATGACAACAGGTTTCAAAGGAAAACATGGATGCCTTCTCAGATTCACCAGGCAGCAAATGCACACATGAACATTCACCTGAATGCAAGCCATCAGCAAGAAGACAGCAGCCACCATATAATAGATTATCAGATTTCTTCTAACCATGCAGGTATCCCAAATCAACCCTCGGACGACTTTGTTGCAAGTACTATACAGCCACGACACCAACATGTTATAGAAAACCTCCAGCAGCCCCTAACAATGACTATGCCACGACAAGGTAATACAAGGACATGCTTGACAACAGTCTTGAACAGGTACACTATTACAGATCCGGCTGCTCTTCCAGGCATCCGATGCTTTGTTGATGCCTCCACTCTTCCTGATCAACCTGCACAACAGCCTCGGAGAGTAGGTATTGGAATTTTATTTGTTAATACACAGGTTCAGCCGACCCAGACGATCTACATAAAGGCGGTGCTTACTCAAACCTACTCGGTTATCATGGCCGAAGCGGCGGCCTTAGCCTTTGCAGCGGCTGTAGCTTCACAACTAGACTTCTCCAGCGTTTCATTTTTATCTGATTGCAGCCAGCTGGTTCAATTCATCAACGCCAGCAACCACGACCATCCCCCTGATTGGCGTATGAAGGAATTTACTCAAATCTTTGACAACTGTGTTCTCAACAGACAAGCTTCAGTTTACAACATCAGTAGGAATATAAACAATACAGCAGATGTTCTAGCTAGACTAGCTCTCTCATCTTCTGTATCCCACTCAAATGATGTTGTTTTTAGTTGATCTTTCCCGGGCCACCCTCTCCAGTGCTCCATTCCTGGAGCGCTGAACTCTGTATGCCTACGCTCCTGTAGTCTTCTAGCAGCTTCTTGCTGCTAATCAATATATGTTCATTGTCAAAAAAAAACTCAACTGCAGCAAAGAAACAAGTGGAGTACTAATAAAGCGACGCTTCCACAGCATGCAAGGTACAATGCCACCATGTATGCTGTGTCAATCAAAAGCATCACCAATATATCAGTCATTGTGATGATTTTGCTTTTGCCACACATGAGCCGGCCGGTCCCGTTCGCGGACGCCTCACAGCACAGTCATATAGACACAGATGCGCACGGAGGATGTCGACGCGGCCGCAGCCATTATTGCCGTCGGCCATTGCGTTCGTCTCCGATCCATACCACACGTGCTCTCTTGAATATATGGCGCGTGGATGTATGCAATGACCTCAGCCGCCGCCCGCTGTACCTCCGAGAGCTCAGCTAACCACGCACACATCACATCGTTAGTCTTGAGCTCCACCTGGTCATGGCGGCCGCAGGCGTATACGCCATGGCAAGCAAAGCAAGCGCGCGAGTAGTGGAAACACCAGGAGGAGGAGCTTAGGATGGAGATGGGCATGTGGGGCGACGCTCCAGCCCTGCGCAGGCTATGGGGCGAGCGCCGTCACTCTGCTGGCGCGCCGATCCTTAACACCGATATGCCAATTCCTTAACGTCGATTCAATATGTCGGACTAATGGAGGAGGCCGATTCCTTAACGCCGATACACGTACGCGCGCGTCTATACGCATGTGACACAAAATGGCAACGATGGAGAAGAGTCAATATTATAATGGCAGATCTCCTGATAGATGAATGAAGAGTAAAATGCACTGAAGGTCCATTAACTTTTGATGAGATGTCATCTAGGTCCATAAACTTTGAAACTGCATTTTCGGGTCCCTAAACTTTTTATGTGGTTCACCAGAGGTCCATATCGCTTCGTTGGACCTTTAGGTCTGACGTGTCATGCACAGTCAGCAGCCAACACATATTTGCCTTTTGCAAAAAGCACCCTCTATTTCCATGTCTTCCATGCCGTCATCCTCGAGCACCCAAGGCTTACAGGCTTGCGCAGCAGAAGCGCGAGAGGTTGCGAGCACGTAGAGCACACGGACATATGTGGCCGTGCTGCCCATGCACCTACGCTAGCCAGCTGCCGCCCCCATGCACTGTACCTTGCAGTCGAGTACACGGGGGTGCTTTCAGAGTTTCAGTCGAGCGCTCACCTCTGTGCAACCTCCGACGGCGTGCGCAGCTCAGCAGCTCCGAGCCTCCGACAAGTCCGACACACCACGCTGTGCCGAGACAAGCGAGGCACCGGGCACGGGTCGCTAACGCCAACGAGCAAGACCGGAGGATGCGATTGGACTAGAGAACCGTTTTGGTAATTGGTACTGCAGTCGGATCAAGCGAAGCTCATTTAGGTGCCTACAATCGGTTTCAAGTTAACCTGAAGAATTATCTAGCGATTCCAGTAAGCCCATCGCACAGGACCTTAGTCACCGGAGTTCCCGGAACGACGGATCGAGGAACGACGAACCGGGAACGGGAACGACGTTTTAGATGCAATTTTTACACTGTGGGAACGATTTCGTTCCCGCGTTCCCGCCCGAACGCTCGTTCCCGGAACGTGGAACGCTGCATCGTTCCCGTTCCGCGGTGACTATGCACAGGACACGAGGCGGCGCGCCGGCTGCGACACCCACTGCGCTCGGGACCATGTACTACCGGCAGTTCACCTTGCGGCACATGTCAGCGTCGTCGAAGGGGAGATGGCCGGCGAGGAGGACGAAGATGATGACGCCGCAGGACCACGCGTCGGACTTGGCGTCGTCGAAGGCCTTGCATCGGAGCACCTCGGGGGCCGTGAACACTAGGGTGTGCAGGTGCCTGTCGTCGCAGAGCGAGTCTGGGAGCGTGGACACCAGCGAGAGCATGGGGGCAGCAGGCGTCGAGCGTAGGTGCATGGGCAGCACGGCCGCACATGCCCATGTGCTCTGCGTGCTCGCTGGCCTCGTGCTTCTGTCACGTACGCCGGCCTTGGGTGCTCGAGGATGACCACATGGAAGGCAGAGAAATAGAAGGGTCTTTTCGCAAAAGGCAAATATGTGTTGGCTGCTGACTGTGCATGACACGTCAGATCTAAAGGTCCAAGAAGCGATATGGACCTCCGGTGAACCACATAAAAAGTTTAGAGACCCGAAAATGCACTTTCAGAGTTGATGTACCTAGATGACATCTCATCAAAAGTTAATGGACCTCCGGTGCATTTGACTCATGAATGAATTGTAATGGTCTTTCTAAAAAATCAAAGAATTGCAACAACGTGAATCCAAAAAACCCTTTTGAGAATTGCTATACATGGCTTAAACCACATCAGCACCGACAGAGAACTGCATCAATTCATTGACCTGTGGACTCAAATACAAGAAATTCATCTACAACCCCAGGAAGACGAATACTCCTGGAGGCTCGAGGCTTGGAGCATCAGGACGGTATACCGCTAGATCGGCATATGACGCTCAGTTCCTTGGTGCTTTCTCAGAACTTGATTGGAAGGATGTTTGGAAATTCCGGGCTCAACCGAAATGTCAGCTTCTTTATTTGGCTTCTGCTCCAAAAGAAACTGCCGATAGTGGTCAGAATCAACAACAGAGGGGGGACAAGCGAACCCAATTTGCAAACTTTGCTACACCAGGCAGGAATCACACTCACATATGATAGCCAACTGTTCATTCACGAAACTGATTTGCCAACAAGTGGAAGGCTGGTCTGGACAGCAGGAACTGCAACTGAATCAAAATGTGACAAAGATCAGGGACTGGTTGACTAAGCTGAACCCAAGAAGAGCCAACGCTCAAAACCAGCGAGCAATAATCATCATCTACACAGCTTGGAATCTATGGAAAGAGAGATGTAAAAGAGTGTTTGAGAACAGAGCACGAACCGCAGAACAATTGCTGGTGGCGATCAAAGAACGTGGGGATGCTCTGGTTCGCGGCCGGCTTTCAGCAAATTGGGAAGCTGCTGCTGATGATCGGGGGGCATCACCAGTTGCTTAACTGAAACTATCATGTTGCTTCCATGTACCTCCTTCGCTCGGCGCGCGCTGGGCCTTATGTGTTTCGTGTTTGTTAGTTCCTAGTAACCAGGTTAAGTGTGTTTAGCTTGGTTATTAGCAACTAAATGTAACTCTGCTTCTTCTTAATGAAACACGTGTCACAAGGACACGTTCGCGAAAAAGAAGACTGTCAGACATTTCATCAGGCATGGGAGGAGTGAACTCCAGCGGCGGTCTTTTTGTTTTATTTTACCCTTTTTGTTCTCTCCCTCCCTATTTTCGCTTTACTTCCTTTCCCTTTCTTTCTTTAAACTATATGTACATACTTTTACTCCTATCTATTAGAGCAACTATTATGGCTGGCTGTAAACCAGCTAAATGCTAAAATGGAGAAAAAAAAGAAGAGAGAGAAAGAAAGTGGATTGTAAACTTACAGCCGGTTTGGATACAAAAACCAAAGCAGATTGTGAGATAGACAGGTGAGACCATATATTAATAATGAAGGTATAACCTCTATATAAATGGGCTAAGAGGTAGGCAGCCAGCAGCCGACTATATTATTAATCTTGCTCTTAAATAAAAAGACAGAGCACCTGCCATTGATACTCTAAAAGAATTGCTATACGTCATGTAGTACTGTACTTGCACGCACTTGGAATTTGTGCCGTCACCTCTGATCAAATGAAATCGATATTTTAATTGGGATTTTGTAGGAACGTAGGCCATAACCTTACCTATGGCCGTGCAGTCTTCAAAAATTAATCTTACTTTTAACACGTGGTCTTCCAGAAAATTAGGAGCTTGTGGATGGATTCTCTAACCAAATCCTATTTCAGTGTTTCACACATTTGTTTCGCTAGCCCATATATATGCACCCATAAGGCCCAGGCAAAGTTTGTTTCTTTCTTTATTTTTACATGAGACGAGTATAAGCCGTCCAGCCCATTATTGCTTGGATCGAAGATAGAAGTGAGGAACAATCCATGCAAACTTATTAGAATTTGGGCCCAAGGCTCATGTTGTTTGGAATGTAATATTCCAAAAGCAAAGCTGTTGACTTTCCACATGCAAAACCAAGACTAGAGAGCCGCTACCAACGTGCTCTGTCAAACCAACAAAGAATGCAATTCTAGCACAGTACTGTGTTGAATGCAATTCTAGCACAATACTATGTTTTAGTATCTTAAGTTTAACCAATTTTAGATAAAAAATATTAATATTTATAATATCAATCTAATACCATCAGATTAACTATAAAATATATTTTTATAATTAATTTATGTAAAGCCATAAATGTGAATATTATTTATTAATAATTTGATTAAAGTGAACCATTTTAATTGGTACATAATCTACAGTTGCATTCTCTTCCGGATGGACGGAGTAACCAACCAACCCATCAACCAAGAGAAGTAATAGTACCATGCTTCCCTAAGATTTTTCCCACCCCCGGGCCTAATGGGCCATTGCATTATAACCATACGTGTTCAAGTCTACTAGTCCGGCCCATAAACAATAGAGATTGGAGTTCCTTTTTTCCTTCCTCCACCATGTTAGAGGGCTTATGGATCGTGAATATCCAATAGGCGCACGAACAGAACCCACTCTGGTGTTGAGGAATGAAGAAAATTTTCCTTTTTCCACCACATGTTAGTTCTTGTAGTATGTTAGCACGCAAGACCCTTGTTTCTCTCTGTTGCTTAAAAAAATTTCGATCCATGATAGCTAGATAGTCCTGAGTTTATGACTCAAGATTTTTTATACAAATTGAGAAAACTTTTCGAACCAATACTACACCTTTACATAGCGGCATCACGCAACTTCATGTGAGATGAGCTAATCATAAAAATATATTTTATAAAAATTAATCACTTTCCATCACATCTGTATTCTTTTGTTCCGGCAGGATTTTAAGTTTCCACTCATCTCTCTGCATGCTAAGCTAACAAGTGAAACTGAAGATCATGTTCGTGATTAATTCAGAAAGGATATTTCAATTAGAATACAGCAATTGGTCAACTACACGATTACTACACTCACTTTCAGTTTCATACTACTTCCTTGGCCACAGCACGAAGCGGCGTTGCCATTGACAGCACAAGCCCAAACTGCTCCGCCATGTCGATGCCGACGACGTCATCTCCCCCATCATCGGCCACCGCCCATTCGAACCGGTGCAGCAGCGAGGCGAGCATGAGGTGCAGCATCCTCTCGGCGAGTGGCAACCCCAGGCATATCCTCCTCCCGGCGCCGAACGGGATAAGCTCGAAGCTGTTCCCCATGAACCCGACGTCGCCGACGAACCTCTCTGGCACGAACTCGTCGGCGTCATCGCCCCACGCCTTCGCTCTCCGGCAGATCGCCCAGATGTTCACGTAGACCGTCGTTCCTTCGGGGATCCGGTAGCCATGGACCTCCACCGTCGCCTCAGCCTTGTTCAGGCCGATGGGCACCGTGGGGTGCAGCCGGAGTGTCTCCTTCACGACGGCCTGGAGGTACGGGAGATGGACGACGTCGGACTCGGCGACGTGTGGTCTTGCGCCGACGACTCGTCGGAGCTCGTCTTGCACCTTGTGCATGCACCGTGGGTGCAGCAGCAGCTCCGCCATTGCCCACTCCATCGTGCTCGTCGTCGACCCACTTCCGGCGACAAGCAAGTCCTGATCAAATTTGTTATATATTTTGCAGTCAAAATTTGCCAAATCACAATGCAAGTTACTACAACTGTTGCCAAATTACGTACCATGAACATTCCTCTCATGGCCGCCTGGTCCATCACCCATCCGTCCGTCCCATCCACCTGGCCCTCCATGTCAAGCGCGGCGTCCAGCAAGTCGTTCCTCCGCGGCTCGCCGGCGGCCCGGCCGCGCCGCCGCCGGTCTATCTGCCGGTCGATAACGCCGTAGGTCCACGCGACGAGCTTCTCCATCCGACGCCTCACGCCGAGCACGTCGGCGGCCGCGAGCGCCGGGAAGTAGTCGGACAGGTTCGGCGTCCCGGCCACCACCACGGCCTCCCGCACCACGTCGCCGAGCTCGCGCATGGTGGCCGGGTCCAGGTCCTCGGAGAACATGCTCCGCCACAGCACGCCGGCGACAGCCGGGAACACCGCTGGCGCCACGGCCACCGGCGACGGCGACTCACCCTTGGCCGTTGCCACCTCCGACGACACGGCGCGCACGAGCTCGTGTGCCTTCTCCTCCCGCACGGCGCGCAGCTCGGCGAGCCGCCGCGGCGTGAAGAGCTCCTCCGTGCAGAGCTTCCTCAGGGCGCGCCACTTGCGCCGCGGCGGGAGCGCGATGATGGAGTTGGCGTGGTGGCGCACGCGTGCCACGCGTCCATGCCGCCCGCGCCCGGCGAGGTCGGCGTTGTGCACGTGGAGGATCTCCTTGGCGACGGCGCTGGACGAGGCCACGACGGCGCGGACGCCTCCGAGGCGGATTGACACGAGCGGGCCGTAGCGGTCGGCGAGGCAGGCGAAGGCTCTGTGCGGGTCCTTGCCGAGGTTGTGGAGGTTGCCGATGACGGGTAGATGGCGAGGACCAGGAGGTAGGCGGCGGCGTGCATCGATGAGTGGTTGGAAGATGTAGGTGCTTAGGAGGAGGAGGAGAAGGGACGAGATGCATAGGAGGAAGAAAGCCATGATCTTGCCGTGTGTGACCTTGCATATATGAGTTTTTTTTTTAAACAACCTTGCATATATGAGTTTGTTTATATAAAAAAGAGTGGCTTAACGATTAGTAATTTAGTGCCAGCTGTTATTTTGGTGCTTATACCATATTTTCTTTGATCATATAATCTATATATTATTCTATCAAAGTTTATAAAAACACCTTTTATCTTTAATTATTAATAATTTAATATGCATTAGAAGATTCTATATACACTGGTAACATAAAATTAGCATTTCACAAAATTTATTTTACACGATATACTTTCATAACAACATGCACATCCTAAAATATTGATATTTCTGAATTTAATATCTAGACCAAAGTTTTAAATAGCCGGATATAGCGTCCGCTATAGCCGGATTTAGCGGATTGGCAAGGCCAGCGCTAGGAGAGTTCCTTTTTAGCGCTATCTGATCTTGACCGCTAATAGCGGCGATTAGCCCGCTAAAAAAGCTAAATGGGGTTGATGTAGCGCCGCTAAGCAGTTCCTGGCGGGCTCATGGCCTAAAAACAGAGTGGGCTTCCTATGTTTTCATCAGCGTAGGGCCCAAAATAGCAGGGGCGGCCCAAAATTCCACCTTAACCATACACAGTTGCCTCTCTCTTCTGGAATGAGCTACGGCGGCCCAGTGCGACATGCAGTCTGCCAGTCTCTAGACGCAAGGAACAGCAAAGAAGCAAGTTCTCTTCTCACGCTAGCCCTCTGTTCTTGTATTCCGTTACTTCTTTCACTAATTTGTGACATATTTTACAAAACCGCTAAATGAGTTAGCGGATGCTATTTCCGGCTATAGCGTTTGTAGCCTCTTGTAGAAACATGCCGCTAACTTGCTTAGCCGGCGATTTTAAACTTTGATCTAGACCACACAAAAAAGTCATTTGAAGGATTTTTAGAGAGCTAAGTGGGCTCACCTACATTAAGGTCCAATTTAGAACAACTTAGGTTCATTGGTGAAGCATTGTTGTTTTTCTTGTTTTAGCTCCATGTAGAGCTGTTCTCATAACTGTTTGCCAAATCAGATCCACATACTAGTCAAAAATAATGGAATGACTGCACCCTACTCTCCCTCTTATTTTTTCTTGTGTCCTATTTCTTCTCCTGTATCTGCTAAGCCATTCACGCATCTTCTATTGCGCCCGCACCTTAAGAGACCATCTACATCATCCCCTCACTCATGCCCTTAGACCTTGTTCGTTTAGGGTGCAATCGAACATGGCCTAGGTGGGTCTACTATTGAAGCTGTTTTATTTACTACATTCAGGACAAATTGTAAGTGACTTTTACTACCTAAACTTATGCTATGGCTAGATACTATAGGAAAGACTATAATCTAGAAAAGCCAAAATGACTTGAAATTTGAGACAGAGTAAATACTATCATACATCTATCTTGGCTCTCATATATACATAGTTTCTTGTAGAACGAACTATTTTCTTCTCTCTTCTGAATTCTAATGCCACATCATCATTTCTCTTATGTGAACCCTAATTAATGTCATAGAAATCATCAGTCATTCCACTGGGACTGCCCTAACTTACTTCAGTGATAAATTCATTTTTTTTTCAAAAGTAATATGTGATACTTCTCATTTAAGATTATATTCGTATATATATATTGTTGGTAAAGGTGCTGCTGTATGGCCATCTTGTATCTCTGATCAGAGAGGAAATAGGAGCTATAATATAAAAATGGAAGCATTATAGGAAAAGAATGGAAACAATGAATGATGGTCTTTTTGATGATGTACAGTCGCACGCGATCCAAACAGAGTTCAGGCCTTGTTTAGTTACATGCAAGTTTTTCCACTCTCTCTCCTCACATCAATTGTTTCCCGCATATAAATAGTATTAAATATAAATAAAAAAATAACTAATTACACAGTTGGGTTGTAAATCACGAGACGAATCTTTTGAGCCTAGTTGGGCCACGATTGGACAATATTTGCCACAAACAAACGAAGTGCTACAGGACTTTCCAATCTCTCTCCTCTCACAAATTGTTTCCCACATGTAAATAGCATTAAATATAAATAAAAAAAAATAACTAATTACATAGTTGGGTTGTAAATCACGAGACGAATCTTTTGTCCCTAGTTGGGCCACAATTGGACAATATTTACCACAAACAAACGAAGTGCTACAGGACTTTACACTCTCTTTCCAACCTCCATCTAAACAAGGCCTCAGATTTTAGCATCGTGACATGTTGCTCAATAATTGATTGAAGCGACGTGCCCTCTTCTCACACCATGATCATTTCAATTGTATATGTGCTACGGATGTCGCCATCTCACAGAAGATCAGATACGCATCAAGGATACCGGTGCGGCGGCTCGTTTAGATACGCATCATAGATCATTTTAATATCAATATGATCACATTGATGGTGAGTGCTGTATAAATAACTTGGATTTTAAAAATGAAAGATCCAGATCCAACCGTACTACTTTAACATACATGAACGTTCCCATTTGTGCACCAGCCTCCCTACGTACAAAGAATCTAACCAAACTAGAGGCCTAGATTTATTGATCATGCGTATTGTCTATATGTAATATAGTACTAATAAGTACTCAATCTCTTTCAAATTACTTAATTACAAGTCATTTTTTATTTAGACATAGCAAAGTCAAAATGATTTATAATTTCGAAAGCTAGCTGTACCAAGTGCTATGGGGTTGATCTATCGTGTACAGGACAAGAGAAAAGATGGTGCCATTTATGTTCGTTGATTTATTGGGGGCATGCGCATGTGCAAAGTAATGCAAGCATCCGTGCATGATGAACATTTTTCTTTTTTCTTTCAAAATCTAGCTGGGTACTACTGGATATCTTCATCTTGAACTGTCTACTACAGACGGACATGGCTGGCTTGTACATTGTTTTTTCAAAAAACTGAATACTTTGCACCTTCAGAATATAATTTCATGTACTGGAATCGTATCTATCTTTTGCTCCGCGTCCTGCCACATGAACAATATTTCAGCCATTCTTAATTATGTTTAACATCTAGCACAAACTTTCTCTGTTCCACTGTGTGAATTGGTCTTTCTAAGCATAGTAAGAAAAAAGAGTTCTTTTAGGCTTATACATGACATTATCCCTCTTTTTTTCACATGTAGTATATACATTTCCCTCAACAAGGTTCTGTGCTTACCATAAATATATCTGAGGAGATGCAAAGATATTTAGTAAAGCAACTGATGAAGAATCGAGTATTCTGATAAGCACATATAATTATAGGGAAATTTAAGCCCCAAGTTCGAAATGTTTTACCACAATAAGTGCAACAGTTTAGCGCTCACCCACTGCAAACGAACAAAGTATTAGTCATGATCACACCACTGATACATGGTAAAAGAGCTTACCATAGTAAAAACATGATCAATAGGATTATATATAAGTTAGGTATATTAAGTAAAATGGATCACAATTTTTCCTTATTATTGCATTTCCTGTGCTATTGCATGGAGGGGAACAACTAAAGAAAAAGTGCTAATCCAAACCTCTCTCATGTCCACTCCATTTTCCTCAACTCCTTCAGGTAACGCCCATCTGAATCGATGGAGCAGCGAGCCAAGCATCAAATGCACCATCCTATAAGCCAGTGGCAATCCAAGGCAAATGCGCCTACCAGCACCAAACGGAATTAAGTGAAAATCCCTTCCCATGAAATTGGTCTCTGTACCTAAGAATCTCTCTGGCATGAACTTATCAGGCTCGACCCAAGCATTGGGGCATCGATTAATTGCCCAAATATTGATAAGCACTTTCGCCCCTTTTGGAATGGCATATCCCTGAATTTCTACCGTGGCTTCAGCCTCATATGGCGGTAGCGGAACCGGAGGATGCAGCCTTAGGGTTTCTTTTTACAACAGCTTGAAGATAAGGTAACTTGCTGATATCAGTCTCGTCAATTTGCTGTTTGGTGCCGATGACAGTCTTAAGCTCCTCTTGCACTCTTCTCATTGAGTCTCGAGATTGCAGTAGCTCTGCTAGTGCACACTCGACGGTGTGGGATGTGGTCTCTCCCCCAGTGAACAAGTCCTACATAAAAATGACAAACTTTTTTGAAGGAATTTTGGAACCTCTACTTTTAAATTGTTATAACCAAATAAATATGATTATATAACAAGCTCTGGTTGGTTTGCTTCTTAAAAAAATGGTTCTACATACTATCCGGATACTTACTGTAAACAGTCCCCTGATGGTATTATGGCCCTTATCGTCGGTGTTTTCTTCAACTTCTCCCTCCTTGTCCAGCATCACGTCAAGCAAGTCATTCTTGCGTTCCTCGCCGGCGGCACGGCTGCGTTCCCTCCGCCTGATCTGCTCGTCGACGATGGCATACATCCTCCGCACCAGCCTCGCCATCCTGCGGCGCACACCTTGGAGGTCAGCCGGCGCCAACGCCGGAAAGAAATCAGACACGTTCGGCCCAGCGGCCAGCACCGACGCCTCGTCGACGATGTCGTTCACTTCGGACGCTGTCGCGGGGTCGAGGTCGGCAGAGAACATGGTGCGCGACAGCAGGCCCAGCGCGGCGGCGTGCGCGGCGCGGCCGACGTCCACGGGCGCGCCGCGCGCCGCGTGGTCCGCGACGTGGCGGACGAGGTCGGCCACCTTCTCCTGCCGGAGGGCCTGCGTGGACCTCAGCCGCTGCGGCGAGAAGAGCTCGCCGGCGCACAGCCGGCGCAGGGCGCGCCACTTGCGGCGCGGGGGCAGGCACAGCACGGAGTTATCGCAGTGGCCGGCCGCGCGCATGGAGTCGCCAATGGACCGCGCCGCGATGTCGGCGTTGTGCGTCTGCAGGATCTCGCGCGCCGTGGACGGGGACGAGGCGACCACGGTGAGGACGGCGCCGAGGCGGAGCGTCATGAGAGGGCCGTGGTGAGCTGCGAGGCGTGCCATGGAGCGGTGCGGCAGGTGGTCGGCCAACTGGTGGAGGTTGCCGAGCAACGGGAGTGGCCATGGGCCTGGTGGGAGGCGACTGCGAGTGTCGCGGAGGAGCTGGAGGATGTAGGAGGTGATGAAGACGACGAGCAAGATTGGCAACACAAAAGGTAGGAAGAACGCCATGGTTGTAGTGTTGTAGAGAGCGAGTATAGGCATTTA
>JADLZL010003794.1:0-295541 GCA_015844335.1 Chrysopogon serrulatus | reverse complement strand
TGATTTGGTGCTAACGAAATAAGAAATCACTCTAGCTCCCCGCAATTATTATATAGCCTAGTCTGTTCCATTCCATCACTCGGCACATCCACCCGATCGCTATCTCTCTCTCACGCACACACACTCACGTCACGAGGAGTCGCCCAATAATACTGGCTCGGAGCTGCAGCATGATGCCGACGCTGCGGCCACCAACGACGTCGCCGCCACTGGTCGGCGTCGTCCGTCTGCTGGCTGTCGAGGCGACGATGCTGGTGCTCGCCGGCGTCGGGTGCGTCGACGGCGCGGCGCTGAAGGCGCACTTCTACCGGCGCAGCTGCCCCACGGCGGAGGCGGTGGTGCGCGACATCGTGGAGGCGCGCGTGGCGGCCGACCCGGCCGCGCTCCCGGCCAAGCTGCTGCGCCTCTTCTTCCACGACTGCTTCGTCAGGGTACGGAAGCAGTTGGCTGCTGCGCATGCACGCATGCATCATATCATCACTAGCTATGAATGAATGTACTAGCAGGGGTGCGACGCGTCGGTGCTGCTGGACTCGACGGCGGCCAACACGGCGGAGAAGGACGCGGCGGCGAACGGGTCGCTGGGCGTGTCGCGGGCGTCGGAGGCGCTGGCCAACCTCCCCAGGCCGTCGGACAACTTCACCGCACTCGAGGCCACCTTCGGCCGCAAGGGACTCGACGTCAAGGACCTCGTCATCCTCTCAGGTATTCAATTCCGATGCTTTTTCACCGGTAAATGTGAATAGCAGTGACCCAGCAGCTAGATTCACCTTGAAGCCTACTTTTATAAAAGTAATTTTATTTTTAATTTTTCTTATATATTTCAATAAAAACTGATGGATAAGGTTGGATCTTGAAGACCGTGTCCTTGTCCAAAACGTCAACTAATATGAACATGGAGAGAGTATGGGACTCTACTTGCGTGCATGCCAATACAGCACAGGCGGCCCAGCCAGAAATCCACGCACAAACGTCAACATCTGTAGTTTCCCTGCCTGCTAGCTCACTGTACAGTACTACGTGTCGACCATAGCACAGCCGCACAGATCAGGTCCCATTAAAAAAAAAACATACTACTACAGACACACGATGAGCTAGTACAGTGCGGTGGTTACTACTGCGGCGGCTAGCATATAGCAATCGAGAGGAGAGGACGTTAGCCGGAACAGTGCTCTGCGTGTGACCGGTCGCCACTGCATCCGTGGAGCTGTTGATCTCGGCCTCCGACCATCGTAAAAAAGAATCAATCAATCAATACAAACAACTTCTGGCCTCCGACCACAAACCTTAGAAGTAGGAGTAGAGTAGATCTCGACGAGGCCTTCGATAAATCAAGCTGCATAGGTTGATTTCGACCTTCGGTTTGCTTGTAAGTACGGTTCACGTCTCGTTTACATGGCTGCATCGTTTGATCTCGTGTTAACTTGATTTGAGCTAGTTATCGATTTAAATCATGTTTGTAAGGCTGCATTGTTTCAATCTCTTACGAATACTTGATTTAAACTAGTTATCGGCTCTATCAGATCGGCAATCGATAGATTCATTAAGTTACCGATATTGTTTGTTTTATTTATATATTTATTGCAATAATATCATTGCCCAATCGAGATTGATAGGTTAGATCGTGCTTAATCTTTGCTAAAATCGAGCTGTTTTGATGTTTAATTAATTTCACGCCTATATCTGTTAAAACAGTCGATCAGGCCTTTATCAGCTAACTTGTCGATCTCGGTTGTTACATGATGTGCGTTCAAGATATTTATACGATTGTGATTAGTTTGAACTTGGAATAGATCTAGGTTAATATTGATTGTTATCGGCTGTATTTTCAAACGCCACTGTCAACTATATTTGGTTAAATTTACCCAATTCTAAACTTAATTATGATTGGATAAGGCAAAATAGCCATTTTCGTCCTTGAACTATTGTCCAAGGCTCATTTTGGTCCCTGTACTTTTAATTTGGCCACTTTAGTCCTTCACTGCGAATTTGAGGGTCAATCTCGTAACAGAACCGCCCAATTTATAAAAACATAAGTGCAAAAACCACTCGCTAAGCAAGCGATTAGCGCACTTAAGTCCTTATAAACCCGGTAGTCTGGAAATCTCGAAGGATTTCGAACCAAACATCATCAACCAAGATCGTGCAGGGTTTAGCGTCACCATCCACACGTTATATCAGTTCACAAATAGTTCGATAATATCAGAGTGCGAAATAAAAGTTATTACAAACCGAGTTCTCAAATAATTAGCGGAAAGCAAAGTAGTTTTTAAAACTCAACCCACACACACTGGAAGTTTAATACAGTGCCAGCTCCTCGTCAATCCAACCAAAAGCAAGTGGGAAGGATAGTAAGAATGACCACGCCCTCTGGCCCTTTTATCCACTAAATAATAGCAGGTCTCACAATACCCGTGGAAGGTATGGCCATCTGCACAACAACAAGCAGAAAAAAAACCCTGAGTACAAGAAGGTACTCAGCTAGACTTACCCGTCTGACTTAAAATAAAAGACTCCAAGGAGTATGACAGGCTTTATCAAGGGATAGCTCGACTCATTTTTGCGGAAAAGCAGTGGTAACCATTTTATAGTGACAGCTCAGCTTAATCATTCCTATTTATGCTAGGTGAGCACCTATACTATGCATCATTATAGTTTATTAATCATGATTAAGCAATCAAGTAGTAACCATAATCATATTAGCTTGACTCATCATCATCATTATCAACATTCCATAATCATTACTACGATGGCGTAGCTCAAGTCAAGTGTTCACTGTCTAGGAACGATGGCGATTCGAATCGATTACTACTGAGCTCAGGGGGTATTCCTAACACAAACCACACTCACCCGTCGGTGAGCTACAAGTCACCGTGGCACGTATCCGGGAATCGCGGTTTCGACAGGAACCACCGTACTCAGGGGCCGCCTGACTGCTTTAGCCAGCCTAGCTGGACCTGAGACTTACTCGATCTTCGCACCCCCATAGTCCTCCATCCATCTCCAATACGGTGCGAACGGATCGAGAGCCGGCCTAAATAGTGTTAGGCTTCGCGGTCGGAACGACTTATCCGGCCAGCTAAGTGTGAGGCATGCGTTCAACATGACTCAAGGGACGCGCAACGGCACGGTCCTTAATCGACACAGACGGAATCACTATGGTCCAACAACCTCATAAGACTCCGCCCGGTCTCAAATTCTCACAACATAACCAATTCCATGATGATATCAACATAAAGCTTTTCCACAATCATAAGTAACCACCTATGCTCGCGGGTGACAGGAAATCACCCGACTTTTACCGTCTAAGCAAGCTAAGCAATATAACTCGACCTAGACTAGCAGGGTAATTCAAGGTAGGATAATCAAGGGTAAACAAGGATATATGTAATGCATCAACGGTTGCACACAACTCCTATACTTAATGCATCAATCATAAAGCATAATTAGACTGTTAGAAAGCATAGGTAAGTAATGCTTCGGGGCTTGCCTTGCTAGAATTCACTCGCGCGGTGGTTGGGACACTTCGGCAGGTCTTCCTCTCCTTCCTCGGAGCTTCCTGCTGCTGCTCCTCCAAGGGATTCTCCTCGAACTCCAACGTCGGGTGGCCCTCCTGCGAACCTGTATGATGCGATGCACATGCATAAGGATAATGAATGTACAACGTATGATGCTCCTGAATGAATATAATTAACATTTTATTTGACAGAGTAGGTGCATACTCCTTTCTACTAACAACCTATTTCACTTTACTGAGTACGTGCATATCTCTTCTCTAACTACTTAGAGAAGAGCATAAAGAGAGGTGGGTGTGTGCATATGCACACACAACACATGCATAAAGAGAATAGCATTACTCATAATTCACACATCACATATCAGACATGGTACTGCATAACATGACCAGCAAGCACTATATAATTAGAAGTGCTCAAAAAGCAATATTAAACTCTTTAAAACAATTAATTCAAAGCCTTATCATTTCATGTGAAAACTAGCACTTGAAATGTGACTTCTACCTAAACTGTCCATAAAATTCTACAAAAATTACAATAGCTACATCATGCCAACAGAGACTCATGATAAATATTTCATCACATTTCACTGAGTAACATAGCCTACACAAAAATACTAAGCAACAGGGCAGAATATCACATTTAATCACTTTGCACAGTGAAAAGTGTTAAACAACATATTTCATAATTTTCATGGTTGCTTATTAGTACAAGAACAGTCACCAAAAATTATCAAGCCATAATTCCTCATAATTTATTTACTATAAATTAAACAAACAAACAGTCTAAAATGCAATTAAATCACATCTCAATATTTTTACATAGGAACTACATGGCACATATTTTACCCAGATACTACATCACATAACAAGGCTAACAAACCAAGAACCATGATTTTTTCTGAGCTATATTTATTTTATTATGCATTTAAACAGATTTTAGTATTTTCCATAATTAAATAAAACTACACAGGAAAATATCACCAAAAATGGCATTTCATATTTTTCACAGGTAGATCTATTCATTGGAAACCTAGCAAAACAATTCTCACCAAATTTGGATCACATATGTGCCAGTTATGAATTAAAAAGCATTTAAATCAATTTCTAGAAAAACATTTAAAGGAAAACCAGCCCCTAAACACTAGGTGCACCGGTGCGATGCACCACGGGCCACTACCACGCGGGCCCGGTGGGTCAACCGGCCCCACCGGTCGGTCGGCCAGCGGCCGAGGCGGTCTTGACCGCCGTTACCCGCCGGGCGGTGAGCTCACCCGTGGCGCCCGACACCGACGCGACCCCCGTGGTGCGGCGCCACCTGTGACGGGGTCGAGGGTCCATGGGTGGTCGGAACGGCGGCGCGACGGCGGTGGCGCAAGGCGGCGCGGCATGACGGCACGGCGGCGGTTCCAGCGCCGGCCGGTCAAGCCGAGGTGCGCGTGAGTTCCATGAGCTCACGGCGGGGGCTAGCCGAGGGGTGGGATGGCCGGATTAGCGACCCGAGCCCCCCGGCGATGCATGTCGCCTTGGGCCGCTTAATGGCGGCGGCGACGCGGCGGTGCGGCTGCCGTGGGCTTCAATCGGTTCGATTGAGCCCCTGGGGTGGCCGGCGCAGCCTAGGCGACCACGGTGCGCGCGAGCTAGCGCGAATACGGAGTGGAGCGGCGGTGGCACGGCGGACCGAGAGCTCGCCGAGCTCCGCCATGGCGGCGCAGGAATGGCCAAATTGGCCCTTACCGAGGCAATGAAGCGGCGTTCGGGGTTCAGCGAGGCAGTGCGGGCGGGCGGAGGCCGTGGCGCTCGACGGCAAGGCGGTGGCGCGAGCAGAGGTGCAGGAATGGCGCGGCGGCGTGGCCCGCCGCGACAAGCAGGCCGTGGCCGCTGCCGCTTGCTCTACCGCTGCTGTCTGAGGGAGAAAGCGAGTGAGAGAGTGAGTGAGTGGAGAGGAGGCAGGGTGCACACGCGGGGCGGTGTAGTGCGCCTGGCGGTGTGGGGCCCGCTCGCCGAGAACGGCCGCCACGCGGGCGCGCACGGCGCGCGGGCGCAGGCCGGGTCGCGCTCTGCCGCGGTCATGGGCACGCGGCGCGGGCGCGGAGCGCCGAGGGGCGCGGGGCCGGGTCGTAGGGCAGTCGAAAACGGCCCGCCGCTCGCGGTGATGTTTTTCCCCTTTTTTTGAATTTCGAATCAAACCAAAACTGAGTAAAATGCATTAATTTGACAAGTTTAAAAGCCTTTTCATAAAAAGTGCCCAAAATGAAAGTTGTAGAACTTTTAGAACTGAATCTTTTTTCATTTTGGGGTCAAAGTGAAATTCTAAAAGGATTTTTGAATTATAAATAGAATTTGGAGAAGGTCTTTTTAAAAGGGATTTACAACTTTATTTATTTTGCTTCCAATTTGGCAATTCTTTTGCAACAAAAATTTTTTGTTAAAACTTTTCAAAATGTTAGGCACTGAGATCCAAACTTGAATAAGCATTTGCTAAAGAAATTACTCCACGAATTAATCCAGCATGATCAAGCAATTAACATTCAAATGCAAACACATGAAATGATGAACGCATTTAGGGTTTTCATGGAATGATGCTCAGGCTTATGCTAAGGATGATCATGTCATGCTAATGATGATTAGGAGTTAATTAATTAAGGCCTAATGCATGCTAAACACTTGAGGTGTTACAGCCCTTCCCCCTTAAAGAAATCTCGTCCCCGAGATTTGGGTTACTAACCGTGGTTTTATAGAATTCGGGATAAACTTCTTTCGGGTAATCCTCCGTTTCCCATGATGCATCTCGATCATCATGGTAGCTCCACAACCTTGTAGGTCCGCACTAAACGATTCCGAGTAACTCTCTTTTGCTGTCCACGATTCTTACAGGCTCTTCTTTGTAGACTAAATCTGATTCTAACTCTAGCTCTTGTTCTTCAACTTGTTCTTCGGGTACACGCAAACATTTCTTCAACTGAGAGACGTGAAAGACCGGAAAGATAGTGCTCATTGACTCAGGTAACTGTAGCTTGTATGTAACTTCACCTTTCTTCTCAAGGATTTGATATGGTCCTACATATCTAGGTGCAAGCTTTTTGCTAACCCCAAACCGTTGCGTACCCTTTTGTGGTGAAACTTTCAGATAAACATAGTCACCTACTTCAAAAGAAAGCGGTCTTCTTCTTTTATCAGCATAACTCTTTTGTCAAGACTGTGCAGCCTTCATGTGTTCTTGAATGATTCGGACTTTTTCTTCGGCTTCAGGGACAAAGTCAATACCGTAGTATCTTCTTTCTCCCGCTTCAACCCAATTCAATGGAGTTCTACACTTTTTGCCATACAAAGCTTCAAATGGGGCCATCTTGATACTCTCTTGATAACTGTTGTTGTAAGAGAACTTCAGCCAAAGGTAGCCAAGATTCCCACGATCCTTTAGCCGATAAGACACACGCTCTCAACATCTCTTCTAGAATCTGATTCAATCTTTCAGTCTGACCTGAAGTCTGAGGATGATAAGCAGTACTGTGCAACAACTCGGTTCCCATACCCTCATGCAGATGAGTCCAAAAGTGAGCAGTAAACTGCGGTTCCCTATCGGACACGATAGTCTTGGGCACACCATGTAAACAAGCAATCTCAACGATGTAACAATCGGCATATTGGGGTGGCCTGTAGGTAGTCTTGACAGGTAGAAAGTGAGCTGACTTGGTAAGTCGATCGACAATCACCCAAATTGAGTCATTTCCCCTTTTGTGAAGTTGGCAAACCTGTGATGAAATCCATGCTGATGTCATCCCATTTCCATGCAGGAACTGGTAGAGGTTTCAGCAATCCTGCCGGCTTCATGTGGATGGCCTTGACACGACAACAAATATCGCATCTAGCCACGTAAGCTACTATCTCTTTCTTCATCTTGGTCCACCAATAACGAGGTCTCAGATCATAGTACATCTTGTTGCTCCCAGGGTGAATGGATAGCTTCGAAAGGTGAGCTTCATCCATCATCTTGTTCTTGAGTTCACGGTCCTTTGGTAAGACAAGACGGTTGTCGAACCAAAGTACGCCATTATCATCGAGCCTGAAATGTGGAATTGGTTCCTTCTTTATTCTTTCTTTGAGGTAATAGATACCAGGATCAGTCTTTTGGTCTTCAATGATCTGTTGATCTAGGGAACACTGAACTTGGATATTGTGCATGACTGCAGGATGCAACAGATTGAACCCATCTTCAAACAACGGCTCTACAGCATGGTAATGTGACTTGCGGCTCAAAGCATCTGCAACTACGTTTGCCTTGCCGGGGTGATAGTGTACTTGCAAGTTGTAGTCTTTGATCAGCTCCAACCATCTTCGTGGCCTCATGTTGAGCTTAGGTTGCGTGAAGATATACTTGAGACTCTTGTGGTCGGTGTAGATATTGCACACATTTCTCAGCAGATAATGCCTCCAAATCCTCAAGGCATGAACAACTGCAGCTAACTCTAAGTCATGCGTTGGATAGTTGACTTCATGTTTTTCTCAACTAACATGAAGCATAAGCAATGCCTCGACCATCTTGCATCATCATGCATCCCAAATCGATCTTTGATGCATCGCCAAACACATCAAAAGGTTTCTCAATGTCGGGCTAGGCCAGAACAGGGGCAGTGGTTAGCCACTTTTGTAAGGTACGAAAAGCTGTCTCACACTCCTCTGTCCAGACAAACTTATGATCCTTTTGTAGTAGACTGGTCATTGGCTTGGCAATCTTAGAGAAATCTGGAATGAAACGGCGATAATACCCTGCCATTCCAAGAAAACTCTGAACTTCATGAACTGATGTTGGCGCCTGCCAGTCCATGACGTACTGTACCTTGCTTGGTTTGACCGAGATGCCATCATCGATATGATATGATCAAGAAAAGCAATTTCCTTAAGCCAGAACTCGCACTTGCTAAACTTGGCAAACAACTTATGCTCTCGGAGTCTGGTTAGCACAACCCTCAGATGCTTGGCATGCTCTTCTTCATTTGCAGAGTAAACCAGAATATCATCCAAGAATACCATCACCAACTTATCCAACTCTGGCAATAAAGACTGAATTCATTAGATACACAAAATATGCAGGAGCATTCATCAAGCCAAACGACATGACAAGATACTCATACAACCGTATCTAGTAACGAATGCAGTTTTATGCATGTCTGACGGATGAATCTTGATCTGATGATACCCTGACCTCAATCAATCTTGGAGAATACTTTGGTCTTGGATAACTGATCAAACAGAATATCAGTTCTTGGTAGGGGTACTTGTTCTTGATTGTTACGACATTGAGCGACCGATAATCTACGCATAGGCTCAAAGATTGATCTTTCTTCATATCAAACAGAGCAGGACAACCCCGCTCAGATGTACTTGGTCTAATGAAACCCAACTTGGAAAGCTCAAACAACTGCTTCTTTAGCCCTACTAATACATTGGGCAGCATCCGTTAAGGCCTCTTCGATATCGGTGCGGTTCCAGGTAGCACTAAATTGCAAAACTCTACATCTCGGTTAGACGAAAGATCCAGCAACTTAGCAGGGAAAACATCTGGAAACTTACACACTGCAGAAAACTTGGTAAAAGGGGTAGTCTGCATAGCACAACACATACTCTTTAACTCTATCTTACGGTAACAATACTGTAAAGTACCTTCACCCTGGGTTCCTTTTACAGAAAGAGTTCTTTCTTATCAATCTACATTCAATCTTTCATCCCATTCATACCCACGATAACATCCAAAGCTACCCTAGGCATGACTATCATATTCACTTGAACTTTCTATCCCGTATATCAAGGGTTGCTCCTTGAACCATCTGATTTGTTGAGAGATTGGCCCTGACTGCACTTATTTGGTACCATATTCCAACTCTCTTACTTATTATTCATACTTTGTGACAAAAGACTGACTCATGGATGAATGCGATGATCAGAATTCAACAAAACAATAGTAGGGTGTTGGTTGATAGAACACATATCAGCAGTCACGATTTCTCCTCCAGGAATCTCAGCCATAATGGTACGATGCGTATGGGCTTGGTGCATGTTCTGCTTCTTCTAGAAATACGGGCAATACCTAGCAAAAGTACCCGATCTAGTTGCAGATGTAGCACGGTCCTTGGACTTGAGAATTTGAAGTAGCTGCACTTCCTTACCTTGCCTTGGCCTATGGCACTGCAACCTTAAAAGTTTTTCTGATCCTTCTATTGCTGCGGCTGATTCCAATTCCTTCTTTGAGGTGGCTTGAACCTTGCACCGGAACTGGTGGTCGATACTGAGAACGGTTTGGCATGGGAGCTCTTGCCTCAGAAGGTCCGGACTCAGAAGCCCTCTTATAAATCTTGGATGCAGTATAGATGTTGCTGTTATTCTCTTAGGTCAAGCAGTCACCGATAAATTCATTGAATGTAGCTCGATTATTAGTACTCCAAGACTTCAGCATCTTCGGATTGAGACCACACTTGAAGCTTGCGATCTTCTTAGCATCAGTGTTGACATACTCATGAGCATAGTGAGAAAAGGTGGTTGAAGGCGTGCAGATCTTCAGCCATGATCTTGGTACCTTGCGTAAGCCTCATATTCTCAGAAAACTTCATTACCTTCAAACTAGATGGAAAGGTCGTACGATGATGTGACCACCGTGTCCCACGAGGGTAGCACTACTCTACAAATGGTCAACTGAATCCTTTGTCTACCATCTCTTGTAATCTGTTAAGTTTTATGTCAAAGGCCTATTCTTCTGGATATCGTCTTTCTTGCAACTACAGAAGGAGCTTGATTGCAAATGGTTCAATAGAAGTCTCCTGATAGGATATAGGAAGACAAACAAGGAAGAAATCATGGGAAGATAACACATTGATGTAGCTTCTATAATGGATCCTGACCAACAACCACGATACCAGCACGTGCCGAGCAGCACAACCATGTGTGTGCACCCACAGGAGGCCCTTGGTTTCGTCACGGCACCGTCAGTTAGATATCAAGACACCCTTATAGATCATACAATCAATGTGAAATCTCACATGGCGTAGACGAATCTTGCATGGATAAGCACCGAGCACGACAAAATTAAGCAAACAAGGATGATCACAAGGTTGGGAGAGATAGCAAGGAAAAGATTAAAGGACAAAAGCATGGCACAAGACAAGCATGAATAAGTCATGTGCCCAAAACGGTTGTGATCAAATACAAGGTTAACTGAAGTTGGGCTCAATTGGGCAGCAACATAAAACCAAGGTCAACAAGGTTGGAGATGTCACTACCTTTACCATCGCTCTCATGGTTCTCCATCTCAGGCCTCATCATAGGGTTATCTTCTACCTCTAGATTGCCTCCATCTGCTAAGGTGACACTAGACTCCATCTAAGCTGGGCCAGGATGATGAAAAGGTTGAATTTGGTTGTGAAGCTAGTGGAAAGCCTCAAGCAAGTTGTCATTGTAGCCCTCCAGGTGTGCAAGCTGCTACTCTAGGTCTGTCAGTCGAGCCCTCAGAATATTCTCCACGTGCCAGGCTCTATTTCTCTGATCAAGCACATGGGCAACATGTGCTCACAGTTCTTGTGAGCACTAGATAGACGTCCCATCTGACCAAGCAACTCGAGGATCTCCTGGACCGTATTCTCATTTT
This sequence comes from Chrysopogon serrulatus, assembly GCA_015844335.1. Lineage (NCBI taxonomy): Eukaryota > Viridiplantae > Streptophyta > Magnoliopsida > Poales > Poaceae > Chrysopogon > Chrysopogon serrulatus. Next base: position 284,388 of record JADLZL010003794.1, on the reverse strand, counting down.
CTCTGAGCTGCCTAAGCCCTGTCCAGAGCCATTTGAGCCAACTCCGCTAGCAGACTCAATCTCAGTGCCGTGGTGACACTATGCCTGATGCTCCCCACCAAGAGCATGGCCAACTGAGGTAACCATACTCCCAAGGCTACACTCCACTCCAGCGTAGGTCTTCATCATAGCGAACATGGCACCCATAGCTACACTGTCACTGCGCTCTTGCTCATCGCTGCCACCCTCTAGAGACATCCTCTCGTGCTGACCCTATATCGTAGTATAGGAATCACCCCTAGAAGACACTCTAGTGAGAGCAGTGGCAAGCTTCTCTGGAAACCAGTCCATGATGTCATGCATCACCAAGAAAGCTGCCTTGTTGGCGGCCTCCTCTGGAGTAGTGCCCATGGTCCCAAAGGACTGTTCATTCCAGTCTGAGTCATCTTCCCTAGGTGCAATGACCGCCTCCACATAGACCATCGCGTCCTTACCAAGCCTCCCTTTGCTGCAGTGGTAGCGAGGCTCCTTTCTTTCAGGGTACCCCACAGAACTGAGCACCCTCCATATCGGGGTAGGCTTACTAAACTTCTCCAAAAACTTGCTCTTGCAATGGATTCCTTGAGTGCAACTCTGCCTGTGGTGGACTTATGAGCGGTCCGCTTTGTGCGAGCCATCTATTGGAAGTTTACCCCAATGTGAGATAAATTAATTAATTATCAAATTTTATTTAAAGAGATAATCAATTTATAAGGGAAGAATAAATGCAATGACATGAGATGAACAAACATGATGTATGCACGTAACTTACGTTCTCACAAACTTAGGGAAAATAACCTTTAGCGATATAAACAGTGGCACACACGTTCTCTCATAGTATATAACTAGACGTTCTACACGAAAAACGCTGTTATGTACTGCAGAAAATCCACTTCAGCCCAACCCAAAGCAGTATGAATATAATGCATTGCAGAAATGTAAAAATTAAGCACTCACACATACGTGCATTCCCAAATACACGCACATGTAGTACAACTACCCGGTCCTCGTCCTCATGACGGCATCGTCTCAACAGACGGCATAACCCACAATTAAACACCTTGGTAAATACATGATTTTTTAACATATAAGTACTTCCGGCATCACACTAGCACTTTCCTAGATCACCGGTTGGACGACCATGCTCTCACAACTCACACTTACCAAGGCGTAGAGGCTTTTGAACCATATATTTCCATTCAAACGAATGGCACCCATACAATTACCTTGCTGCATGGGCAACAGTGAAAAGAAAATATGATGCAAGCCCCCAAGTTAGTACTTAAATAGCCACCTAGTGTCCTTAATTGGGCATAAAGGATATGACTACTGGCACACTCTTAATTTGCAAATAAGATTTTCTCGAAAGACTTATAGATCTATAAGTTAAAAAAAAATTCAGTTTTGAAACTAAATTCTTTTGTTTTAAATACACATGTGAACAGTAATCGCTAAACTTTGCTCTGATGCCAGCCGTAACAGAACCGCCCAATTTATAAAAACATAAGTGCAAAAATCACTCGCTAAGCAAGCGATTAGCGCACTTAAGTCCTTATAAACCCGGTAGTCTAGAAATCTCGAAGGATTTCGAACCAAACATCATCAACCAAGATCGTCCGTCTGCTGGCTGTCGGCGTCGTCCGTCTGCTGGCTGTCGAGGCGACGATGCTGGTGCTCGCCGGGCGTCAGGTGCGTCGACGGCGCGGCGCTGAAGGCGCACTTCTACTGGCGCAGCTGCCCCACGGCGGAGGCGGTGGTGCGCGACATCGTGGAGGCGCGCGTGGCGGCCGACCCGGCCGCGCTCCCGGCCAAGCTGCTGCGCCTCTTCTTCCACGACTGCTTCGTCAGGGTACGGAAGCAGTTGGCTGCTGCGCATGCACGCATGCATCATATCATCACTAGCTATGAATGAATGTACTAGCAGGGGTGCGACGCGTCGGTGCTGCTGGACTCGACGGCGGGCAACACGGCGGAGAAGGACGCGGCGGCGAACGGGTCGCTGGGCGTGTCGCGGGCGTCGGAGGCGCTGGCCAACCTCCCCAGGCCGTCGGACAACATCACCGCACTCGAGGCCACCTTCGGCCGCAAGGGACTCGACGTCAAGGACCTCGTCATCCTCTCAGGTATTCAATTCCGATCCTTTTTCACCGGTGAATGTGAATAGCAGTGACCCAGCAGCTAGAGCCGCGCGAGATGATGCATGGGACTCTGCTTGCGTGCATGCCAATACAGCACAGGCGGCCCAGCCAGAAATCCACGCACAAACGTCAACATCTGTAGTTTCCCTGCCTGCTAGCTCACTGTACAGTACTACGTGTCGACCATAGCACAGCCGCACAGATCAGGTCCCATTAAAAAAAAAAAAAACATACTACTACAGACACACGATGAGCTAGTAAAGTGCGGTGGTTACTACTGCGGCGGCTAGCATATAGCAATCGAGAGGAGAGGACGTTAGCCGGAACAGTGCTCTGCGTGTGACCGGTCGCCACTGCATCCGTGGAGCTGTTGATCTCGGCCTCCGACCATCGTAAAAATGAATCAATCAATCAATACAAACAACAACTTCTGGCCTCCGACCACAAACTTTAGGAATAGGAGTAGAGTAGATCTCGACAAGGCTTTCGATAAATCGAGTTGCATAGGTTGATTTCGACCTTCGGTTTGCTTGTAAGTACGGTTCACGTCTCGTTTACATGGCTGCATCATTTGATCTCGTGTTAACTTGATTTGAGCTAGTTATCGATTTAAATCATATTTGTAAGGCTGCATTGTTTCAATATCTTACGAATACTTGATTTAAACTAGTTATCGGCTCTATCAGATCGGCAATCTAATAGATTCATTAAGTTACCGATATTGTTTGTTTTATTTATATATTTATTGCAACAATATCATTGCCCAATCGAGATTGATAGGTTAGATCGTGCTTAATCTTTGCTAAAATCGAGCTGTTTTTGATGTTTAATTGATTTCACGCCTATATCTGTTAAAACAATCGATCGGGCCTTTATCGGCTAACTTGTTGATCTCAGTTGTTACATGCTTTGTGCGTTCAAGGTATTTATACGATTGTGATTAGTTTGAACTTGGAATAGATCTAGCTTAATATTGCTTGTTATCGGCTGTATTTTCGAACCCCAATGTCAACTATATTAGGTTAAATTTACCCAATTCTAAACTTAATTATGAATGGATAAGGCAAAATAGCCATTTTCGTCCTTAAACTATTGTCCAAGGCTCATTTTAGTCCCTGAACTTTCAATTTGTCCACTTTAGTCCTTCAATTATGAATTTGAGGGTCAATCTCATCCATGCTTCGTCAAACCACGCCACGTGGCCAGTAGTAGAGGTGAAATGTCAATCCTGCGCCTCGCTAATTGAGAGACTGAAATGAACTATTAGAGAACAGCGAGACTGTATTGTAATCTTAATTATTTTTAGCCTTGTAATTGAGTTTGGCTGGCTCATTGTGTAACTAATGTTTGAGAGCATCTGGAATTAATGCAGAAAAAAATTGTTGCCAAAATTATTCAAGTCTATCATGTCTCATGTCTAGAAACAAATTGTTCACAAGCTAATAAGTGCTTGATACAAAGCCATTACCGGCACAAGCTAATAAGTGCATTATACGAAGGCATTACTGTCTTTACAATACATATTTATTTCTTAGAATGCACTAGATGTATAACTGTTTTTTTTCTGAGAGGAGCTGCTTTGGTCTACTGTTGTTTCACATCCAGTGGCTCCTAAAGAATTAGTGAAGGGCAAGATTGATATTTCACATCTACTGCTGGCCACGTGACGCGGTTTGGTGAAGTGTGGGTGAGATTGACCCTCAAATCCATAGTTAAAGGACTAAAATAGACAAATTGGAAGTTCAGGGACTAAAGTGAGTCTTGGGCAATAATTTAGGGACGAAAATGACTATTTTGCCATTGGATAAATAGATCTTGTTCGTGCTTCATGGACCCTGTATCGGCTAAATAGCCGATCCAGTTACGCTTTCACGAGTAGAGCATATATATAGATCTATTCGGACATCAAGCAAACTAGCATTGTTTGTTGGACTTGTTGAACCCCGCTGGCCGTTAGACCAGGTGAATATAAATCCAATACGCTTCATGAAAATAACTTAGTAAGACCATCGGCCTTTTAGACCAGTCTTGATAAGTTACTGTTTATTTGATGAACGAATTAGATTTGTACACGTACTCTACTTCTTTACATGGACCGTGTATCGGCTGAATAGCCGATCCAGTTATATTCTCGCTTGAGATACGTATGCAGATGCTATCTTAAATGCAATTTAATAAGTTCGTTAAGCTGTATGATCGCATCAGCTAAGTAGATCGGCTAATCGTTTGTTCGCTCATTGTATACCACGAATAACTGTTCTTTTTTTATCGTACATTCTACATTGCTAGGAGCTGATTTTTTTAGTTAAATTCCACGCCAAGGTTCAAGTCACCAAGCTCGGCTTGCTAGATGGGGCTTAGGGGATCAAGAACTCCGGCTTCTCAGCGGTCTCTGAAACCATGTCTACACGTAAACTAAGATATAAAGAGATATGATAGACAAATGAGTGAGAGAGAAGACATGTAATTGGATAAAAGATTAATATGTAGAAACTATCCATTAAGAATATAGTTTCTATAAATAGTGTCTACACAAATTGAATGGACATAAAAATTACTTGTGATTTCTGGTATTGGGAGTGCTCTTATAGCCCTACATCAGTGGCTCAGTCGCAGGCAACACGATGTACGTTGTGCATTTAATGAAGCTGTAGGGTGAGTGGGGAAAAGTTACCAGTTCCATTTTGTTGACGTCATAACAGTATTTTGCAAATCGGATTGAATTTGTGGAATATTTCCTTTCAGTTTTGGGTCCTTTGATAGATTGTCGCAAATTGAGTGTAAACTGTGAACATGACATTGAGAATTGGAGCTGAGACCCCAAAATATCTGATGTGTTTTTTGCATTAGTGAGCAGTGACGACAACGATCCATGAGAAATGAATTCTGAGTTTGATTGGCTGGCTATTAAAATTTATCACGCTATAATTTTGACAAGTATTTAATTGACTACTAAAATTTATGAACTTTTCACATTTAGTTTATCAAATCTTTAATAATTTTTTTACCCAAATTTTGACGTGCTAAATTTTTGGTATGGTAAATTTTTATAGCCAACCAATCAAGCGCTGCATCGAGCTGTGGGTCCGTATAATAATTTAATAATAAAATCAGGACGGTACCTGCCAAGTGCCAAGCTGAAGATGAAGCTGAATTATAGCCGACCAGGACTAGTGAGTGACCCGTCTCCACGCTCACCCGGACATGTAGGCATAGAACGTGGCAGGCAGGCAACAATCGTAGTATCTCGTACCCTCCAGAATTGTGCTGCCGCGTGGATGAACGCGTGGGCGTGGCGGGGGTATACAAATTGAGCAGGAGTGCAGGACACGGACGCACGCGTCGCGCGGGCCACCGGCTGCTGGCAATTCTGAATTGAACACACAAGACAAGAAGTGCTCGACTCGATCGATCGCCGGGTCCAGTTCACCACCATGGAGGCGCAGGCACAAGCGCTGGCGGCGAGGGCGAGAGCTGAGGACCCGCGTCCTCCCAGCGACGGCGACGGCGGGCCCCGGCGGCAGGGGCGCAGCACGTGGAGGGCGGAGGCGACGGTGTGAGCCGGAGCACGGTGAAGCGGGAGGCCGAGAAGGCGGCTGCGGTGGAGGCACAGGGCGCGAAACCGCTGCCGCTGCCGCACGAGCGGGTGCCGCAGCCGAGCGACGTGTACAACGAGCAGCTGGAGCAGCTGACTCAAGCATGTTTGGGTCACAGACTAGGAAACCTGCCTGGCCCAGGCAGCGATCTCAGGCGTTCGAATTCGGACCCCTGGGGTTGGATCGAGCTGCCTGTCCGCAGCTCCCAGGCCAGGACACCAAAGGTTAGGCAGTCTCCATCAAACCCCATGCTCGATCGATCCTACTAGTACCTTTTTAGTACTACTACAAATCATGGAGAACTTGCTGTGTGCCTGTATTTTACTTATCATCAGTAGCAACGCCACAGTAGTAGTGTGCTCCTACTTTGTAATTCTGTAGTAATATATATTAAATAGAAATAACACACCAACAATGCCTTAGTTGTGGTTTACCTCCTCACAAAAATATTGAAAATTTCTCCTTGCAGGGGGAAACAATTTCAGGCCTGGTGCAGTTGGTTGAGCGCTTGCTCACCGAAGTGCCAGGTCGTGGGTTCGAGCGGCTACCCTGCTACTGTAGGGGATAGGCTTGTCTCGTGAATTTCCCTTTTCCTCTGGCACTAGGTCTGCCTTTTCTTTATACATAAAAAATATTTTACAATATTACTAGATTAATTATGAAATTCTTATGTTATTAGTTGTTGTTATTCTAAGCATTAAGGTTATGTTTGTTTTGAAGGTGAGACATGGACGAAATGACACTAATATTGTGTTTGTTTTGACGGGAGACAGGAACGAAATGGTGTTTGGCGTTCTAAACACTAAGTTTGTATTGTTGTATTTGGTTCAAATGTGGGACAGGAACGAAGCGGTGTTTGGCCTTCTAAATACTAAGGCTTTGTTTGGTTCAAAAGGTGATACCCTTACCCCTAGAAAAGTGAGGTAGTACGATTTTATCTTTTGCAAACAACGTCATCAATTGTTTTGCCTGCGCCTCGCGCCGCTCCTCTCATAATTAACCCACCGGCGTCGTCGAGCTTAGTCCACTCTCCTTAATTCACACCAAGTGTTGTCGAGTTTGCCTTCACGCGTCGATCCCTTGCCATTGAGTCTATCGATCTACTTGGGAGTAGTCAACGGAAACCATTGTCGAGAAAGGGAGAAAAAGAAAAAGACCGACGTCTGAGCCCTACTTGAGAGTAGTCAACAATGGTATGTTTGGAGCCCTACTTGAGAGTAATCAACAACGGCATATGTTTGGTTCAAGGTGATTGAAAGGAGGGAACGAGAGTTTACCAAACACAGAATATATGTACGGATCGGATGACCTCATCTTGTCATCAAAACACGAGATAAAATTATTCCGTCCTAAAAAAACTAAGATGGACCTGTCCGCCGTCTCTTATCATCAAACCACGTAACCAGCTTAGGAGCTGTTTGGATTCCGGCCATAAAAAGCCACGCCACGCATGTGGCAGAGTGTGGCTCGCCACAGATTATGGTGGAGGAATTGCTCGCCACACTCGCCACAGTTTGCATGCGCTAGACGACAGGGAATGAGAGCAAAACGACATGGCAAACTTCTATGGCGGCCAAAGGTTAAAGGAGAACCAAACAACTGCCTAAGTTGGTGTGGCGGCCGAACTTGAAGTGTGGCGCGTCGCGGCGGTAAACCAAACAGGCCCTTCATTTGAGATGAGTCCTAGCTGCTTACTGGCAACATGAACATGATACAGATGGCTCAGGATCTGTTCGTTTATTTCGGAACAAGCCGTTTCCAACATCATTTTGGGTGGAATGGATTAGAAACTGGTCTAAAACGGCCAGGAACGAAACCTGATCTGAGCCGTTCCCAAAGAAATGAATGAGGCTAGTTCTCCCGGTCGAACACTGTTACAGCACGGGGGCAAAGCCTTGCCGCACTGTTCCTTTCTGATGCACCCTGATCGATCCATCCATCAGCCACGTACGAAACAGACCACATACTGATCCAAGATGCGTGTCCGTACCTACACATGAATCGGTGATGGGACACCATGTTAATATAGTAAGATCAGTCCCAACGCATAAATCACATGAGTATTTATACCACTAAGTAAAAAAAGATACAATGTAATATTGCAACTAAAAGAGAGAATGAAATGGTTTATTAACTATTAGAAACTATGTCTACACGGTAACCAAGACATAAAGCGGTATATTAGGTAGACGTCAGAGAGAAAAGATATATAATTGAACAAAAGATTATTATATAGAAACTATTCTTTAAGAATATGCTATTTTCTACTTTCTACTGCCTACATAAATTAGTAGACATAAAAACTATATGTGATTTTTTACTATTGTTGGTGTCCTAACAAAACAAAATAATAGAACAAATAATTATATAATATATAAGAAAAATTAGACAATTAAAATAATTTTAAATTGTAAACTAAGGTGGTGTTCGGATTCTAGGATAGGAAAATGATTTTTCACCTTCTAAACTAACATTGTATCCTAGCCATTTATTCTAGTCGCTTATTTATTTTTCTTTCTCTGTCTAACCTCTCATATCCCAAACATCACCTAAAACTAGATGATACCCCGCGCGTTGCTGCGGGAACTTTATAACTTTGTATATAAGAAGAAAACATGTCATTTTTCGCACAACTATTAACTTCTTGCAGAGAAAAATACACCTATATACTATATTAAAATATTTCTAGGCTCCTTTGTGAATGTAGCTAAAAACTTTAATGGAAAACAATGATCCAAGCCTGATAAAGCACCTATTGACCAAACATTATATCTCTTTAAATTTATAAATGAAACAGATGTATATATAAATAACTATGACAAAAAAGGAGAAAGGCATACATACAACTACTAACGTCCAACGTGTGTGGAAGTGTCTTTGGAGCTTCTCAGGTGCTCGCATGATAATGAAACTGTGTTGGCATACATGTGCGGCCTGCTAGTAGCAAATAAGAGATCCCACAAATACTAATCGTCTAGCCAGACTGCGTCTAGTACCTGTCTCCGTTCGGAACGCCGCTGCCTATCGTTTCGTCCATGTCGCCAACCTTTCTCCGGGATGGAGATGGATCAAGGTTCCTCCGTCGTGATCAGGCCCTTGCTTGCATCGACTTCTCTCCGACATGGCCGCGACGGTGTTCAACAGCGCAGCCGACGGGGCAGCCGTGGCCGCGGCGGCCTTGACCAGCAGCCCGGCCAACTCGGTCGACCTCCACTGCGCTGCCAAGGCTGAGGCCGTGAGGCGTGAGGGCCTGCCGGCGGCGGTCACGCTGTCCCAGGCCCAGGGCGAAGGCCGCGAGTCCGGCGAGGTCCTTGCCGTACTGGTCTGGCGGCGAGCAACCGAGGCAGCTGCTCACGAGTCACAATCACGGTGGCACAGCAGCAGTTGCAGGATGGTTCAGCTTTAAAGGGTGGCAGTGGTAGCTTGTGGTAGGGGAATCGGAGCAGACAGAAGAAGACCAATCACCAAGGGACAGGAATGACTCTTCAGTTCTGTAACCTCGCATACCACTACCAGGTTTGCGAATGGTAAGGGCAGCCACAATGGAGCAAAAAAGCAGGCCTTATGCATTAAATGCGGCACTATAGCCTGAGCATTAATAGCAAAAGCAGGTCATACAGCTATGGACTGGCCATATAAATTAAATAAGAATACTTTTGACAGGTACTGTACATAAAAGAATAAAAAATTAACAACGGTTTGCGACTTCCAGAGGAGCCGTTGGGAGGTGGCCGTTGCCTACACAGTGCACCATTCCAGAGGAGCCGTTGGGTGGTGGACGTTGCCTACACAGTATGCCTTCCTGCTTCTTCTTGAAGACCTGAACCCAACGCCTATATAAAACAGAGAGAAGGCTCATCAGATTTCATGCCAAAATATCTCAAATGCTAGCAACTCACCACCTAGAGATGGATCCATCCAATAGAAAATTTTCAAACCTTACAAATCATTGGTAGCCCAAGCAACTACCCAAGCAACTACTCTCCAAACTTTCCAGAAGATTCTAGCCATAGCTTCCCCCAAACCAATTTCCCAATAGTTTTTTACAATCTCAGTTTACCCAGAGCTTCAACCCACGATATTTTTATAACTTCTACCCCTTTGGTAGCCCAAGCAACTACCCACCATATGGTCCTGCTCCACCTTTTCGTGGCGTTCAACAACAAACAAGTTGGCTACAAGGTTTACAGTTGCAACAAAATTTGGTTCACTCACCAAATCAGGAGTTTGGTGCTGCAAGCAACAGAGCAACCTTTGTGGCACAACATGGCACCTCTGGTGGAGCTGCTGCGAACACTTCTTCGCATGGGTCACATTCATCCATTCCTCAGCCTACAGATCAAAAACACAATGAGCCAATTTCAGTTGAAGAGTCAAGTGAAAGCAGCGAAGAGGGAGGGAGGAGAGCTCCACGCATTAATTGGTCTGAAGAAGAAAACTTAAGATTGGTTCACGCTTGGTTGAATAACTCAGTTGACTCTGTTGAGGGAAATGACAAGAAGGGCGAGTATTATTGGAGAGATGTAGCTAATGAGTTCAACAACAACCGGCCTACAGATAGCCACAAGAGGACAGTCAAGCAATTGAAGTCGCATTGGCTAGGTGTTAAGAAAGACGTTACAAAGTTCTGTGGGGTTTATGCTCAAGTTAAAAACACCTACACCAGTGGACACTCAGATGACATGATTAGGGACAAAGCTCATGCATGGTACAAGAGTCAATCAAGTGATAGACAATTCACCCTAGAATATTTGTGGAAGGAGCTGAAAGATCAACCAAAATGGAAGAGAGTTGTTAATAAGGAATTAGGCAAGAATAAGAGAACCAAAATTTATAAGTCAGGAGCTTACACATCATCATCAAACCAAGAGACTGACGAAGAAACACCAAGTAAAGAGAGGCGCCCTGAGGGACAAAGGAAAGCAATAGAGAGGCTAAAAGGAAAATGTAGTGCATCTTCTCCTTTAGGGAACCAGCCATCACAAAATATGGTCTTGTACAATGAAGCAATCAAAGTTAGAGCCGAGGCATTGCTGAAATCAGCTGAAGCACAAACAAAATACTCAGCAGCAAAAAACGAAGAAATAAGGATGGCAAAATGGCAGCTGTACTTCAAATTGGAAGGGAAAGATACTTCCAATTACAATGAAAAACAACTGCAGAGGCGCCATGTTGAACAAGCTGGCCAAAGAACTTGGTGAAGAATAAAGGATCATAAACTCTCTGTCCGGTTAAAGCACTAGTCATGTATGGTGTAATGGTTAATGTATTTGTGAATTTAGTGGTTGTTATGTATCCCTAATTCATTAGGCTATGTAGTGGTCATTCTACTGATCAATGTACTTTGTCAATGTAATGTTTACCTTGTATCCCTACTTCATCAATCTATGTACTGGTCAGTGTATTTGTCAATTTAAAGCTTTCTGCTAGTTGTGTGTTATTCTAGCCATTGGTGTACTATCAATTTAAAAATGTAGCTGTTGGAATGCTGCCAACAGAAAAATATAGCTATTGGAATGCAGCCAACAGGAAAAAAAATAGTTGTTAGAATGCTGCCAAAAGGACAATATAGCTGTTGGAATGCTGCCAACAGGAAAATATAGTTGTTGGAATGCAGCCAACAGGAGAATATAGCTGTTGCAACTCTTCCAACAGGTATCCTTTAAATAAGAGATAGAGTCCTGGTACACACCACTCACACTCTCAGTGCACACTTCATCCCCCCTCACTCAGGAATACACTACTCTGCCCACTTATAATTCCCCTTATTCAGGAATCCACCACCTTGCAAAAAATGTCGAGTGAGTCCCAAGATGAATCCAACCATTCAGATGATTCAACCACCAGTGTTAATCTTGCAGAGATGATATGGGAAGAAATCAATGACCCCATGGAAGCCAAGATCGATGTTGAGATTGAAAGGGAGATTGAACAAGAGTTAACTGGTTCCTCAACTCGGTGTCGAGGCTATGCATGGAGGTACATTGATAGAAACCATGAAGAAGATCATAACAGATTGTTTGCTAAATATTTTTGTAATAGTCCTCTATACACAGACAGCCAGTTTCGTAGAAGATTTCGCATGAGAAAACAACTATTTTTGCGCATTGTTGAAGCTCTTGGTTCCTGGTCTCCTTATTTTCGCCTAAGGCGTGATGCATTTGGTGGGTCTATCATCACTCCAGAAATGCACAACTGCCATTAGAATGTTGGCATATGGTACACCAGCTGACCTTATGGATGAAAGTTTTGGGGTAGCAGAAACAACAACAATGGAATGCATGATAAAATTTGTGCAAGGCGTGAGGTACATATTTGGCCAACAATACCTCCGTAGGCCTACTTAAGATGATATTCAACGTTTACTACAATTTGGAGAGGCACGTGGGTTTCCTGGAATGTTGGGCAGTCTTGATTGTATGCATTGGGAGTGGCAAAATTGTCCAGTCGCATGGAAAGGGCAATTCACACGAGGTGATTATGGAGTCCCAACTATCATGCTAGAAGCTGTAGCCTCTGCTGACCTATGAATTTGGCATGCCTTTTTTGGTGCTGCTGGTTCAAATAATGATATCAATGTACTAGACCAGTCACCATTGTTCACTGAAGTACTACAAGGAAGAGCACCTGCTGTTCAATTTACAATTAATGGGTCCGAGTATCACATGGGATATTATCTAACTGATGGTATTTATCCAGAGTGGGCTGTGTTGGTATTTCTTATGCACAATTAAAATATAAAGGATTCCGCAAGCGCCGCAAAAACCATTGTAGCATTTTACCAGGAGTATTCTAGGTATCGTTATTTATATTTTACCACTGGGAAACAATGGATAAAGACATTGATAGTTCACCATCATGTATCTACTAACTTAGTACACCAACTAGACTAGAGTAGGGGTAAATGATAGATGATAGGAGTTATACGTAAATGACATAGACACACAGAAGAATTCTATGATAAAAAAGTAGATAGCTAAAGTGAGAGAACAACGGGAGAGTTCAAGGTTCCTAAGTACTTCTTTTTTACTTTGGTTCTATATAATTAATTCATGGGTAGATATAGCAATCACACAATAACACTTTGGGGCAGCAGTACCTTTCCAACTCTCGAAAAAGACTAGGAAAAAGGTAATTGGGGAAGGCTGCCAACAAGCCCTACGAAACACCAACTCCGACGTGGTGGAATACAAAAGCCTAACAGAGCTATCACCTCTGGGGCTACCACAACTAACCGTAAGAATTGGGCGCAATCTCAGGTAACCTATAGCCTAGACTCCACGTCTACACTATCGATTACTACTCTAGCCACACGTGATAACTAGAGCACCTAATACAGGAGAAAATCCTATGCTAAATATAACAACTATACTAACCAATCAAATATAATGCATAAAAGTAAATAGAGAAGATAAAATATATTAAAGCATAAGTCTTACAAGAATAGATATAAAGATATACCAGAACTCTGACGACTCCTCCGAAGACTCCTCCGGAACCCGGGCGTAGCGCCGCTCTCCCTAACTCTCAACTAGAACTAATCTACTACATTGGAAAGTCTAGCCCTAATTCTTTAGAGGTGAGAGGTCATCCATTCGAGGGACGCCTCTACATCTCCATAATATGGTGGAGATGCATCCTTGAAGGTGGTGGAGGAAGGTTCCAGAAGGCGGAGGCGAGAGGCTTTAGAGGGGTGCCGGCCGGCCCCAGCCCATATGCCGGGTGGCCTGGGACCAAGCCCAATCGGGCCCAGCTTCGTTTGTGTGTTTTCTTGTTCCTTTTAGGGCCCAATGGCGTATGTCTCGATCTGTAGTTGATATCTCTTGATTCTGGGCTCCAAATATAGCAAATGATATGTCCGTTTCGATCGTCTCGACGAGTCCGTCGCAATGGTGTAGTCCAATTACTTATTTGAGATATTTTTATTTGATAGAAAATTGCATACTCCTGCAACACAAGTGAGAACACCAAAACTCGTGGAACTTGTTAGAATCAAAACCTACAACTATGCTTTGTAATTCATTTTACATCATTTTATATAATAGTTGAGGATAACATTTGGTGTTTAATGACCATCAACATGCTCCCTCAAGCTTAACCTTTGCTAGTCCCTAGCAAAGCTAATCTTAAAAATCATTATTGATATCCATATGTTCTTACCAACTTTCTTGTAGCCCCTCAAAAGTATACCTGTATTCAAACAAAAATTTTTCTCTAGGTTTAACTAAAACGGAGTTAACATTCAAACTTACTCATATTATCCTTGACCATAGGGCTTCTTAGCTTTTACTTGGGTCTTGAGCAATCGAAAGACAGAAAGATCCAGCCAAGCACTATGTCTCAAGCTCTTTATTCAACTATCATTCTAGAGTTCTTATAAGTTTTTAAATAAAACTCAGAGCTTTCTTTGTATGACACTCTCAAATCTCTTATTATATGTGTTATTTATGGATTCTCACCAAGGCAATAGTGATGTTATACCTTTCTTTTCTTCCTAAAACTAAGGCTTATGTGGAGCTCGTAGGTGTGTAGAAAACATAAAAGAGCATACTTGTAGTGCACATATTATAAAGTCAAACAATGGATCCACAGAGAAATAAGTCATGCAATCGAATCAATATGTGCAAGTGTAAGGATATAGTGGATATTTGGTGGAAGTGGTGAAATCTAATTCTACCTTGCTCCTTGAAGACATATATATCTCTCTTTTTTGAAACTTGAAACTTGGCCAGAGAGTATGAGCTATCTTATTCTTTTCTCTTTTTCTTTCTTCTTCTCTTTTTTTTTTTTAGGGGCATCTAAGTATCCATTGTTTTAATATTTCGGACACTTGTCTCTTTTTTTTTTTTAACTAACTCCCTTTTTTTATTTTTTCTTTTCTCTTTTCAGAATAACTTTTGCATAGCTCACACCTCTTTTTTTTTGGCACTAAAGATTTTTGAGAGAGAGCAACAAGAACTTAGAGCATTTATTTGATGGCTATCCTATAGAAATATTTTTAGTGTTTACTCCCAGTGTAGGAGTAAAATATTTTTCGATGGACGGAAAGGAATGGCATGTTGTTGCGCCTACTCCAATGTAGAGTAGTGCATCTGTAGGTGGAGTGTAAGTGGATCTTGATTCAAGAGTGTGACAAATTTCTCAAAAGGGTCACAAAGGTTGACGAAACTCAATGTAAGACAAGCAGCGTATATGTGGAAGTTTATTTAGCCTAGATATCATGTTTGGCTTTGGTAGGAATATAAGCTTTGTCATATAAGAGCTCATCATGTAGGGTTTTGCATTTTTCAAAAGAAATCTCTAGAACTCCAGTGTCACTTAGAACAAGATAAACAGTAACTCAAACTTTTTCAATCATATCAATCAATCACCTAGACTTAGCTCAAGCATATGCAATCCACAAGTTTCAGGCTCAAAGTAAATCTTCATGTCAAAACAGTCTAAGCTAAAACTTGAAAAAACTTAAGTCTAGCTACTAGACACTTTAAGAGCTATCACTTTTATCCTTTTAAGATCATCTCTAGAGCTTGGCTATTTATTGACTCATAACTAGACACTCATATTTATTTGGTTTTACATTTTAATGACTCACAAAGACTTGACAAAACATGGACCTTCATATGCCCATATATTTTTGGTATTTTTATGACTATAAGAAAGACTCGATAATCACATAGGTATACTTACCTGATAACTAGAGGATGCCTTTTCCCTCAAGCTAGTTGTTGTTGTGGTTAAGCATTGAAACTGAGTGATCCTCACGGAGGAGTTCATCCTTATGAGAGCAAGTGTTGTCAAGGACATCTCGATCTCATCCCCTGAGAAGTTACTTCCTTCACACAGTGGATAACTGTATGTCGAGAAGGTGTACATCAAGAAGTGAAGATGAGGGTGCCTAGGTAACTAGCTCTTGAAGTCATCCTACAGAAAACTCTCACAAAACACCAAAACTTATTGAACGGATTAGGATAAAACAGTTTGTGGTTAGCCGTTTTGAGGATTGGATGTTATGGAGCTTTAGAAATATTTTTCAAGTGACAAGATTATAGCAGGATACTCATCTAATATTTTTTTAGATTTTTCTTTTTTATACAGACAAAATATGTATGCATGATATTGTTGATGTTTTTATGCCACCACAGTAAAGACTCCTACAAGCTTTTACACACTCGGAGAAAAAATGAATATTATTTATTTATTTTTCTTGATGCAGTGATAGTGCAAAAAATATAAACATGCTAAAAAGAAAATAAACCATACAATGCAAGAAAGTAAATATGATAACTACCGATGTTACCTCCCGGCAAGGGTTCGATGTTTGGAGTCCTTCGAACTAGACTCCTCCCTTCAAATGGTTCATTAATTGAATACTTCAGTTTGCTCCTAAGGATGAGGATTGAGGTGGTGTCTCCACTAGTGGTGCTTCTAATGGTGGTGCCACCTTCTTCTTTTCTTTTTATTAGTATCTCAAAGCTAATATTATGTGAATCATTGTTACTGATTTAGAACTTTCACTTATAGAATTTGAAGAATCTTCTCACACTTTGCTTAAAGTGTGTTCTGCTCATAAAGATAGGGTAGAGATCAAGTGCATGGGCTCTGCTGGTAGGAATACACTAGCAGAACTAGAAATTTATTCCTTCTCCAACCTTAAGCATAATAAGACTGATGTTGTTCATATTGTTTATTTACAACATGAGTGAGAAGATCAAAAGTATAAATATGGCATTTAAGTTTATTAGATAAAGGAGTGGAGTTGCTTAACCTATGGAAGGATTGTTCATCTTTATAAGTTATCAAGATTAACATGATGACTATCATCTTCCAAAAATAAGATATACCATATTTGAGCTTATTTGGTTAAGATTAAGATCAAGAGAATGGTGCTATATGATGTGTACTCCGAGATTAAGAGGAAATGATGACCACTTACCTTTAAGATGTTACCTTTATTACTGGAGCGTGATGACACAATGTGGTAAAGGATAGATAAATTTCAATGGCCTGTTCCTTCCTTGTATCTTGAGTTATTCATTAGCATTTTATCTCATATGTTGTACTGCTTTCTCACTCTTCTAAACTTCTGCTTCTCTCATTATTTCTTCTCTGCAAGGGATTAGTAGACAACACATACCCGAAGGAATATACTATTTATGTAAAGTACGGATAGTGTTTGTCAAGGAGTTAAAGATTAATCGTAGCCCATGTTTTAAATAATTCACCATTATTTCAAATTTTCAAACAAGGTTAAGGCAAAGATATAATTTTCAAGAATACCTCTAACTTTGATTTGATTCTATGAAGTCTCCTAATATGATTTAAACATTTTTATGTAGGAGAAGATAGTCTGTATATATAATCAAATTCTTATATAAATATGCTTTGATGTTATAATATTTAAGTAATATTATGAAGCATACTTATAATAGAGTCAGAAAGTTCAAAAGACTAAGATATTTATTCAAATAGAACCAAGAACATGTAGGTGAACCAAAAGAGTATTTTATTTATTTTAAGTTTTAGCAAATTAAGCACGATAGAAGGTAAGGATAACTAAGACAATGAACAATATGGTATAAGATGTTCAATATAGTTTAAAGTTGTATGAAGCTTAGGTAAACATACCTTATATTTTGCAGGGTGATTGGTCCACTATCATGGTGAAGTGTAGAAGGTGTTGAAGTGTTCTTTCATCCATTTCTTTCTTAGTCCTTTCTTTACACTTGTTCTCCTTTCTTTTCATTTCGGACCATGATTAGACATTTGTTCTTTCTTTTCTACATAAATGTCAGTGGACACATACCCAAAGGATTGCAACAAGTTTAAAATATGGGTCATAGTCCATAATTTTATATGGATTTCTTCTATACTAATAAAAGGATGGGCTTTTAGAATTACTTTAGCATAGATTTCTTTTAATAAATTTTGTTGCTAGCTGCACTTTTATATGGTTCAAGATAAAGGTAACTTGTGACAAAAGATTAAGTGAATAAACTTTGATACTTACCGTTCTTCCATGGAGAATGAGCTGTGTCTTTCTTTTGTGTAAAGTTATTGTAGTTTATCATATGCCTTGATTCATCTCTGATGTAAGTTCATCTCTGACTTACCCGAATTGAATTTAAGAGTTTTCTGCAGGGGTTAGTCTAACAAAATATCCAGTGTCTACTAAAATATACTTTAAGTTCAAAAATCAACCTAGACACCACGTATAATTTGATTTAGGAAAGTATTTTAACCTAAGCACCACGCTTAATTTAAAAGCTTTTTAGAAGTAATCTCAACACACCTTATGATTCAAAAATCAAACTAGACACTATGTCTAATCTAATTCAAGAAGGCAATTTAAACCAAGCACCATGCTTAATTTAAAAGGTGTATGAAAATACTTCAAAACCAAAGCATACATAGCAAACAAAGGTAGCATGAAAGCACTATAGAGGTTTACTCAGTTAGAGATGAGAGAACATGATCATGGTGAGGTGTTTTTTCAGTAAAGATGCAAGTGACTTGCATGTGTGCGAGGAACAAAACATGTTGTGCATTTGAGATGAAGTGTATATGCATGGATTGTTCAAATTAACATGCAATGGAATGCAAAAAGATAACTACTCATCAAATTTAAAGTCCATAAGCAAGACCGACTCACCTTTCTTGATCATACTTACCATGACTTACAATGGAATTTATGAGTTGTACAGCGTCTTTTGTTCGTCACATGTGATGAACTTTAAATTCTTGCCATGATGACTTTTCTCCAATCTACACATGGTTAGAAGAATATATATGTTTACAAACCTGTTGTAACACCCCTGTTACGTTAAGCAAAACCTGCCATGTCATCATCATCATTGCATGAGCATTCATGATTAGAAAACCCTAATTCAAACAATTAAAATAAGTTTACGATTCTAGGGTGTTGTTTGAGCTCCTTTGTATTACATGTGCTTATGTTATAATTTGAATCCTGCTCACATGTTTGATTTCTTAAATAAAACCAATCAATTAAAATCAACCGTGATGTTTGCAAGTGCTTGGCTAACCCTGACTTTCACTTTAAACAAGTTTTCTAAATCAAATGAGGTGCAAGAGAGAACCAAGTTTGAAATTGGCATTCAAATCCCAAACCCTAGCATGAAGGCTAAGTGTTGGATTTTGAATATCACTTTCAAATTTGGTGAGCTAACCATAATTAATTTTGTAAATAAAAGTTGCTAACCAATGGCATTATTTCAAAGTATGAACTTTGTACTTTGAAAGTGTACTATTGGTTGGGTTTGAAAAAGTGCCACATTATCATAATTTATTTGCCCAAAGTTTCAATTTGAAAAACTTTCAAAAAGGGAGATTTTTCAATGTGTTTTTGCCCCTTTACAATTTCACCCCAAAATGTTCAAAATTTGGGAAAACTTCCAAAATACAGTTTGTGCATCTTTTGAGCTCTACAACTTTGGTATACAGAGTTTTTCAAGTTTTTGAATAAAATTTGGAGTAATTTCAAAAAGTAATTTGAATTTCAAATTATCCCCTTTTGAGTTTTAAACTACAATTCAAAAATTATTGGGTTTCATGAAAAACTTCCTAAATGAAAGTTGTAGATATTGAGAAATGGAACAACTTTTATTTTTGGAGATTTTTATCTTTTATTCAAAATTTGAAAGTAATTTTAAAATCCCTAAAGTTAGGGTTTTGCTTTAAATTCAAATTTGAACTTCAAATTCAAAAACTATTTGGAATCTGACCAAGCTTCCTTAATAAAGTTTGTAGAGCACAAAATTATGAACAATCGGTATTTTGGGATATTTTGGTGTACAGTACAATTTTTGGGATTAATTTTGAAAATGGAAAAATAGGTGGCGCCGCTACGGTAGTTCTACGAGGGGGTGCATGCCAGTGCTCGGCGCCCATGCCGGACGGCCGGCCGGCGGCCGCCGTGGCCGTTCTCGGCCGTTCCCGGGTTTCACGGCTAGCCGACCAGCTCATCGACGTCGCGAGGCTCCTGTCCACCTGTCCAACCTTCTTCCTTGCCCTATATATACCCCAAGCCGCCGACGTCGACGCCTTTTCTTCTTCCTGCCACCATTGCCGTTCACCGCCGTCGCTCTGCAATTCTCGATCCACACCGCATCACCGTTCGATTGCACTTGCACACAGCTCCGCAACCTTGCTGCGCACCCACCAAACCCAGTCGGGGTCCTTGACACCGTCTGAATCGTCCGTCCGAGCACCGTCTTCATCATCTCCGACCAAACGCCGCCGCCGTGGTGAGACACCGCCGTTCGCCCTCCTCCAGTCTCACTCTAGGTTGTTTTCGCGTCGAGTCGAGTTCGCCTGAGTGTGCCGGTCATGTTGGTGTACCTGGCGCCGTCGGAGAAGCTCGGAGGAGCTTTGTCACCGGCGACCGTGCTCCGGCGAGCCGCCGGGGTCGTCGTCCTGGGTGTTCTAGAGGTTGGCGTAGGCCGTTCAATAGCTCGTTGGACGCGGCTTGAGTAGAGGAAGTCGTCGGTGTAGCCGGTTGCGCCGGAGAGGCCGTCGTGGGCAAACGCCGCCGTCGGCCATTGCCCGCCCTTGTCTTGCCCCGGAGAAAGAGGGAGGAGGAAGAAGGAGGGAGGAGGCGACACGCGGGGCCCGCGTGTCGGCCGGGCGGGCGAGAGGGAGAGCCCAGCGCCGCGTGGCGTCGGAGCGGGCCGTGCGGGCCGTTTGGGCCGCACAAGAGGCCCATGCGAGGAGAAAAAGTGTTTTTTCTTTTTTTCTTTTTAATTTTCTAAATATGGTTTTCATCTTTTTGCTATAATTTTATTTGGGCAGATAAAAATATGAGAAAAATATGTGTGTGCTCCTTGTAATATGCTCTGTCAATGAAAAATGCTAACTTATGATTTTCAGTAAGTTTTAGTTATAATTAAAATTGCTCCTTTAATTAATAAATGCAACTTCCATGATTTTTAATAATTAAAATATAACTCCAATAATCATGAAATTTATTTTGTGTGCTAATTAGATGGTAATGAGCTTAATTATGAAGTTTGGTTAAGTTTTGATTAAGTTTTGTATTAAGCTTAATTAATCCCTTTTTAATTAATGTTTAATTAGTTAATTCTTTGATTAATTAGGGTTTAATTAATCTCCAATTAGTAAGTTAATTAGTGGCTTTCAACGACTGTAAAAATGGTCAATAAATTAGTAATCACCTCTAATCACCATTAGGGTTGCTTGATTTTGGGATTGAGTGATGACCCTAGGTCATTAACCCTAATGACCTTCGGCATTTCATGTTGATTGTGTGTCGCTAGTCCGTCGTCGTCGACGTTAGTTATACCTTCCTAGAGTGAGGTTACCGTGAAGGAAAGTTGTACTCAAGATTGGTTAACGTTTGATGCATCGCTGTCGCATGATCATTCATTTACTGCATTATAATCATGCATCCCTGTCGTGTAGCTACCGGACCTGAGGAAGGGGTTGATCCAACCCCTGTTCTTGAAGAAGGTGTTCTTTGTGAGGAGACTGGTTCTGGTTCTGGTGATTGGTTCTCTGGTCCTCCCTTCGCCGAGCCCCAAGGCAAGCCCCGGATGCATTCAAATCCTGCCTTGTATTTCGAAAAGTTTTATGATTTCATGTGATGATACTGCATTAGGTGTAGGAGTTGTGTGTTACCCTACTTGATGCATTTACCATACCTTGATATATTATCCTGGATACCTGTTTTGATTTCGAAATGCTTAGTATGCGCTTAGTCTTGCTACTAGTGTAGGGTTTTGATAAACTGTTTACAAAGGTGTGATCACAATGAACCCTGATGGGAATTTATGAAAACCTGATGTTGCTTGTCGCCTACCTCTCACCTTGGCCGGGTTGGGGGTACGCACAAGAACATGATGATGAGTAACTCGAGACGTCGGTGGAGTGACTTGCACCAGGAAGGGCTAGTGCCCTGGTGTAGTGTCGTCCACTTGTGTCGGTTAAGGACCGTCCGTTGTTTGGCCCTGGGATCACGAGGTTATTGGATAGTACTAGTCGCATGCTAATGGCGGTAAGCTCCACTTGGACTATTCGTTACTAGAACGGATAGTAGCGTGTACCCATCCTACGATGCGCACCGCCGAAGTGACCGAGCGGCCGTAGTGAGGTGGTGTACTGTGCACCCGTTCTAGTATGGAGAAATCTAAGCGTTGAGTTGATGTATGTAAGATGTTGAGTCCTGCATACATCGTGTGGGCTAGGAAGCCCCATTTGGGTATATAAAGCGATTCGAATCGTCGTGTGCTCCACGATATGGGAGCCGTGATCCGAGTCCCGGCATCGTAGTAATAATGGAAGTTGAGTATGGAAAGTTTTGAATTCGGTATATGTTTGACGAGTGATTAATACATTAAGGACTGGCTTAGTCTTTTTAGCAAAAAGAGTCTTTTGATCTTGCTAAAGCCTCACCTTGATTCCTATTAGCCAGCATTCTTGGGTCTTCTCCCCAATTTTTGGTCGGGTAAGTCTTGCGGAGTACTTTTGTACTCAGGGTTTGTTTAACCTCTGTTGCAGGTGAACCGCATGGGCAAGCGTGCTACGGCCCTTGCTTTGCATGACGGTTGTTGAAGAAGTGTCCGAGGAAGAGTGAATTGAGTGGCCTTTGGGCGGGGCAACTTTTGTTGCGTGGCTTGTAATCAAGTTAAGTAATGATACCTCCATTTGGGTTGTAATAATACTGTTTGTATAAGTTTTACAAAATGTTTGTAAATTAAGTTATTGTAAGTCTTCCGCTACTCGGTATTTTGTATGAAAACCGTTGTAATCTTGTGATGTCTCTGTAAGTATCGATCCTGAGTGATTGTGGTTTATCGGGGATCCACCCGACGGAACATTCTAGGTTATATGGTGTATAAGCATGGTTGACTGAGGTCTTAGGGACAAGGTCGGTGCTTGTGGGCCATATGATTTAGAAGGTTACGCCACACACAATGAGATGGTAGGGTTCCAATGTAGATGGATCATGAATGTTCACCACCCTGAGTTCTTCAATATCTCCCCCGTCTTGTTCTTGTGAAATTTTGCTAGAAGGTTGGAACGGTTGATGTCTTGCTTATTCCACAACTCAACAAAACAAGGGCTAATCCTACTAAAGCTAGTAGTAGACTAGATTAGCGTATATCAAGATCATTATCAAAATCTTTACGCCAATTATTTCCCGAAACGGCGCCAAAAAATGCTTGTTGGTATTTCTTATGCACAATTAAAATATGAAGGATTCTGGACCGTAAACGCACGTAAAAACCATTGTAGCATTTTACCGAAAGTATTCTAGGTATCGTTATTTGTAACAGAACCGACCAATTTATAAAAGCATAAGTGAAAAATCACTCGCTAAGCAAGCAATTGTCACACTTAAGCCGTTATAAACCCGGTAGTCCGGAAATCTCGAAGGATTTCAAACCAAACATCATCAACCAAGATCGTACAAGTTTAGCGTCACCATTCGCACGTTACAACATTTCACAAATAGTTCGATAACATCAGAGTGCAGAAATAAAGTTATTACAACCAAGTTCCTCAAATCCAAGTAGCGGAAACAAGATAGTTTTAAAAGCTCAACCCACACACACAAACTTAGGTTTAATACGATTGCCCGGCGATGATCAATCCACAAAAGCAAGTGGGAAGAGTAGTAAGAACGACCATTGCCCTTTGGTACTTAATCCACTGGATATAAGCAGGTCTCACAATACCCGTGGTAGGTATGGTCATCTGCACAAACAACAAGCGGGAAAAACCCTGAGTACGAGAAGGTACTCAGCTAGACTTACCCGACTAACTCAAAATAAAAGACTCCAAGGAGTATGATAGGCTTTATCAGGGGATAGCTTGACTCTTTTTGCGTAAAAGCGGTAGTAATATTTAAAGTGATAGCTCAGCTTAACCATTCCTATTTATGCTAGGTGAGCACCTATACTATACATCATTATAGTATATTAGTCATGATTAAGCAAGCAAGTAGTAACCATAAGGATAATCATCAGCTTAACTCATCATCATCATTAATCACATTCCATAATCATTACTACGATGGTGCAGCTCAAATCAAGTGTTCACTATCCAGGAACGATGGCGATTCGAATCGATTACTACTGAGCTCAGGGGGTATTCCTCATACAAACCACACTCACGCGCGAAGTGAGCTACAGATCACCGTGGCACGTATCCAGGAAAAATAAGTACGCGGACTCGTATAGAACCACCGTACCCAGGGACCGCCCGACTGCCTTAGCCAGCCATGCTGGACCTCGGACTTACTCTTTGCGCCCCTGTGGTCCCCCATCCATCTCCAATACGGTGCGAACGGATCGAGAACCGGCCTGGATAGTGTTAGGCTTCGCGGTCGGAAGTGCTTATCCGGCCAGCTAAGTATGAGGCATGCGTTCAACATGACTTGGGGTACATCAACGGTACGGTCCTTAATCGACACAGACGGAATCACTATGGTCCAACAACCCCACAAGACTCCGTCCGGTCTCCAATTATCATAACCAGAACCATCAACCAGATGATATCAACATAAGCCTTTCCATCAATCATAAGTACCCACCTATACTCACGGATGACAGGAAATCATCCGACTTCTACCGTCTAAGCAAGCTAAGCATAATACTCGCCCTAGACTAGCAGGGTATATCAAGGTGGGATAATCAATGGTAAAGTAAGGATATAATGCATCAACGGTGTCACACAACTCCTATACTTAATGCAACAAGCATAAAGCATAATTAGACTTTTAGAAAGCATAGGTAAGGAAATGCTCCGGGGGCTTGCCTCGAACAGAAGTCACTAGCCCCGTGATTGGGACACTCCGGTAGATCCTCTGCTTCGACCTCCTCTCATTCTTGTGGAACCTCCTGGCTTTGGGGCTCCTCCCGATGATCCCGCTCGATCTCCGAAAAAACGGGAGGTCCTCCTGCGAACTTTGTATGATGCGATGCACATGTATAAGTACCATGAATGCACAACGTATGATGCTCATGAATGAAGAATGATTAACAAGTCTTTTGACAGAATAGGTGCATATCTCTTCTCTGTAAACAACTTAACTTAATTACTGAGTATGTGCAAATCTCTTCTCTAAACACTTAGAGAAGTGCATAAAGAAGAGTGGTATGTAGGCACACACATACACACATCGCATGAATAAAGAGAAATACTACTATTCATAGCCAACCATCACATTTCAGTTATGGTGCTGCGCTTCATGACCAGCAAGCATAACATAATTAAAAGTGTACAAGAGCAATATAGAATTCATTTAATCACTTAATGCAAGGGCTTATCACTTCATGTGAACTAGTGGATTTGAACTGTGACCTCTGTCTAGACAGCTCAGAAAAATCTACAAAAATTACAGTAGCTAGGACATGCTCACTGGAGTCCAGGGTAAAATTTTTGTCATATTTCATCAGAGAAACACATCCTACACAAAAATGCTAAGCAACAGGGCAGAAATTCACATATAATAACTTTGTACAGTGAAAAGAATCAAACAACAGATTTAATAATTTTCTTAGCTTCTTCTTAGCACAAAAGCAGTCACCAAAAATTATCAAGCCATTTCTCTCCATAATTAATTTACTAAAAATCATTGAAGAAAACAGCCAAAAATGCATTTAATTCACATCTCAATATTTTTACACAGAAACTGTATGATACATATTTTTTCTAGAAAGTACATCACATAACAAGGCTAATAAAACAAGAATCACATTTTTCAGAGCAGTATTCAATTTACTATGCATTTACTCGATTCTAGCCTTTTAAGCAATTAATTAAATCTATACTGAGAAAAAGTATTTCAGCATCACATATTTTTATCTGGTAGATCTACTCATAAGCTTTCCAACAAACTTTACTTCACCAGATTTGGATCACATTTGTGCACACAATAAATTAAAAGGCATTTAAAAGCATTTTCTAGAATTCTTTTTAAAACCCCCGGCCCAACCCTAAATTTGGACCCGGTCCATTGGACCATGGGCCACTGGCCAGGGTCCCGGGTCAAACCGGCCCATTTGCCAGCCAGCCGGAGCAGGGGCGCCGTTGACCGGCCCCCGAGCTCGGCGGCGGCGAAGTCGGCCGGCGGCGCGGTGGGCAGGCGTGCTTTCGAGGTGGCCTTGGCGCCCGTGACGGGCGCTGGCGGGGTCGAGCGACCACCGGACGGCGGCGGCGGCGTCTGCGGCGGCGCGGAGCAATGGCGAGGCGGCGGCACGGCGGCTCGGCGAGCCTCGCCAGCGGATGGCGCTTGTATGGGCCGCGGAGGTTGGCGGGCGATGCCTTGCGCGAAAGAAGGGCGGACACGCGGGCGGTGGCGGCAGTCAGCGGGCGTGGCTCCGGCCGTCAGCCGGAGAAAAGAAAGGCGGTCGCCCCTTACCGATTCTTGGCGGCGGTGGCTAGGGCGTGGAAGGGTGGCGCGGGCACGGGCGGCAGCCTTGACGGCGAGGCCGGGGCGCAGGTGCGACAGTGGCACGGCGGGCTCGCCGCGTGACGAGTGGCGGCGGCGCGCTGCTCGCGCTGCTGGCGTACTGCTGCGGCTGCTGGAAAGGAAAAGAGGCGAGCGGGTGAGTGAGCGAGTGGAGAGAGCGGCGGGCGTCCAGGCGGGAGTAGGCGCGCGCGGTGGTGGCGGGGCCGCGTCGCCGGAGAACGCCGGCCACGCGGCGCCCGGCCGGGCATGGCGTCGCGGCGTGGCGCGCGCGCCTCGCGTCTGCGCCCGGCACGGCCCCGTCCGGCCTTGCGGGCGGGAGTGGAACGGGCCGCGGGCGAGTGGGCCGGAGTCGGCCTGCTCGGTTCTTGCTGAGAAATTTCTCTTTTTTAATTTTGAATTCAAACTGAAATGCAACCATTTGGCAGTTTTAAAAGCATTTTCATGAAAAGTGCCCAAAATAAAAGTTGTAGAGAAAATTAAGATGAACAACTTTCATTTAAGGCTCAACCCCAAATTCCAAATAAATTTTGAATTGCAAATTCATTTTGAATTTAAGGCATAAAAGGAGATTTTCAATTATTTTTCTTTTGCTTCAAATTGCACCAAATTTTTTTTGCTATAAATTTTGTTAAATCATTTTAAAATGCTGGGCACATGGATCCAAACTTGATCAAGCATTTGCAAGGTAATTAATTAACTAAGCAATTGATCAAGCAATTAATTAACAAACAAAAGCAACACGTGAAATGACAAATGCATTTAGGGATTTAAATGCTTGATGATGCTTATGCCATGCTCAATGATGATTAAGGTTAATTAATTATGGCCTAATGCAATGCTTAACACTTGAGGTGTTATATTATTTATATTTTACCACTGAAAAATAATGGATAAAGACATTGATAGTTCACCATCATGTATCTACTAACTTAGTACACCAACTAGACTAGAGTAGGGGTAAATGATAGATGATAGGAGTTATGCGTAAATGACACAGACACACAGGAGAATTCTATGATAAAAGAGTAGATAGCTAAAATGAGAGAACAACAGGAGAGTTCAAGGTTCCTAAGTACTTCTCTTTTACTTTGGTTCTATATAACTAATTCATGGGTAGATATAGCAATCACACAATAGCACTTTAGGGGCAGCAAGCACCTTTCCAACTCTCGAATAAGACTAGGAAAAAGCTAGTTGGGGAAGGCTGCCAACGAGCCCTACGAAACACCAACTCCGATGTGGTGGAATACGAAAGCCTAACAGAGCTGTCACCTCTGGAGCTACCACAACTAACCGTAAGAATTGGGCGCAATCTCAGGTAACCTATAGCCTAGACTCCACGTCTACACTATCGATTACTACTCTAGCCACACGTGATACTAGAGCACCTAATACAGGCGAAGATCCTATGCTAAAGTATAACAACTATACTAACCAATCAAATGTATTGCATAAAAGTAAATAGAGAAGATAAAATATATTAAAGCATAAGTATTACAAGAATAGATACAAAGATATACCAGAACTCTGACGACTCCTCCGAAAACTCCTCCGGAACCCGGGCGTAACGCCGCTCTCCCTAACTCTCAACTAGAACTAATCTACTACATTGGAAAGTCTAGCCCTAATTCTTTAGAGGTGAGAGGTCATCCATTCGAGGGACGTCTCTACATCTCTATAATAATGTGGTGCCCCAGGGAGGGGGTCTGGCCCTGTATTTATAGCCCAGTGGAAGCAACGTGAGCCCTTTGATCAAACCGACTTAAGGTATGGTGGAGATGCATCCTTGAAGGCGGTGGAGAAAGGTTCCAGAAGACGGAGGCGAGAAGCTTCAGGGGGGTGCCGGCCGGCCCCAGCCCATATGCCGGGCTGCCTGGGCCCAAGCCCAATCGGGGCCAGTTTCGTTTGTGTGTTTTCTTTTTCCTTTTAGGGCCCAATGGCGCATGTCTCGATCTGGAGTTGATATCTCTTGATTCTGGGCCCCAAATATAGCAAATGATATATCCGTTTCGATCGTCTCGACAAGCCCGTCACAATGGTGTAGTAAAATTACTTGTTTAAGATATTTTTATTTGATGGAAAATTGCATACTCCTGCAACACAAGTGAGAACACCAAAACTCGTGGAACTTGTTAGAATCAAAACCTACAACTATGCTTTGTAATTTATTTTACATCATTTTATATAATAGTTGAGGATTATATTTGGTGTTTAATGACTGTCAATAGGCTGCATTTGTCAAATCAATCATAAGACCGCAGACTGCTAAGGCTCGATTATATGCACAGCGTTAAGAAGGAGCAACAAAAGATGTGGAACGGGCTTTCGGGGTTTTGCAGAAATGTTGGGCTATCATTCGTCACCCAGCATGTCTCTGGGAAAGGGAAGAACTGGCTGATATCATGTATGCATGTATCATTTTGCACAACATGATAGTTGAAGATGAGAGAGGATCCTACGAGATACCAGATGAAAACACCTATGATCATGGACAATCTCCTGTGCAGATGGCAGGACTTGGCCATGGCCCAATCCATGGGTTTGAAGAAGTCCTAGAAAAAAATAGAGAGATTCATGACAGAGCAACTCATCGGCGTCTCAAGGCAGATTTGATCGAGCACATATGGCAACGATTTGGTGGGCAGCCTTCATTAAGTTAGTTTGACTCAGGAATAATATGCTTCAATAGTTTGTTTGCTACTAAATTTATTGACTTTGTACTTCAGTATTTTGTATTCAGGCATCATTTATAAGATTCACATGTACAATTCCATGCTTCAAAGTATTTGCTTCCTACGTGTACTAGCATATGAGTTGAGTTAGTTGCAATCTTGTATCATGGAAATGCTTCTGTCCTATAAAGTATAAACCCAGATTCATCCTTTTCCAATTTCTGTTGAATACATATTAAACCACATTGTTAAATCTACCTTGTCCATTACGAAGTCAAGCACTATCTTTGCAACTGCAAACTCTAAATCAAAGCTACATGCAGCGCACTTGCCTCGAGCAAGACCTCTAGCGCTAAGAAATCATTAAACTACTAGATCACCTACACTACTGCAGGAAGGAGGCAAGACATTATTTTTTACCTGGTACTCGCTGCTGCAGGCTTCGGCTCGCCGAGCGCTTGCTGCGCGTAACCAGACGGCCTCTGTCCAGGAGCTTGCTTCCTGTGAC
Organism: Chrysopogon serrulatus; assembly: GCA_015844335.1. Classification (NCBI taxonomy): domain Eukaryota; kingdom Viridiplantae; phylum Streptophyta; class Magnoliopsida; order Poales; family Poaceae; genus Chrysopogon; species Chrysopogon serrulatus. The sequence continues at coordinate 255,004 of JADLZL010003794.1, read as the reverse complement.
GAGCTCTCCGCCATCAGCATGCTCGCTGACCCGGTGTCCGGCCGCTCGTCCGCCCACCGCACGCACCATGTCCGCCTATCAGGCACGCCTCTTCGATCTGGATCTGAGCATAGAGGCTATGGTTAGACGCGAGGAGTATGCAATTGAGGAGACAAGCAAGGGAAATATTACCAATCGATGCTAGGGGAATGACGAAGCTTGACTTAATCGTCGGATTCGTCGGATTCGCTGGCCGGGGTGGCGTCGGCGGCGGATGCGATAAGCCAAGAGGAATTGGGGATCAGAACTCGGAAGTTTCTCGCCGTCGCGCAAAGGGTCACGGGAGGTTGAGGAGAAGTGATTTTTTTATTCAGTGGGACCCATCTATATTTCCTATCCTGTCCTTACACATTGTGAGATTTTACATAGGCTATGGTCATCTGTGGTGGGTCCCACCTATAAGGACCAACCAGTACTTTTACATTGCTGATGCCTTAATGGAGAGTCACCTGAGTTGTGAACGTCTCATGGTAGTGGGGTCTGTAGATGACGTGGCTCGCTGAGATCTTAGAGAATTTTTATAGTGGGTTCCTTCTATTTAATTATAGTAGATAATCACTAACTCTTTTGGCTATTTGGGCTAACGTGCGCAGGGCAGTGCCGCAGTGGGCATTGGGCACGGCAGCGTCTCGCAGGCCACAGCCTTTTGCCTCCGTTGTATGGATGCGTGGCAATGGATGGACGATGCGAATGCTTGAACCAACTGAAACACGGTCTGATAATCTGTTTACTGATTAGTAGTATGTACTAGCAGCCAACAGAGCAGCCCATAAGGTTTACGAGGGATTGAAGTGAAATTTAAATTAAAATACATCTCAATCTTCTCTAAACTGTATGGATTAGAGTGTATTTATGTACAGCCAAACAAGTCCTATGTGGGAATAAGTTATAAGTTAGCAGTTCCATTTTGTTGACGTCGACATAAACATTGTTTTGCAAATTGGATTGAATTTCTCAGTGGAATGTTTCCTTTCTGTTTTGGATCCTTCTGTGACCATGACATGAGAATTGAAGCTGAGACCCTAAAATATCTGGTGTTTTTGCATCAGTGAGCAGCGACAACTCATGAGAAATGAATTACTCTCTCTGTTTAAACAAATTGTAAAACTTTCACAAATCATATTTGACTATTTGTTTTATTCAAAATTTTTATATAAATATCATGTGTCTTGCTATAACTTATTTTATTAGAGATTATTTAATAATAATATATTTATTTTATAGTATGTACAAAATTTTTAAATAAAATAAATAGTCAAACACAGTTCTTAAAATTTAAAATAATTTTTTAAACGGAGAGAATATGTGCATAGAGCTGTGGGTCCTTATATATAATTTAATTTAATAAATATTCGGGACGGGGCACCGTCTCTATGCTCATCCGGACACGTCGGCACAGCACGTGGCAGGCACCTCGTAGCCTCCAGATCTGTGCTGGCGGCGTGGGCCGCACGCGTGGCGTGGTGGTACTCCCTCTGTCCCATGGACTTTGTCGTTGGAAAACCGTGTCCCTCTCACAAACACGCTTCCCGGACGACATACTCCATGAGACGGAGGGAGTATACATGAGTAGGCAGTGGCGGAGGCAAGGGGGGCTGGCAGGGGCCATGGCCCCCTAACAATACAAACCTTTTTTATAATATGTATATAGAATTTAACAATCTATATTTATATTAAAAGGATATAATAAATTAGATCTTGTTATATATATCTAATAACATCCTCCTAACAATAAAATTGAATAGAATACAATTATGATAAAGTATTTTCATTTATCTAAAATTTGTTTGTCCAATCCGTATTAGGTCATATACATCTATTCATATTTTTTGTTCCACTAGAATACTTATGTTTCATTACACTTTATATTTATTGATAGCATATTTGACTAGTAATAACAATTTAGTCATTATCTTATATTATTATAAATCACATTATAGATGTATACCCTCATATATATATGCATGCATACTCACATCTATAAACAAACACACGTCCTACTCCACTATATGGGCACTTTCAAATACTTAGATGGTAGATTTAACATTCATGAGTCATCGCAAGCATCATATTGTTGACAGCGGCTATGAGTACTTCCGAAATACTACACCGGTAAATTTTAATTCATGAGTCAATTTATATGCTCTAATGTTGATAGAAACGGTCATCTACCACGGAAAAAATAGCGAGCATGTTAAATTATCAAATAAAGGAGTAAATCTAGCAAAATAGAGCTTAATCATAGAGTGAAAATCTAAACAATTAAGCTACACTTCGTTATCCTATATTGAAAGTCTTTGACTGGCCCCCCTTATGCAGAATTCCTGGCTCCGCCACTGTGAGTAGGCATGCAGGACACGTACGGACGCACGCGTCGCACGGGCCACAGGCTGCTGGCAACTGAATTGAACACACAACACACAAGAAGTGCTCTCGACTCGGCCGACCACCAGGTCCAGTTCACCACCAGGTCCACCACCATGGAGGCACAAGCACAAGCGCTGGCGGCGAGGGTGCGCGAGAACTGAGGACGACCCGCGTCCTCCCGGCGACGCCGCTGCAGCTGCAGGAGCACAGCGCGTGGAGGGCGGAGGCGACGGTGCGAGCCGGAGCACGGTGAAGCGGGAGGCCGAGAAGGCGGCTGCGGTGGAGGCGGAGGGCGGCGCCAACAAGCCGCTGCCGCTGCCGCACGATCGAGTGCCGCAGCCGCGCGACGTGTACAACGAGCAGCTGGAGCGGCTGTGAATGCATCGTGGATGTTTTTGGTTAGGCGGTCTCCATCAACCCCATGCTCGACGACCGGTCCTACTAGTACTTTTTTTTAGTACTACAAAAATCATAGAGAGCTTGCTGTGTGCCTGTGTTTTACTCATCATCAGTTGACGCCAGATTAGTAGTGCGCCCCTACTTTGTAATTTTGTAGTAGTAATATGCGTCATAAGTAGAAATAACACATCAACAATGCCTTAGTTCAGTTACATGCGGTCTACTTCCTCACAAAAATTTTAAAATTTTCTCCTTGCAGAGTCAAACAATTTTAAATTTAACTAAATATATATAAAATTTTCTATGATTAATTATAAAATTTCTATGTTGTTAAGTCATGCTAGTATTCCGTTGCATGTGTGTTGTCTCTGTTCTGTGACGTGTGTTCTCGTTGTTCTGTGGTATGTACAGTACACATATGTTATCTTTTATAGTCACTAAGAACCAAGGTCGTGTCCACGAAGCACTAATTAAGGTCGTGTTTGTTTCGAAGATGAGCCATGGACGAAACAGCTGGAGCGGCTGTGAATATGCATCATGCATGTTTTTGGTTAGGCAGTCTCCATCAACCCCATGCATACATGCTCGATCGATCCTACTAGTACTTTTTAGTACTACAAATGATGGAGAGCTTGCTGTGCCTGTGTTTGACGTACTTATTTTCAAGTAGCAACGCCAGTGCGCTCCTACTTTTGTAATTTTGTACATAGTAATGATGTATATTAACAAGTAGATCACCAACAATGCCTTAGTTGATCAGTATATGTGTGGTCTACTTCCTCACAAAAATATTGAAATTTTCTCCTTGCAGAGTGAAACAATTTTAAATTTAACCACATGCGAACAACGTCATCGGTTATTTTTGCTTGTGCCTCGCGTCGCTCCTCCCATAACCCACCAGCGCCGCCAGAGCTTTGCCCGCTCTCCTTCACTCCTAGTGTTGTCGAGTGAGACTCATCTCTCGTCATTGAGTCCGTTCGTGCTGAGGTCCGACGACGTATTTAGCACCGGCCGGCGGCTGAAGCTTGTGTGTCTCCTCTGCCTGTCCCCCCGTCGGTGTCTCCACACACGTGGACATCATTCATTGGTTCTCTTCAGATTCAGAGATGGGCCCTCACTATTTTCACCGTCTGTGCCGCACATTAGGAAAAACGGCGCTTAGTCTTGTCTCCGTCCGTTGTTATAGCAGCTGATGATTCCACTTTCCCCTCTCGGCATCTCCACTTGAAGCTGGTCTGCTCGCGTATGCCATGAGTTTCAATCGAAGCAACTTCAAATCCCATGGTGAGAAAGTCGATTTGGGCAGCAACGACCTCAACCTTCATAGCGGTCTCGCTGCGGTCCTGCTGTATGGCAGCAAGCCGTCGTAGTAGTGCACAACGACGCCCCAGAGGGTCTGTCTCCTTGAAACAGTAGTTGCGTCCTAGAAAAGCAGTAGAGATGGGAACATCTTATGAGAAGACGATGCGATGCGCGCGTGCAGACATTCATAGGGCAAGCAAGCAATGCGGCGGCGGCAGCACCTGAAGCATCATCGTCGTGCTAGTGGCGGCCTCGTCGTGCCGGCCATGCGGGTGCTGGGTCTGTGGGTCATCACGGCGGAGCGGTACGCGGCCTGCATCTGGTTGTGGAGGCAGATCTCTCGAGCTAGCTGCGCGACGCCTAGCCCGTGCTAGCCCGTACGGCTGCTTTTGTTTGGTAGTCTTGCCGCCGTCCGCCGCTACCGGCGCTGCGCTGGCCGCCACCGCCGATCTCCGTGGCGAGTCGCGAAAAAAGATTAGTCATCGAAGCTGCTGCTGCTGCTGCCCCCATGCAGTCTGTAACTCTCAGCTCCGTATTCTCCGAGCGCGTGGCATGGATGGAGAAAATAACGGAGGGCCCGTCTCTAGATGGAAGCGAATGGATGACGTCCACGTGTCAGGAGACACCGATGGGGACACAAAGAGGAGACAGACAAGCTTCAGCCCCGGCCGGCGGTGTCGACTGCCCTTGTCTTCACGGCGGTGAGGCGGCAGCGGGCGTAGCAAGTGCCAAGGAATGCGAGGTTGGCAGCGCTTGTACTCCCTCTGTCCCAGTGAGAATGTCGTTTTAGCCTTGGTTCCGTGTCTCAGAAACAATGTCGTTTTAGCTGCCGTACTAGCTAGCTTTAGGTCTGCAGCAGCTCATCTGTGCATTGGGAAGAGTAGCTCAAGCCTGCAGCGTGTCCATCTTTGCGTTGGGAAGAAACACATGTTCAGCTTTACTTGCAGCGTATAGGCTTTGCTATCTTCTCTTGGTATTCACGCTCATTCCTCAACGACACACTCCGTGGGACGGAGGGAGTACATGTGAGGATGGGAACGGGAGTGCACGGGACAGGCAGGAGCAGGGACAGCACTTACTTGAGACTAGTCAACGGCTGTCCACGCCAGACGGTACAGAAGCGTCAGTGGCAATGGATGAAACGATTGGAGAAAAATAAAGGGAGAAGAAAAGGACTGACATCTCCGACCCTTAGCCTTACTTGAGACGGGATGGTAACTGGATAGCAGTTGTGGTTTTAATGAGGTCTCCGTTAATCATGACTTATCGTATACTAGTTTATTCACACTCAAATATCCACACATCAAACTTGCGGGAGGTATGAATTCAATCTTCAGCCCCCATTCTTATTTCCTTTCACAAATCAAACAAGGAATTGGGAGTAAGAAACCAAATTCACAAGTAGAAAACCAAATTCACACCTTAATTCTCTCCATCACCAGCTCTCATCACTAATTTTCATGCCATTTCGCATTCAGTTGCCAAACACATCGTAACGGAAATTAAACAGTGCTGAATCATTATTCTAGTCTCCAGCGCTGCTGGTACCAAACACAGAATATATACGGATGACCTCGTCTTGTAAACTAAACATGAGATAAATTAAGTTATTCCGCTTGTGTTGCTTGCACTAGTATCCACTGCATGTGTTAGAGTACATTAGGATAAAAAATAATTTAAATATCACCTTAATTTAATCCAACACGTGTGAATTAAGATGAATATGGATATACATAAAAGAAATTTAAGACGGACCTGTCCGCCGTTTCTTATCATCAAACCAAACGTAACCGCTTATTCATCGAGACGAATATTCTAGCTACTAACTGTGGCGACATGAACATGATAGATGATGGCTCAGTTCTTCCGGTCGAACACTGTTACAGCACGGGGGCAAAGCCCTGCCGCACTGTTCCTTTTCTCTCATGCACCCAGACTGATCCATCCATTCCATCAGCCACGCACGAAAGAGACCACATACTGGATCCAAGATGCATGTTCCGTACCGTACTACACATGAATCGGTGATGGATACTTCCCTCTGTTCCTGTTCCTGTTCCTTGAGGCCGCCGTTGCATTGCAGCAGAGTCCTTGACAAAATCAGGCAGGCGCTCGCTCGCCAATGACCTAATTTAGATGACCTTAATTAATAGTTCTCTGCATTGGTATTTAATTAGTAGTGTAGTGTTGTCGGTAGGTAAATACGTACATACAACTCCTACTATCGCGCGCATTGTGTGTGCATGCATTGGCCAATAATCTATGCACTCAGCTCGCATTCATTCAGAAATAGTAAAAGGAGAAAGCTACGGCTCCTCGGCCACTTTGGCATGCACCTGAATGGCTGAATTAGTAGTATTTGTATGTTTATGCGGTTATGCCAACTATCTCTTTCGCTCTTCATTCAATCCGAGAGCTGAGTAGTGTGCTAGCTTTGGCTTTGGCTTTGGCTTTGGCTTTGGCTTTATAAATATACAATAGTTCGTTGTTCGCGTGATAAGAGCAAGGTTAATAATATAGACTGCTACTAGCTGTATAGATTTTTACAATCTACCTCTCAGTCCACTCATACAATGGTTTAGTCATCTACACAAGATAATGGTCCACTTATCTCACAGTTTTTTTTGGTTCTTATGCCCAAGCTGGCTGTAAGCTTACAGCTCACTTCTTCTCTCTCCTCTACCTCAGCATTTAGTCTTTTTACAGCCCACCATAATACTTGCTCTAAGGTGGGAGGCCAGCAAATTTGGCTGCACATTTATAGTATTTCTGCACTGCAACCCTACGCACCTGCCCTAGCTAGCTTTGGCTTGTTGGGGGGGCAATATATCTTGTGTACTGTACATCACTGTTGAAAAATTCGCCATGTATAAGTAGTAAAAATCCTCAAATTTTGAATATAAATATTCAAGCTAGGTAACAGAATTTTGTTATAATGGTTTTGCAACACTTGGTATAGACGGCTTAGGTTATCTTTTCTCAGGGCATGGGTGGTTATTAGTACGTTGGTTCTCTCTGAATGGTGGTTGTGTGCTTTCCGTTAAGGCAATGGTTAGAAGCATTACTTTAAGGCTTCATATATTAACTCGATGTAATACGTCCAAATATTTATTGAAATCTTTGTTTTTTCCGGAACATCGAACTCGATTAGTACGATCTTTGTAAGATTTAAGACTGGCGAACAACACTGTGATAAAAATAAAAAATGATATGGGGACTCCATCTTCTTTTTGTTCTATCTTCTCCCTACGTGCACCCTGGAAATTGATTGGTTAATTAACGCCACAAAATAATACTATACATACAGTCACATGGAGTATATTATAGCTTCATTGAAAACACAGCAATTGATGCTTAATTCAACAGGTTTAGATTATGTTCAGTGAATATGAAAAGGTCCAATACACAAGCTAGGAGTCCACTTTTGAGGCCTTTGTCTACGAAACCACCTGCTGATTTATTTTTCAGCCACCACCAGCTTATTAAAACCGTTTAACTATTCAACCTTGGCTTTATTATGTGTCAATGATGTCATCAATTAGGCCTTGTGCTAATAACCAAAGAAAAGCTGAAAAGAACTTGTGCACGTAGCATGCATGTAGTAACCTTGCTCGTCATTAATTTGAGCCGTACTTATTAGACTGACTGATTTGGTGCTAACGAAATAAGAAATCAGTCTAGCTCCCCGCAATTATTATATAGCCTAGTCTGTTCCATTCCATCACTCGGCACATCCACCCACCCGATCGCTATCTCTGTCACACACACTCTCACGTCACGAGGCGCTCGATGGCTCGGAGCTGCAGCATGACGCTGACGCTGCCACCGACGACGTCGGTCGGCGTCGTCGTCCGCCTCCTGGCGGTCGTGGCGATGATGCTGGCGGTCGCCGGCAGCCCCGGGTGCGACGGCGTGGCGCTGAAGGCGCACTTCTACCGGCGCAGCTGCCCCGCGGCGGAGGCGGTGGTGCGCGACATCGTGGAGGCGCGCGTGGCCCGCCGAACCCGCCGCGCTCCCGGCCAAGCTGCTGCGCCTCTTCTTCCACGACTGCTTCGTCAGGGTACACAACACAAGCTAGCTAGCAATCATCGTCAGTCGGTCGACCGGCTAGCTAGTGCGCATCATGCATGCATGCATGCATATTGTGCATCTGAACTGATGAAGTGTCCATGCGTGCATCTGGTCGGCCATCCATGGTGGCAGGGGTGCGACGCGTCGGTGCTGCTGGACTCGACGGCGGGCAACACGGCGGAGAAGGACGCGGCGGCGAACGGGTCGCTGGGCGGCTTCGACGTGATCGACACGGTGAAGGCGGCGCTGGAGGCCATCTGCCCGGGCACCGTCTCCTGCGCCGACATCGTCGCGCTCGCCGCAAGGGACGCCGTCTCGTTCCAGGTACGTACGTATGTACTGGAGAGCAGAGAGCAGAGAGAGCAGCTGGCGCACTCTTGCTACATACTCCAGCAGAGCTGACTGTTTGTGCTCGTTATCATGCAAAATTGATTGATGATTGCCTGCGTGTGCGTGTGGTTGTTCCATTGCATGGGCAGTTCGGCCGGGAGCTGTGGGACGTTCAGCTGGGGCGGCGCGACGGCGTGGTGTCGCGGGCGTCGGAGGCGCTGGCCAACCTGCCCAGGCCGTCGGACAACTTCACCGCACTCGAGGCCACCTTCGGCCGCAAGGGCCTCGACGTCAAGGACCTTGTCATCCTCTCAGGTATCCCAACTCCGATCCTTTTCACCGGTGAACAGTATACTACACTGCATACAGTAGGACGAGGATGAGTAGTGACGCAGCTACTGTAGAGCCGTGGGAGGATGATGGATGAGACTGGTCTGCTTGCGTGCATGCCAATGCAGCTAGCACAGGCGGCCCAGAAATCCACGCACAAACGTCAACAACTGTAGTCTGCCTGCCTGCCTGCCTACCTCACTGTACTGTACGTGTCGACGATGGCACAGAGATCAGATTGATGAACCAAAAAAATGTTACACACACGATGAGTCATGAGTACAGTGCGGTGGTTACTGCGGCGGGCGGCTAGCATATACTCCTACCACCAATCGAGAGGAGAGGGGACGTTAGCCGGAACAGTGCTCTGCGTGTGACCGGTCGCCACTGCATGCGTGGAGCAGAGCCTGCAGGTGCAGGCACATGCGCCGCGACGGCGACGGCGGGCGTCGGGACACGGCTAGCTCTCCGGGCCCCTCTTGCTGGGTGGAGACTGACCGCGCCGCGCCGCGCGTCGTCGTCGGGTGCGTGGCGGAGTGCGTGATGGGAGACGACCGACCATGCGCGGCCGGCGTATGTACGCATGCGAGAGCGAGTGCTGGTGATAGATACAGTATGTACGCGGCTTGCAATGCAGTGCATTGCAGGTGGATGCCATGACCCATAAGGCCGCGGCCAAGTGTAGTGTAGCTATGTATGTAATGTACCTAGAGGCGAATGAAAACGATGGGGCAACCACCACGCGCACCACCACGCCCACCAGAGAGGCAGCTGCGCCTGCACTGCGGCTCGTGATCGATGCGTGTCGGTGCACCGGCCGCGGCCATTTGTGCGCCGATCATGCGTGGCCGTCCGTTCCTGATAAAGCTAACCTATACTACCTCACAGTCACACTACAGTGCGCCACTAGATATATAGCTAGTCTCTCCCTACGACTACACTACGGTAGTACATAGTACACATGGCACTGTCGTCATGCACGGATGGCCGATGGTTCAGAATACAATTACTCGATCGAGACTGAAGAAAATTAAATCAAGGGTCCCGTACCGTTCGAGATAGATTCCAATCTGACTGAATTCTGCTACTAGGCGTTTCTCACGTTCATCAACTAACTGACTAGTAGAGTACTAAACAGTATTTATAGTGACACTACTAAATAGCCTTACAAACCAAATCAGGGTCTCCTCCCATCACGCTAACTCTACTGCAAATTCAGCCATCGGTCAATCGGGCTGAATTTTATTAGCCGGGTGCATGCGTGCGTGCCGCCAAAAGATTAGATTTCTTTTAATGGGGCAAGCCACCAGATTTGTTGCATCCATGTTTGCCTTAATTTGCAGCACGATCAGGCATCGAAAAGAAGTTTCACTAGCTAGTTAGTTAGGCGTACTGGTGTAGGGGGGGCCAATAATAATGCGTGGTTCAATCATGTCCTATGTATCATGAACACTGCACGTACGTACGGAACAAGTTAGTTAGGCGTACTGGTGTATTATATTACCCATATTATTCCAAGTCAAAAGCAAACTCGAGTCTGCTCCTTGATTTAGGTGATGATGAACCACTAGTTAACACTGTACTAACCACGTACTCTCCCAGGATAAAAAAAAAAAGACATTTTCCTTTTTTTTTTCAGGGAAAGGAGTCTATATATCTGGTACCTATTATAGAACCAAAATTACATCAGTCACGAACAATATATATTAGCTTGCTCAACAGTCAACACAAATGCAAGTGTTGAAACGTTACAGTCCCTTAGAGCTAGCAACATTTCCAACACTAGGTAATTACTTCTATTTCAAATTTTAGGTAATTATGTGTCTTTTCTAGGTATATATATATATAGCTTTTGCTACACACCTATAGCTAAATATTAAATTAAGATATATTGTAATAGGTGTTACTAAGTTACTATTAAAGTCTGAAAGGCTTACAATTTAGATGGACAGAGTAGCATGTAAACATATTAAGTTAGCCAACCCATAGTTAAGCAGCACACTATTACAAATATAGAACAGATCGGAGAGTGTTGATGATGACCGAATCATCGAACCTTAATCAAATCATGGCGGCTACTGCATGCAACACACAGGAAGCTAGGTACTCTTTCGTGTGTTTACTTTAACTATATATAAGCCACAGTTTGATGTGCATCGATCAATAATCCTCTGCCGGCCAAGTGCCATATACTCAACTGATGATAGAATGAAGCTAATATGGTACTAGTAGCCACGCACTGAAGAAGATTTTAATGATGGAACGTGTCACCGTGGAAGAATCTTGACTAGAGCCACCAGTCATAGCAACCAAAGGAGGAGCTAGATGCATGGCATATATGGCGCTATGTATGGTGGTTGGAGATATAATCTCCTCCTGCAGCTAGCTAGCTCGTGTCGACAGGCCAGCCGGCCGGCCCTAACGTGTAACTGCCAACAAATGCTAGTGGTCGCCACTTGTAACTAACATCCTTTTTAGTTTGCCCGTTCACGCCCAAGCATATCCTCCTATCCTAGCAGCAAGCTGTACTGCAACAGCAAATGCACTAGAGGGTGGGTTTGATTGGGCTCATGATGACCATTAATTTGATTGAGGTGGTTCTAGTGCCTGCACACCATCATCATACATTAGTTTGTGTCGATCTTTATTTGCACACACAAGAATATAGCACAGTTTGGGACTCTAAACTTGTGTACACTATCACACAGTAAGCTAATTACACTATACCATAGTGCCAATTGCCAATGTTTGTACGTATGAGGTGTTGGACCGCATTCGCGGATATCCAAGTACCTGGACCACCGAATCGAATCCAGGGCTTGGTCTGGTCCGGTCCCACGCAAACTGCAGCACGCTCTACTACGAACCTCCGTCCATCATCACACTCCTTGGACTCACTCACTCCCTCACAGCACAGTACAACAATTATTCAAGTCTGGTGCACTTTGCTCTTGCTGTATGTGCAGGCGCCCACACGATCGGCGTGGCCCACTGCAACACCTTCGCGTCGCGCCTCGGCTCCACTACCTCTGCCTCCAGCTCCGGCGCCGACCCGAGGCTGAACGCGGCGTACGCGGCGCAGCTCCGGGCGCGGTGCGGGCCAGCGCTTCTGGCCTCGTCCAACAACGTCACGGCGGTGGCCATGGACCCCGGGAGCCCCGCGGGGCGGTTCGACGCGCACTACTACGTCAACCTCAAGCTGGGGCGGGGCCTCTTCGCCTCCGACGCCGCTCTGCTGGCGGACCGCCGCGCCGCCGGGATGATCCACCGCCTCACCAGGAAGGGCTACTTCCTCCAGGAGTTCAGGAACGCCGTGCGCAAGATGGGGCGCGTCGGCGTGCGCACCGGCGAGCGTGGGGAGATCCGGCGGAACTGCAGGGCGGTCAACGCAGATATGTGATGATGAATTGATGATGACGTATATATATACGTACTCGACCGTAAAGTTTGTTCGATTGTGTTCTAGCGCGCCAACGTGGGCAACAATTGCCTGTTTTTGCTTTAATTATTTGTTTGTTTTCATCTTATTACTGTATTTAGGGGAGTGGCTCACTACTGGGTGGTGGTAATCGGTATACATATATACATGTGTATGATAACTGGAGGTACGTGGTGGTTAAGTTTTTACCTTTTGGTTGTTAATGTTGTACCTCCTTGTGGAAGTACATTACTACTGTGGTGTTCATATATGATAGATGTGGATCTGTCACAAGTCAGATCAGTGGATTGACCGGGAATTGAAATTGCTGGCTTCCTTAACCCGGCTGAGATCAAACTCATATTTGCATCGCTTAGTTTTTTACCTTTTGGTTGTTATTAATGTTGTTCGTCCTTGTGGAAGTACATTTTGTGGTGTTCATATTCATATATAGATAGTTGTGGATCTGTCACAAGTCAGATCAGTGGATTGACCGGGAATTGAAATTGCTAGCTTCCTTAACCCGGCTGAGATCAAACTCATATTTGCATCGCTTAGTTTTTTACCTTTTGGTTGTTATTAATGTTGTTCGTCCTTGTGGAAGTACATTATGTGGTGTTCATATTCATATATAGATAGTTGTGGATCTGTCACAAGTCAGATCAGTGGATTGACCGGGAATTGAAATTGCTAGCTTCCTTAACCCGGCCCAGATCAAACTCATATTTGGTAAGCCGAAGATTACCGAACACACCACACACACCACTCTAAGCGCATGAGGTTGTAATTACATAGCCGATTTTTGCTTCCATATGCGTGCACGCATAATTACAGTCCACTCTCCTAGCCTCCGAGACGCTAAGACGATGAAAACCGGCCGCAGTCCAAAGGCCCGCCACCTCCAAAATCACAGAAAGCAGCTCGGAGAGTAGCTATCATTAGTACTTCCTCCTAGTGGCGGAACCAGCGATCTCGAACAAGGGGCCAGACTCATCGTAAATAGGTTTAAGGAGAAATTTTTAGAATATATCATTGAATTTTTGATAAAAATAAGATTCCTATTGATTTTTGGATGAAAAAAATTTATTGAATTTTTTATGAATAAATTATTTTTTTCCATAGTACTATAAAGAAATTCATTGTTTTTAGGGGGGCCATGGCCCCTGCCGCCCCTGGTTTCGCATCTGCTCCCTCGATAGTTTTTCTTCTACACTATACCAACAAATGTAATAAAAGCAAAGTACTTAAAAAATCCACACATCTTGTAATTTGGAATGTGTAGAGTAGCTATCATTAGTACTCCCTCCATCCCAATTTATAAGACATGACTTTTTTAGCTCCAAGTTTGACCATTTGTCTTATTTAAAAAATTTTGCAAAATATTATTTCTTTTGTTGTGGATTGTTTTATCAATAAAAGTTTTTCAAGAATAACTTTTATTTTATTATATTTGTGTAATTTTTTTTTGAATAAGACAAGTACTCAAAGTTGGAGTAAAAAAGTTAAATATCTTATAATTTGGGATAGAGGAAGTAGTATATAATATCGCTAAATACTACTATCACCGGACTTGCTACTCCTCCCAATACTCTATAGAAAACATTTTAACTCTATTTTCACCACCCAAATATATATACATCGAACCCTAACACAGCCGCCACCCCCTCTCCTCGCTCTCCCACTTGGCCCCTAGACTCTATAAATATCTCCTCGTTGCCTCTACTTGCACCCCTCCTCTGCTCCTCCTCCTCATTCCGTACAGCTGTCGCCGCCCCTTCCTTTTCTCCTCTTCTCGTGCCTATCCTCTACGCCGCCACCACCACCTCCTCCTCTCCCACCGGCGCTCCAGATATGGGCCGACCCCTTATCCCCCTGACATCGTCAAACCCTCCCATATTGGTGCCATGGATTCAGGGCGGCCCTTCGTCCTCCACGGCCAGGCGAGGTAGATATGGGCTGGTGCGTCGTGTCTTAGGAGGAGGCACAACGGTGTGGCGTGACCGGATCTAAGCAGCGGCTCAGATGCAGACAAGGCGGATGGGCATAGGTGTGATCTCGTTGGGCAACAACATAAGTGGGAATGGGCGAGGGCATGAGCTCTAATAGGCGATGATGCAAATGGATAGGCACAGGTATGACCATGTTTTCAATTTTCAAAACAGTGACAAAAGCCTTGTTTCGGCAGAATATGAATGGCTCCAACTATAACTTCCCTTGCCATTTTTTGCCCAACAAAATGGACTATAGCAGAGGAGCAAGAGTCCCTGGTAAATCCTACCTAACGAGGCTAAATTTACGTAGAGATAGACTAGAGTAGAAATCCATCCCCTCCACCCCACTCAAAAAAATATCTAGAGCCCATGAAAATAACTTAAGTTTTAAAAAATTACATTTGACACTAGGAAAATGAAAAATATCCATGACAAAAATATTAGACACAAATATAATATTCTTGTTGTGAGTTTCCTTTTTCAAATGGTTTTAGACATCAATTGTGGTGGCCTGTGAACTTTCGAGAACTTTTTTTCTACATATTTCCCCATTTTGTAGATCTGAATCTAATTCTTGGAAGTTCCTAGTGATATTTCGTTGCGATTTGTATTCATTTCAGAATTTTAGTAACTTAATATCACTTTTGTGTGGTTTTAAAACTTCATGAAGTACCTACAGCATTTTTACTTAAAGGAGGAGAAAAGCACCTTTGAAACCACTTTAAATCGGGTTAAACAGAATTTAAACTGTTTTGGGTGGTCATAGGACAGGAGTAAGACGTGATTTTGTAAAGTTTAAAAAAGGAAATCAAAAGTACGATAACCACTGATACTGCAACCTCATCAACCACAAAAGGGGCCCGCCTAGCGTCACTCTGCAACCGTCCACTCCATTCAGGCCCAGCCCAAGCAGCCACATCCACGTGCCGGCGCGCGCGCTGCTCCCGACGCCCGCCTCTCAAAAAAAAAAAAAAAAAAAAAAAATCAAAATGCCAAATGATTTTTTAAAAAAATAAAAACAATTCAAAATGCCAAATAGTGGGAACCGGAATCGCAGGTGCCTTTTGACGTTTCCAAATTCGTCGTTCGCCGCGCCCACCCGCCCGCCCGCGCGGAAACGAATTAATTTCCCTCCCTCCCCGCGCATCAATCCCGCGCTCCCGCCCGCCCGCTCCGGCGATCCGACGGCCCTCGCCTCCTCCTCGTCTCCTCCACGTCAGCGATCCGCGCCCCGCCCGCTCCGCCAGTCGCGTCCCCGCCGCGGCCTCTACAAAACCCCCCGCCTCCGCCGCATTCCTCTTCCACCCAAAATCCCAGCCAAATCCACCGCCGCCACACCAGCGATTCAGCCGAGAAGACCTTCCAGGCGAGAGGCCCGTCTCCAAGCTCCAAAGAAGGCGAGGATGAGTTCCGGCGGCGGCAGGGGCAAGCCCAAGGGCACCAAGGCCGTGTCGCGGTCGTCCAAGGCCGGGCTCCAGTTCCCCGTCGGCCGCATCGCGCGCTACCTCAAGGCCGGCAAGTACGCCGAGCGCGTCGGCGGCGGCGCGCCCGTCTACCTCTCCGCCGTCCTCGAGTACCTCGCCGCGGAGGTATCTGACTCGTCGTCTCCGTTCCCCATTCCTCTCTGGCCCTCCTCCCTTCCGCGAATCCGTTTGGGACGTTTACTGAATCCTCGCCGTGCTTGCAGGTGCTGGAGCTGGCGGGCAACGCGGCGCGCGACAACAAGAAGAACCGCATCGTGCCGCGCCACATCCAGCTCGCCGTGCGCAACGACGAGGAGCTCAGCAAGCTGCTCGGCGCCGTCACCATCGCCGCCGGTGGGGTGTTGCCCAACATCCACCAGACGCTGCTGCCCAAGAAGGCCGGCGGTAAGGGCAAGGCCGACATCGGATCCGCGTCCCAGGAGTTCTAGGCGGCGCTTGCAGGCTTCGACTTGAAGGGCCCCCGTGGAGCCGCCGCTCAAGTTTCGTCGAGTAGTAGCAGTATTAGCAAGCCTGTTTCGTTAGGTTAGGATCTGTGATGGATGGTTTGTCAGGTGAAGTGTGTGGGGAATGAAGGCTGACTGTATCTATGAATCAATCTTTGCTGGAATGGAAGTAGTGGTCGGTTGCTGTTACTTGCTGTCGTCCTGTCTCTAAATTTTGTTTTTATTATTCAGTTGAAGCTGCTACTGACTGATCTGCGGATGCCTTGTTTTGTGCTTGTGATTACTGACAGTCTGAAATTCTGTTTGATTCATTACCTGTGCTGTGATGAATAACAGACCTAAATGTTCTGTTCTCAGTCTGAATCTAGTACTAGAGTTTTCAGCAGTTTTTTTTTTTTTTATGTTGCCTGCTTGGTGACGTTGCTCCTTTTGATTTCGTACTGTCCGCTGTGATTAAAGATCAAATCTCGTACTCCCTCCATACTTATTAGTTGATGTTTTGGATAAGGGTATGGTTTTCAAAACCTAACTTTATCTATTATTTTTTTTATTATAAACGTGGGTTTTAAGGTGAATGAATCTATACATATAAATTTCATATTTTTAGATTAAATACTTTAAAAGTTATTGATAGTTTTTGTTTTTAGACTTAAACTTTGTCCAAAACGTAAACTGAGTATAGAGTAGTATGTATTTTAAACCTACAAGGTTCCTTTTGATTAGTCAAATGATACAAGAATTCAGTTTTGCAGAAACTTCTGCAGTCTACAAAAAATTATCGTTACATTGTCATGGCCAACTTGCATGAACCTCTTGTCATGCGCTCATGCTCAACGTATTTGAGTTGGTGGGTGAATTAACCTGCTTAATGCTCTGTGGTATGAATTTGAATCTTAATTTATTTTCATTTTTGTTGTGATTATCAGTCTCCTATTCATTCTCATGCCAAAAAAGCTTACCATTACAAAAACCTACTATTTTGTTATAAATGTGTTGAACATTTATTTGCATTAGGGTTATAGTGGAGTACTCTCTCAATTCTAAATAACTATCATTTTTGTTTCCTAAAGAGCTAGGACGGAGCCAAAATCTAACCATTTGAGGAGTTTTGGTAATACCAATAACAACCATATATATATGATAAAATATGCGCACGTACATACACCTATATGTATATTGGTTGAGTTAGGAAGAGTATAAACAATACCAAATCAATACGATACAAAAGAAAGTTAAAAGTCAAAAATGGTACTAAAAATTATAATGAAAGAAAAAAAAAAAATTAAATAGCCATAAGTCTCTAATCTGTATCCAATAAATCTAATTAATGAAAGAAATCATTGTAATAACTAGAATAAAAGAGGGGGGAAATATAAAACACTAATTAACGTCATAACTAACTAATTGGTCGCATATATACAGATCAACTAAGATGTGATATGAAACAACAAAAATAAAATAGAGGGAGAAAATCATATATTATACATAAATTATATAGATATCAATAAAATCAAAAAAGACGATAAACAAATACAATAGTAATTAGTAATTTTAGCTAATTAAGAGATTATATAGTGGCCCATTATGAAGGTCGGGTGTGTGTGGGGGGAAGGGGAGGGGGGGGGGGATTGGCCCCCCGATCCCCTTCTCTTCGTCCCTGAAAATAATAAAACAAAGAATATTATCGGAAGGTTTTAGATTTGGAAAACAATGATGACCACCTTAGTAATGATTAATTTAAGAATATTAGAAGTTTTATACAACTCAAGTATTTGAAAATTAATTGTTCTTGTGTTAATATGCTCGAAGATTACATTTGAAATCTTTATAATTTGTAAACAATGAATAAATGTGGTTGTAGGATAGAAATGTTGCCACCATCAATTGACAGATTACAGAATTTGGTGCGCATACTAGTTGAATTTCTTTGGGAAGTAACCTTGCCTGATGAGGTTTGAGATCTGAGAGCTTATAGGCACTGTCATATCTTCCATTTTATAATAGAATTTTTTTTGAGCAGATAAGAAAGTTGACCAATCCTTTTTTTTGAAACTAAAAATTGACCAATCTAAAAGTCCTTGTAATGATATTACATGGCAAAGATGGACTTGGTCTTCATCCTAATGCAAGGTATCGAGAGCCACTAAAATTGTTTCGCACTACATTGGGAAAATACAATCTTAAATCGTTAGATATTTTCATCGGTTATTATTAGGCTGCAGATAGATTATTAGTTCTGTTGTGTAGAGATTGCCAAAATCTAGAAAAACTTATATACATGGCTGCATTAGCGGGGGCTCCATATGATTGTGAATCTACTTGAGCTTTCCCACCAAAATATTTCTTGCAAAAATTGATCATGAAAATCTCTACATATTAGGGCTTTACCTACACTACTGGATGTAGATTTACACAGGCATATGCCCCCATCTACATTCGCCGTTTGATGCACATGGGAGTATATGTCCTTGGGAAAACAACTTTACATCACACCGCTCGATACTAAAGGAGGCATAGCTAGAAAAAAGTTTTGTATTGGAAGCCAACATCTTGTTTGCCTCAAGGAGTTTGAAGTTGGCTCCTGAGGTGAAGGTGGGCTGAGATTTCTTTGTGAGCAAGATATTATGTAAAGTCCTAGACATTTAATTATTAGTTTTAAGAAAAAGTAAGCAGAGTCACAGTTAAGTTTTGAGTTGAAGTTCAACCACCACCTTGCAAGCTGAGCGGCTCTAGGTTGTGATTCATTGAGATCGCACCACTAAAAGCAATGTAGAGGTAGCATAAACTACAAGACATCCCACAATTAAATTCTCCATATACAATTATGACTTAGCGGTCAAAGATGAAGTCAAAGATGAAGGTAGAGGTGAGCACAACTACAAAGGCCATGGATTGGCCAATTAAGGAAGATCATCAAGAGAAGTTAGAGTAACTCTACCTTGTTAGAATTACCGCATACAATAGGATTCTTTTACATTGGATTTCCCCTTGGTAAGTGTCCGCACACGAACATGTCACCATGTGCCCCAGCATCAAGCATAACACACAAGACACGTTGTCAGAGGCGCCTCGTTAGTAACAAGATATGCAAGACATGTTGGCAAGGTCTCTTGAGAACTGAAACCCCACATGCTTAGGAGGGATCTTGTAAGTGAGTGCAGTGGGTATGGACTACCATAGCTGACCTGACCCCTCTGGTCTTCACCATCGTTGAAGCAATGAGCATTGTCAACAATGAAGAATGAGAAATAATAAAATTAGAAGACTTGATGAAAAAATAATAGTAGATATGTTTGATAGATTCGATTATGTGTTGTTAATTGTTGTAGGGCAGCTTGTTATTCATGAAGGCAATTAAGAGTCCATCTCAACTTGTAAGACTAAATATTAAATATCTATTTTTCATAATAAATAACACTAGAAATAATCAAATTAAGAATATTGTTTGAGGGTTTTATCTTCGGAAGAAAATAGTGTGCACCTTGGTAATGTTCAATTAAAAATATTGAAGATTTATACAACTCAAGTATCTGAAAATCAATTGTTCTGATGTTACTATACTCCAGTCCCAGATGACATTCAAAATCTTATAATATGCAAACACTAAATACATGCACTGGCTGAGCTTGAAGATAAATATAGAGGGGGCCAACAAGAAAATATGCTTACTTTAGAAAGTATTAGAGTGACAATTGTAAAGATTTATACTAGCAAAATATACATAAATATTGTAGCAATATATACATAATTGTAAACATGAGGGGGGACATAGCCCTCTATGTCCCTAACAATGAAACTCCACCAATGAATACACTGACTATAGGATAGAAAAATATTGTCACCATCGACTGGCAGGATGCAAAATTTGGTGTGCCTACTTGTTGAATTTCTTTGGGAAGTAATCTTGCCTGATGAGGTTGGAGATCTGCTGGTAGTTTATAACTTAGAGAATTTATTCGAGCAGATAAGAAAGTTGACCAATCAGGATCCTAGAAACGATATTGCATGACGGAGATGGACTTGATCATCGAGATAGTGTGAGGTACCAAGAACCACTAGAATAATTTCTCACTATAGTGAAAAACACAATCTTAAATCGCTAGATATCTACATCAGTTATTACTAGGCTGTAGATGAGTTGTTAGTTCTATTGTGCAGAGATTTTCCACGTCTAGAAACACAGCTGTATTAGTAGAGTTCCACAGATGAATGTAGATCTTGAGCTTTCCCACATTAAATTACACCTTAAAACTATTGATCATAAAAAAAAAATTCTACCTACTTAGGACTATACCCGCACTGCTGTCTTATAAAAGGTGATCATGAAAATCTCTATCTAGTTGGGGCTATACCTACACTGCTGCTATACCCACACTGCTAATGTATAAAATTTACCCTAAAGGGCATATGCCCCCGTCTACATGCACCGTTTGATGGATATGGGACGCCCTTGTTTAGATTGTAAAAAAAATTCAATTTGAAGTACTGTCACTTTTGTTTTATTTGGTAATTATTGTCCAATCATAAACTAATTAGGCTTAAAAGATTCGTCTCGTGATTTACAATAAAACTATGCAATTAGTTATTTTTTACTAACATTTAATGCTCTATATATGCGGCTAAAAATTGATATGATGGAGAGAGAGTGAAAAATCTAATCTAGAACTGTTGTAGCCTAGATGATGTAAAATTGCTCTTCAGTGGTGTTGTTTGCCATAAATTTCTATGCACAGCAATCGAAAACTTCTATTGTATTGTTTGCAACTTTTGTGACCATAGAAAGAATGCTTATGTCTTTTAATAAATTGTTGCGTTGTAATTCCCTTTCTTGCATAATGAGCATAAATACAAGATTGGAAAGCTGCTAACATTCCAACTTCCAAGGTCCATGTAGATTCATATCACCCAATTATTGCAAATTTGGTGGCTTATAAATTTAAAGATCAGATGGCCCACTAAAATTTCTCTTAGTTTGATTAAGAAAAGTTTTTTCTATCGTTCACGATATCTTATGGCACTGATTTACTTCTTTAAGCAGTCAATTGACCAAGAGGACCTTATTATATTCAGAAAGCTGCATCCTACAGTTAAAAAAAAAAGCTGCATCCTACAGAGGGCACCGATGAAGCATGCTGCCTGGGACAATGAGAATAGTTTTTTTTTAAAAAAAATATATTAGTATCCTAGCTTCTACATCAATTAATGCATATAGCTGTTTTATTACAACCAACCACACAAAGATCTAGATAATCCAAAAAACAAAGTTCTAAAACAAAGCATAAGATTACAAAAGTTCTGAATGCAACATTTAACCCGTAATTCTATTACCGAAACGCCACTGTTTCTTGCAAACACCTCTATCAAGGTGATCTCAATCTGTCTGCACCCCATCTTCATCATTTGACCATCCTCCTCCTTCTGTAGTAAGAACCAGAACCTGATCCAGTACGTCCCTCTAAAGATAACATAAATAAGATGATGCTATGCTCCTATCAAAGACTACACTTCATTATCGATTAACCAGATTGCCCAACATATTGCACTCGCACCCACTAGAAACTTGGCTTTTAGTTTCCTGTTATACCATGTTGCACAAGAAAACAACTATATGCAGTTAAAAAAAATTTGAGCTACCATTTCAACAAAGGGTAAATTTGGATTATCATAATGATTATTTTTTTTTTTTTTCTATTGCAACAGACAGGCATGATCCATCACAGAACACTTAAAACATGTTTTAAACTGATCTCAAACTCATCTACAATTCCTGGCTCGGACAGAACCAGAGAAAACTTAGATTTTCCGGTTTCGACAGTTGTCAATCATCGTCGTCGAAACGCATGAGCTCTTCGCCGAACGTGATCACGTCGAAACTGGCACGGTTGGGATGGGCATCCGCGGCGGCTCTCAGCGCCGCCTCCGCCGCTTCAGCCTCCGGCTCCGTCGACTCCTGGCAGGCGACGTAGACCGCGACTTCCTCGAGCACCTCGAGGTTCCCCAGGCCGAAGTCGAAGCCATCGTTCCCAAGATCGATGGTGTTCCGCACCCGGAAGCTGAACTCGAGCCTGCGCAGCCGGGGCGCGGCGCCGCGCCAGAACACGGGGCCGAGGTCGGAGTTCCGGAACCTGCACTCCGTCAGGCGCGGGAACGCGCCGCCGGGGACCACGAGGGGCTCCCTGTTGGCGTGGGGGTCCACGCGGAGGACCCGGAGCGCCGGCAGCCTCCCGAGCGCCTCGACGTCCCGCTGCCGGAGCTCCAGGAGCTGGACGACGAGCACGGCGAGGCACGGCGTGGCCGGCGCGTCGATCCACGCCGGCAGCGCCCGCAGCGGGCTCGAGAAGCTGTTCATGGCCCGGGCCTGGAACTCGTGGAGGCGCCGCGGCGGCGCCCAAGCTTCTCGTACCATGTCGAGCCGCCTCTGGGAAGGGTCGCCGCCGCCGACGGCGCCGCTGACGTAGATGTCGAGGACCTGGAGGTTCCGCAGGCGGCGCAGGGACTCCAGCAGCGCCTCCTCCTCCCGTCTCCCCGACGGCGGCTTCCAGAGCGTCATCCGGAGCACCCTCAGGCTCGTGAGCCTCCCGAGCTCCTCCACCAGGTCCGGCGCCTCGTCGCGCGTCGACACGTCGGAGAGCTCCTCCAGCGCCGTTAGCCTCCCGATCCCGGCGGGCACCCTGGTGCGGTAGTAGACGCGCAGGCACATGAGCTCTCCCAGCTCGACGACGCTCGCCGGCAGCTCGTCCAGCTTGGTGTTGTCTGCCAAGTCCAGCGTCTGCAGAGAACGCAGCTTCCCGATGCTCTCAGGGACGGAGGCGATGCGCGTGTCACGCAGTCCGAGGTACCTCAGGTGAACCAGACTTCCAAGGTGATTCTGCAGAAGGTGACTCGAAGAAAGATCGCATCCTTCCAGATCCAAAACACGGAGAAAGGCAGCTGTGCTCAGATCAATCTTTTCGCCATTGCCGGGGCTGAAGACGGAGAGAGACCTCAGCTGCGGAGGCACGCTGATCCTAGCCGGAGAAGCCAAATCCTCTGCTTTGCTACTTCGTCCTCGCAAGGATGCTCTGCGAATCTGTGAACATGCCTGCTGCTGCTCGTGGTCATCCAGTACGGTGACGAAGGTCTCCTGGCTTGACAGTTGACTGATGAGATCCATCACCGGAAAAGTCACGCTGTAGCAGCACTCGTCTCGGCTACTATCGTCGCCGTCGGCATAATCCATGTCTAGGAACTGAATCATGCTTCTGTTAACGAGCTCGTCGACATAGCTCTCCCCCAGCTCGAACAAGGACTCCACTTTTTTGTTTTCGTCTTCAGAGAAGTGGATGAAACCTTCGGCTATCCACCGCCACACCAATCGGCCTCGCCTGATCTCAGAGCCCTCTGGAAATACACTCATGTACAGTAAGCAAGCCCTCAGATGGGGAGGCAGATTGTAGTAGCCACGAGCGGTGACCATTCTCATCTTCTTGACATCCGGTGTGTTCTCAAGTCCTGAAGAAACCTTGGGCCATTCTCTTTTGTTCCCCATCTTGGTAGCCAGCATTTTGGCTACTGTAACAATAGCCAATGGCACACCACTGCATTTCTCCAAGAATTTTTCTGCTACTTTGGTAAATTCATCATCATCAGGATGGCGCTTGTCTTCATGGCCGAACAATGTTCTGAAGAACAGTGTCCTGGAATCCTCTGCAGAAAGGGGCTTCAGTGCATACGGAGTTCCAACTCGATCGGCCACATCAAAGTTGCAGGTAGTCGCGATGATTCTGCTTCCACGGTTGTTGTCGATCAAAGCACATCGGATCTTGTCCCATGACATCGTATCCCATAAATCATCGAGGACGATTAAGTACCTCTTGTTTTGCAGGAATCCTGAAAGCTGATCGATGAGGTCCCTCTCATCATCCCTCTGTTCTTGAGTCGCAGCAGCAGCAGCAGCGTCGGTGAAGGTGAAGCCAAGCTGCCGGAGCAAGCTCTGGAGGACGGATTCGATGCGGGGATGAGATCCGACGGAGACGAACGCCGTGCAATCGAACAGGTGTCGGAGAACGCCGTACGCCGATCTGGCGAGCGCTGTCTTGCCCAACCCCGCGGACCCGACGATGGCGACTGCCATCGTCGCCTTCCGGTCGCAAGCGTTGACTTGGCCGTCGTTGTCTTCAGTGCCGTGCAGGCGCAGCCTCCGGATGAGCCCGTCTCTGGCGGCATCAGCGCCGACGAGTGCCACCTCGTCGTCGTCCAGGTCCGATTGACTGACGGTGGTGGCCGGAGGGACAGGAGCTTCAACTTCCCCTGCAACTGGAATCTGGCTAGAGAGTTGGGTGGCCCTCTGAAGCAGCTCTTGGAGGCTGACGGGAGAAGGCGGCGGCGGCGGCAGGCCGTCGTGTCCGCGAGCCGGCTCCGGCTGCCGTTCGGATGTGACGAGGAGGGCGTCGATGGCGTCGTCGACGTCGTAAGCCAGCTCCCTTGCCGCGCCGGCCCAGGCCCAGGCCCTGCCGCTGCCCTGCTCGTTGCTATCGTGGAGCTGGTCCGGCTCCGGCGACGAGTGGCCACGGACGGCAGCGTCGCGGAGGGCGGCGTGGATGCTGGTGAGCTCCCGGATAAGGAGCTCCGCCGCGTCGCGCTGGTGCCGGTCCCGGTCTTGGTTGAGGAGGAGCAGGTAGGCCTGCCGCAGCTTCGGCAGGAGACTGCCAACAGCGGCCACTGCGGTCTCCATAGCTCGACCTTGGAGACCCGCCGGTTGCCTACTAGGTGCGGTGCGGTGCTATGCTGCGCGCGCGCCTCGCCTCTCGCGTGTTCCTGCTGTGAATTGAACAAGGTGGTTGAACCGCCCGCCGGCCCGCCCCCGCGTCCGGCGGCCAATTTCGAGAGACGACAGCCGGGTGGCAACGGCACGGCGGTGCGTTGTGCCTTTCAAAGGCGAGGCGCAGCAACGGCGGTTTGGGATGGATGGGAGGGCGTGCACGGCGTGGCGCGGTTGGGGTTGGGGCTGGCTTGGACGAGCGCTGGGGCGGCGCGTTGGTGGCCGATCGATCGAGGTCACGCGGGCTGGCGCTGCCACGCGGTGGCCGGGGCCCGGGGGCACCCGAGGTGGGTGTGGAGTATCGGAACAAGACGAGACAGCGTAGCACGGGGCATGGAACACGCTGAACACGGGGACTTTTACCTGTGTGCCATTAACAAAAATGCACTAGACCTTCGTGCCACTGAAAACTTTGAGCGCACCTGTGTGCCATCGTCTATCTTTGTTTTGCCCTCTATGCCATTCCGTTCGCTTTGGGCTCTAACACCGTCAAATAGACAGACGAAATGACCCTTCTACCCTGCAGTGGGTCCTGATTGTCAGCCACCCAAACCTTATCCTTCCCCAAGCCTCGGGCCGTCCTCCGCCGCCCCGCGTCCTGGGCGTCGGGCGACATGTACGTCTGCCGGCACCGTCGAAGATGACCTCGGCGTGCGCCGCTCCACGGACTGCCAGCCGCGTCGTCCAGATCTGACTGTTGGCCCGTCCGCGGCGTGGGGCAATCGGGGGGAGGCGGCGGCTTCGCCGCCGGCCGTCGCACGCAGCGACAGCCAAGCTCGCGAGACGGGCGAGGCAGATCCTGCGGACGTCACGCGAGCAAAGCGAGGCTGGCGCGACGAGGAAGCGACGGCGTAGAGGGCGATGCGGACCTAGGGCGAGGACCGCGCGGGCGTACGCAGCTACTTGGGGCTTCGCCACTACCGCTTAGCGCATAGCGCGCCGCCGCGCGAGCTTCGCCCCTGCGGCGTCTGCGCAGCGTGGGACGCGCCCCGCCGCTGAGGCTTCGCCCGGCCCTGCTGACGCGTCGCCGCCGCGAGGCTTCGCCCGGCCGCAGCTGACGCGTCGCCGCCGCTGAAAGCTTCGCCCGGCCGCGCTGGCCAGCGCGCCGCCGCGGGAGCTTCGCCCGCCGCGTCTGCTGGGCAAGCGAGCCGCGCCAACGCCGCGGGAGTTCACCCGGCCGTTGACGCGACGCCGCCGTGAGCTTCGCCCCACCTTGATGGCCGACGCCGCTTCCCCTGCCACGCTACGCCCCGCCGCCCCACTTGGAGGAGTTTCTCGCCGCGCGGTCGCTGCGTCCGTCGGCGGAACGGGAAAAAGAAGAGGCCGCGTAGGGACGGAGGGAGACAGGGAGAAGGCGGGTGGGATGAGTCGCGCCGGGTGGGGGATCCGCGCCGGTCGCTCCGCGGCTCTCCTGCTCCGTCAGCGATGCGAGAAGGAGACCGGGGAGGCCACGACGCGAGAAGGATACGGGAAGGGATGGCTCACGGGTGGATACGGGCGGATAGGGTATTTTTTTTTAGAGATGGGCAGTTTGGACAATTTCTTAGTAGGGTCCCACACGTCAGGGCAGTAAACGGATCAAATTTCACAGAATATGGACGGAATGGCTCGTAGGTAAAAACGAAGATGGACAATGGCACATAGGTTCGTTTCAACTTTCGAGTGGCACGAGGGTCTGATACAACTTTCTTAATGGCACACGGGTAAAAGTCCCACACGCTTGGCACGGCAGAACCTCCTGGCCGACGACGCGTGGGCGGACACCTCATGTCCGGTGCGTGGCGAGCGGGGTCTCCAGCGTCGATGGAGGGCAGGGCTGGGGCTGGACGTGTGGTGTGGTTCAAGGTGATCGGCGAAGCGAGGCTCGGGGACGGTGACAGTGCGTGCGGGAGGGGAGGGGCAAGGGACCCGCGGCAAGGATGACGCCGCGGGCGGACGCGTGGAAGCGTTGAGGTATTCCTCGAACACGTGGCGGCGGACGGACGTAGACAGTACCATGCGTAAAATTGTGTCGCTACTCTTCGGCCAATTTAAGGGCATCCTCAACAGATACGGCAAAACGCCAGCTGATGTGCAACCTAAAATAATTAAAAAAGCTAAAAGGTCAGAAAGTGATAACTTTATCAGAGGCGAAATTTTTTAAGAACCATACGAGCTTGGCTCTTCGTCCGTCGCTAGCGCGGAGGGATTTTTGTTTCTGATTCTTCATGATTGGCCAAATGATCCTTCTCGCTAGCACCGTGTACAACCGTTGGGGACGTCCTAATTAGCCCACTACCCAACCGATTAGAAGATAAACGACGTCGAAGCGTGCTGTATCGTGTCTTCAGGGTTCATACACCCAGCTCAAAACAGCCCATTTTGTACGCTTTGAATTTGAGTTCGGAGGGCACCAACATCACAAAAGCTTTCTTCCGAGTTATATTAGAGGACGCGAGTGGTCGCCAAGCGGTGGCAATATTGGAGTTAAAGATTTGAGTTGTTCTTCAAAATTTGGGTAACACATTAGTATTGAATCGAACTATTTAAACACTAAAATTCTATCAAAGTCTTTGGTTCCGTATCAAAGTACACTAGAACATCAGGCACACTTTGAGCACCCTGTCATGAATCTTAATCACAACTATTTTTTTGACATAATAGATACGTGCATGTAAACGCCTTGCTATAAATTTAATTAAAAAAAATTAGTTCAGTTTTTCACCTCAACATATATGACGAGGCGGAGTTTGAAGCAAAACAAAAACAGTAAGGCCTATAAACAAATATAAGGACTGATAGATCCAATCAATTACATTTCAATACCAAGATCTAAAAAATACGCATAACAAATCGTTTAGATAGATAGATAGGGTCATCATATCTTTCAAAGTGTAAAGTACAATTTAACCTTGACCATCACAGCCCATAGGGAACTCTATAGTCATATATGTGCATGACGATGGTAGGGGCACAAGCCCCCGACCTAGTGCTAGATCTGTCGCTTGGTTGTAGCTAAGGCAAAGGGTCATGAGTCCAATGCAATTTATAAACACTATGAGATAAAACTTTCCTATATATTGTGTCAAAGCTCCGAATAAAGAGTTTATTAGAAGATAACACTTCAAGACCTACTAGGTTTTGGTTGCTATAAATGGGGCAAATGTTATCAGTTACAAAAATATTTGCTAAATGAAATTGCAAAAGCTATACACCAGCTTCGAGGTTTAGAAGTTGGTCAGTCAATGGTCATTTCACAGATCTATAATACAAGCACTAGAAAGGTTGAATAGCCTAGTGGGCACATAGCCGCTCAGATAATTGTTGGTCATTTTATCTATTGTAGAGATTATTTGAAAAAACTATGTTTACTATCTATACGTTGTTGAAAAACATAATTGGTATTAATTGTGCTAATCTTACTTAGCAAACAATTAATTACAATAATAATAAAGCCAATGTAAAAATTCCTTTGGCACAAACTATATCAAACTCTTTTGAAACAACTTACTCCTAGGTACTTCACTGTTATGACTTATAGTAAAATGCGAACATCGATTGTTTTGTGATTTATATATGTTGTCAAGAAATAAAATAATTAATATATCTTTCAACTAATCTAATGTATGATTATTGTACAGAGTAAAACTAATAACAAGATAGTTTTTTTTTTTTTCTTTGACTAGGAGTAGAGTTGGAGGTGGGATCAGACCATTAAGATTATTTTCCCTAAGAGAAGATGCTTAAGATTGCTACCGTTGGCCAATTCAGCTAGGATATGGTAGTGAATATGTTGAATGTCAATGTCAATTGCCAACAGCATTAACCCCGCAAAAAGCTCCCTGTAAGCTTCTAGCCCACTGCTTCAATAGTTACACTCTAAGTAAATGAATATGATATTGATCAAGTTACCGAAGTTTTTTGATACCTGTCTCGTTTGCATTTTGTTAAAGGGCAATAAGATTCTCGAGATATCTATGCTGAGACGTAGTATTACTGAAGAGATGATTAATCTATAGCTTTAGAGCATGAAGTGGCGCAGCTTTGTTGAGTTCTCATGGAATTGAGTTTGTGAGGTTGCAGTCCTAATGCCACGCCCCGTTTGGGATTTGAGGGGTGTGGGGGAGGGGGCTGTGCCCCCCAATCCCCATGTGTACAATGGATCCCTTCTCAACGAACATACTTAAAAATTATTTTTAGCATGGATAAAGAAGAGGAACGAGAAACATGTGAAGTTAATAATGACATGTCAGGGAAAGGGAATTAACATATCATTCAGCAGAGGATGGGTCGAATCATGTTGGTGACCATGCAGTTTTGGCAATAGTAAAGTTTTGAAGTGCTCGAAGTTGTGCAAGTTTAGTTGAGGGGGTCCTCACCGAGAGGTAGAGAGACAAGATTGATGAAAATAACATGGCAACTGTCATGTCACACCACACTCGAGTATAGGCAATAATTAATGTGCAACTCCCAATACACGAGGGACGGCTGTGGGACTGGAATTAGACATTGTTTAATAAGGCATCATACAGACTGTTGACCAACTTGATATAACAACATTAGTTCATATCTCTATCTGTATGCTAAGATATATCTATCATGCTAGTAGTATCCTAGTTGTTGAAAACTAGGAGTGGCATACTGTGTTCCATGGCTAAACCAAAATTAAACAAGACCCTTAATCCACCAAAGAATGCAATTCTCATGTTTTGAATACAAATGATTTTAAACTTTGACTCAATTTATATAAAAAAGTACTAAGGTTTATGATACTAAATAAGTACCATTAGAGTTATAGAATATCTCATAATAATTTATTTAGAGGCGTAATACTAATATTATTTATTATAAATCATATCATCATTCTCATTTTTTATTATTTATCATCATCATCATCTCATCATCATCTCACACAATAAAAGAGCGAGTTTTTTCGAGAGAGTCTCTCTATCTTTAATAACCGTTCGATCTTGATGCCGTGCTATATGAGTCTCCCGTCGTTCAAAATTTTACTCTCTCTCATTAATAACTATTTGATTTAGACTTCAAATCATATGAACTTTTCATTATCCGAGATCTTACACGTCAAATGTAAGACTCCTTTTATTTAAACTAAAATTCAATTCAAGATACAATATCAAATATATCTCATAACATGTTTTTTCCACTGAGCGATTCCTTACCTGCCGCCTTAGTACCATGGCGGTTTCTTTCTCAGTAAATCCTTCACCTCTCCAAACGTCGCCGCAGTAGCCTGCGCCTCTCCTCCTTCACCGGTATGCCTCCATGGATGCGTACCAGCACCCGCAGATGCCACCTTCCCCTCCCACGCGAACGCCCACTGGTACCCGGTGCTCCAGCGTCACTCCACCCCAACCCGGACACACTCCTACTACAGCCCTACCCGAAGAACTTGGTGTCTGGCAGAGCGGCGACGGCGTACTACGGTCGCGCACTCGGTCCACAATCCGCTTCGAATCCCACGTGCAAGGCGAAGATATTTCCGTCTCTACCGGAGTGTCGCTCTGGCCTTTTATGCACCGGCGTTTCAGTACCTGATCTAATCGGATCGCCTCATGCTCTCTCTTTCCTAGCAGCTGCTGACCGCTGCGTTCAACGGAAAGTGCTGGCCGCTGAGCTCGACGGAGAATATCGTGATGCTGCTAGCCTTCACATCTCGGTTCTCTGTTCTTAGGATGGGCTAGGGACAACGTTTGTCTCAGTTCTTGTCAAACTTCAAGGATTATTTCCTAATTGGTCTATTTCTTCAATTAAATTTAATCAACTGTTTTATTTGCCTCATTAATATTCTTTTGTACTTCCTTCTATTTTTTATCTTTACTAGATAGCATGCCCGTGCGTTGCTACGGGACAACTAAAATTTTATAATAAAAATACAACGATCGCATGATATGATAATATTATAAAATTAAATATCGACATTAAAGTGACATTTAATTCACAAGGCAAAATTCATGAAATTACCAAGAGCTAGTTCAAAAGTAAGCAACTCACAACCTTTGTAAGTGATATTGATTAGTTACAGTTCCCAACCTTTGTAAGTGATACTAATTAGTTACAGTAGCGAACGTGTATACATCATGGATTTAATAAGTCTGAGTGCTCTGTTCGAAAAGCTAAATTGCACAAATGGCTGCTCTGAAGTGTAGCTATCACCTTTCCTGATGGGCACCCAAACCTGAACCAACAATTGTTGAAGCGTAAACTCCTTGAAGTACCTGAGAGCTACAGTGAGTCTTTCCCTTCAAGAAATAAGAGCCCTTAGAATAAATATCCAGAGAAATAATAACCTGCCATTTACTACTGATATGTTCTCATTTCTTGATTGTTCCAGATTTTCCTACATAAATAGGATACATATTAGATACTAAAAGTTGTGCAAAATTATACTTATTGCTGCCAGTTAAACAAATATCATAGTCTCAATAGTAACAGACTCTACCACTTGCTGATGACAATCATTAATATGGTGGACACAGGACACGGCATGCCACAAATGCAAATGACAACATATCCATACTACCAATTCTTACCCAATGAAGCAAGCACTATCATGCAATGGAAAATATTATCATTACTATTTTTCTTTATAATCACAAATGTTATGGGGCAATTAATTCGAACTATAAAAACACCTAGCAGACGGTGATCAGCCCAAGGTGAAAAATGGTGAGCGGAGGAGAGGCAAGCTGGCCACTGGGCAAGGGGACCCAAATTTTTTTTGACGAATCTGGAGGGGCCGGGCTCCCTACAGTAAATTTATTAAAAAACAGTGATAAAAGTAGTTTCATAAAGTACAAAGAAGAGGGCCCGAAGGAAATTAAGAGACAAAAAAAAAAAAAGGGACCCAAATTAGATTACAGGTCATCATATGATCAGCCCAAACATTATCAGACAAATGAATAGCACAAAAAATTGGCCTTCCCAAAGGGGTACAGATGTGTGAGGAACCATCAAGAATGGACTTAAAAAAAATAAAATCCTAGTTCTTTGCCATTTTAATTTATCACACAGGATTATTCTTTGCATTCAGACTTACACCATCTCTCAATGATGGTGGCAGTACCTTTTCTGATATCCTATATTATTGCTATCATCTGTTTGCACAGATCTTTTGTGTTTAAACTGAACTATTATATCCTAATTTTGACTGGAATTGGGACTGGCTTTCACTGGGTCTATAAGTCTATTAGCTTCAATCAGAGCACTGGAGCTACAGTCATTTTTTATTTTTCAGCTTCTGCACCTCTGAAAGCTCCCTCAAACATCGGAAATGGACTCAGTTAGAATGTATATACGACAGTTGAGATTGGCAAACAGAACAACGTACCCTAAGTTACTGACAAAGGAAATGAGCAGGCAACATGAGCAATAAAGTACCAAATTTCCAACCAAAAACCAAACTAAAGATGGCATGACCTTGAAATTGATTGTACTCATAGAAAAGGAAAGCCTGTGCAGAGGTGGTACCCCGATCATGATCAAAGTAACACTAACAAAAAAAGAGGTCTGATAACTGAGTCCACCATGCATGGGACTATGGGAGATGGGACATGTCAGCAGCAGCAGACCCTAGTCTTTACACTCCCCAGAAAAAAAAGTACATATATTTCAAAGAGGATAGAAAACTCAAAGTTGCAGAAAATACACACATAGAGATCGGAAAGCACTTAATTGCTAACGTCTGTAAATTCCTTGAACAAATTTACATTGGTCATCCAGGGATCATCATGTTCATATCCAAAACCTGTGTCGAGACGCCTTAAGTTCGAAGTTTGAACAAATACTCTTTGTTTGATCTAGTTGGCCTATACCATAACAAGGTAAATTTGCCTCAACATAAATACTTCTTCTGAGAGGTCAAGAACTCAAAATATTCTTAATACTTTTTTCTCGAGCCATCAATGCCTATTGCCTACAATACCTTTTTTCTCGAGCCATCAATGCCTATTGCCTACAATGAAGAAAGTTAGGTAATAAGCACATTCAAATTTGTATCCCTAGCAAGTGTGACAGAGTGTTCAAGAACTCACAAAGGTGTGGCACAAAGCTTGAGCTGATAAGTTGCAACAGAAACCCAACCTTCAGTTCATCAATATTTTCCCCCAAATAGTAAAATTGCTGCTTTGTCCACTCGTTGATAAACAATATTTTTCTCTCGAACAGTTCCATTTTGTTTCTTCGTGCAACTGTAATGTCAGCACAGGTAAGTCAACATCAGTTTCATCTAGCTCCAATTTGTTATGCACAATTGGTACATGTGGTTTTCTTCTGCATGCAGAACCTTGCTAAGCAGTTAACATGGATCATGAGAGACCTTGATGACCAAATTAGTTTCCATTACCTAAAACAAAAGCTAACTGTAATTAATAAATCTACATCAAACTGAAATACTGAAATAGAGAAGCTTCCAGCCTAAAACAATTTTGAGTTTACCTGAACTGTGCACGTCGAAGTTACCTGAACACCATGATCGAACTAATTGCCAGGCCTATCTAATGCCAGGTAGATCGAACTGATTATATTGCTAGGTCTATCTAATGTCAGGTGCTGTGCCAGGTGCTGTATAGGAAATTCTGCACGAGACAAAGAGGGGGACAACATGTGCACAAGGTGAGCTAAACAGCCGAACAGGGTGATTAATTTTGAAAACAACATATTTTGTTGAGCTCTTCTCCATAGCACAACAATCCGTTAGCATCCAGAACATCAAGAAAAATGAGTCAGGTCTATGAACACTCCGCTCAGCCAAATCCAAGCTAGTATCCCTAGGCTATGCCTCTCCGTCAGCAAGCAGCCCCCCTCGCCTCACCTGATTTTGTTCTCAAGAAAAACCGGAACTAATTTAATCAATAGGACTCAATCGTCACGTGTTCAACGATTGCAAGACCAAGGCCAAAGGAGTCAGATTGCTAATCAGTGCATCCCCAGTTGCAAGGACGACCTGATGATCAACAGCAGCATTTGACCAGTCATGAACGGGGGGCACTTGCCGTGATGATAGAGTTCAGCAACGGGGTTGCCAGGATCGACGAGACAACAAACATGACATCGTCCCTACGAAAAACATGAGTTCGCTGATGTGCAGCCAGTCCAGGTGGCTCAAGCCAGTAGGCCATTGCCGGATCATGAACAATAATAGGGACACAAGGAAACCTGGATTTCACGATCTGTTGTTGCTACCTCTTCACTATTGCGGCGAGGAGGATCGTCCACACGGCTCGATCGTGCAGGTTCGTGGAGCACAGTGGCGCATGAAGATCGTCTCCGTGTAGCAACGATGGACGCGCAGACTGCATGCGGGTCGGCGGCGTAGACGAACACAAGGGCTGCTGGATTGGAGACCAGGGCTCTAGCAATGGTTCTGGCCAGGAAGTAGACTGGTAAGGCATTGGCGATTTGGCCGAATAGGAGGCGGTGGACGCAGATGGCATGCAACCATGCAGCGGTGATTAAGGACGACGTCGCATTCTTTCCGTGAGTTTCTTTCCTTCATCGATTTTCTTTCCTTCCGTGAGTCTGATCGCACAAGTCAAGGAGGACGGACGAGGGGTGCGGGATCGCAGCAGGTAGAACCATGGACCCATGTTAAAATGTCGCACCAAAAAAATGTCCACTCTTTAGTCTTTTTAGTTGTGGGGGAGAGGGAGATATTTTAGAAAAATACCCCTTTTTTTGGAGGATAGACTAGAATGCTTGGGGGTCTTGAAGTATGGCAATGAAGCTGGGAGCTTATCAAAGCAAGGTCAAGGACCTGAAAAAGGTTTAAATTCTTACTGCTCATCCAATATTTTATTTTATTTTATTTATTACCACATTACCAGAGCTCAACTGTGTTATCCATTATTTCACTAGAAGAAATTTGTTGGTTTGTGACGAAGCATGTGTCATAAACCATGCGCCTTAAACCAAGGTTTATGACGCCGATATGTTCCACGGAACGTCGGAATGTCAGCATTCTGACGTTTTATGAACATATTGACGCCATAAACCGTGGGGTTAAGGCGCGTGGTTTATGACACGCGCTTCGTCACAAACCGAAGCATTTCTTATAGTATTTGTATCTATATTTATTATGTGTTCATGCTACTTTAACATGTAATTAAACATCATTGCTTACAGATCTGCAGTGGAACTAGGAACATTCAATTCTCTCTAGCTCACTGAACCAATTTTAGTTCTAGAGTTTGTGTCTCACTGATGAATCCTGTTTCTTTTTTTTTTTTTTAAAAAGTTTATCCATGCATTGTCAAGTCGTAAGTGCAACATGACATATGCCTTCAGCTGATTGTGTAGTTACTACTGCACTTGGCCTGGTGCAGGAATAAAATTCAGAAAAGTTTTAGTGCACTTGGTCTACTGCCACATCTTTTTGCTTCTTGCATCACACTGCCATGCTGTACAAACTAATTGTCATCCCATAGATAAAATGCAATGCGTTTTCATCTATTAACCTTGCAGCAGTTTCTGAGTGTGTTTCCAAGAAAAATGATTGTGTAAATTTACTTAAAGGAGCATTTTTTTTGTGTGCACTTTGTCCATTCCATCCTGATGGTTTTGCTGAAATTGTACCTCACGCTGACTAAATGATGTGGTTGGAATTTTAATTCAGAATTACAGTAGCATGAATTATGACAGATGGGTTATGTATGCTGAAGC
Organism: Chrysopogon serrulatus; assembly: GCA_015844335.1. Lineage (NCBI taxonomy): Eukaryota > Viridiplantae > Streptophyta > Magnoliopsida > Poales > Poaceae > Chrysopogon > Chrysopogon serrulatus. The sequence goes on along the minus strand of JADLZL010003794.1, from coordinate 219,371 downwards.
AAACAAAAATTGTCCTAATGACCTCTCTATGCTTGATCCTGGACTAAAATTGTTGCAGAGGAATGTATTCTGTCTTCTGACAAAAAACAGCACATTTTTGGGGGTTATGTATGTTAATTATTTTTTCTTATCTCAGGGATAGTTTTACACCTCATCCCCTTTTGATGTCCTGAAGAAAGAAAGGCATTAATTATTTTTCTGTCAGACATCTTTAAGTAAAATAAGTTTGCAAAAATATTTTAATTTTTAAAGACAGACTTACTAATTTTTTTATAGCCTAGAACAATACTGCAAGTTAAGTATCATGTAAAGTCTATGGACCTAGGACTATATATAATTGGGTATACATGGATATCAAGAAGCATCCCATGTGATTGCTCAGATCAAACATCCAGTAGAGTAATGAAGCAAAGGCAATGCAATTCATGTCTAAAAGGGCACGATGGAAGACGGGTCTTTTGGGGGGGTTTGCTTACCTCTGAAATTAGTGGCGAGGATGAGCTCGAGCTGGACAGGCCGTCGAGCAAAGGGGATGATACTTGCCGCCGACGGCGCGCGAGGTGGCAAGGCCCGAGTCTGAGCGAGTGACGGCCAGCCACGACCTTTGCAGAGGTGTGGAGCGCTGGAGCTGCGACGTCGCGCGATGGTCGAGACAGGGGCGCCGGGAGGGGGCGGCCGGGGCGGCGCGACGATGATGTTGTCGTCTCCTGGCTGCCCTAGGGTTTCGACGGAGGTGGTTGGAAGCCGTCGGGCGTCGGCGTCATCCGAGGCGGCGATACTAGCTGTCCACAACGCACCGAGGTGACCGAGGGCCGATGCCGAGCAGTCGGCAGCGTGGAGCACCGGAGCGGCGACTCCACGCGATGGCTGGGGTAGGGGTGGCGCCCATTGACGTAGCTGGAGCGGGCAGGGGTGGCGCGAGCCCATGGCCAATGGTGTTGGTGTCATCGGAGTTGCGGAGCGGAGGAGCGTGGGTTCTGTTTTTTTGACGACGTGGGTTGAGGGAGGCACGGAGCATTATCTCTTTTTTTTCTGAACAGTTTTTTGACGGTTGACGGGTCCATATGGTTCTTTTTAGTTATAGAGATAGAGATTCTTGACATGTTGTTGCAGAGCATATTTAACTTTCTCACATGTTGCTTTCATGTTATTTAGGAGCTCCCGCCAAGGAGCTCTGCCGCGTCGCGCTGGTGCTGGTCCCGGTCTTGGTTGAGGAGGAGCAGGTAGGCCTGCTGCAGCTTCGGGAGGCTGCAGTCTCCATAGCTCTACTCGACCTTGTAGAGCCGCCGGTTGACTAGGTGCGGTGCTGTGCTGCGCGCGCGTGTTCCTGCTGTGAATTGAACAAGGTGGTTGAACAGGGCGTTCGGCAGCCAATTTGGAGAGACGACAGCCGGGTGGCAACGGCACGGCGGCCGGCCTTTCAAAGGCGAGGCAGCAGCAGCGGCGGTCTGGGATGGGTGGGGTTAGCCTTCCCGGACGCGAGGCGAGGGCGTGCGCAGTAGGCGTGGCGCGTTGGTGGTGGCCGGCCGGGCCGACCGAGGTGACGCCGCTGGGAGAGAAAGCTAGGCGTGGTGGAGTACGGAGCACGGCGAGACAGCGCAGCACGGGGCGTGGAACCTTCGGCGACGCGTGGGCGGACACCTCTTCAGGTGCGTGGCGCGAGCAGGGTCTCCAGCGTCGGGCCGGTCGGGGGCAAGCTGGGCGTGTGGTCCCGTGATTGGTGAGGCGAGGCGGTGATGCGGTAGGGATGCGATGGGCGGGGGACGCGCAGTCGCGCACGACAGGGACGCGTGGTAAAGCGTTGCAGTAGAGGCATTTCCTCGGACACGTGAAGCACGTGGCGGGCGTCGTCTCAAGTCTGAACGGAGATACTCCAGCACCATGCGTCCACAATGACTGCTTCAAATCGCCAGCTGTGCATGCACTGGAGATACAAAAGATATAAAAAAGAAGCGCAGACGTGCAAACCATACGAAGAGGAGGGAGAAATACAAACTTCACCGGAACCGTGCGATTTACTTATCGCTAGCGATTTCATTTCTTGCCTTCTCTCTCCTAAGGAAGTATAAAAAAACACCTCTCGCTAGCTACGGAGTATTTGAGACGCACCCTAATAATTCCGTCCGCTGTCTGTTAGAGCATCTCTAACCAGTTTAATTCAGCTGGCTATTTAAATGTACAAGTCAGCAAATACCCTACGAAGCTGTAAAAATACTGAAGCCAAGGCATGCGCGACTGTTTCGTCACTCATCTCGCACACACCACGAGGCAACAAAGCGCGGACCTCCTCCCCTTCCACCAATTTTTCTTCGTTCGGATTCACTGCGCCTAAACCTCTCTGTAGTCTCGCTACAGCCATACACGTGACCTCTTTCCACCTGCTCCCGTCATTCTTCTCCAATTAATTTGCTGAGTCGAGAGGAGCCCAAAATGAGATACAAAAGTACTTTCCATCTTTCTTCAGTAGGTTATATTTGAGATGAGATGTTTACTGTTATATTTGTGTAATCTCCACACAGAGAGGCACAAAAACAATGCATAGTATATCCTCGTTTTCTCTAAATGAATGAAGTATTAAAAATCCAAATAGCTAGTTTATTTTTATAGATAGCTTTCTAGACACTGCTGGCTTTTTAGTGGATGATATGGACACCAAATAGCTAGCAAGTTAGCTATATTATTGAAGACGTCCTTAGTATATAATGATGACATTGCACACATCAAATGAAGTTAATAGTACATCTATCTAACTACTATAGTAGGTTAACTATTAGCTGACTGTTAGATTGGTTGAAATTAAGTATTTAATGTCTACGTGTATATATGATCTAGTGTGGTCTAGTACTCGTGTGCTCCTTTCATCAAATAGCGTAGTCACAACAATATAGTGAGAGGCAGAGTACAGGTACGAATGAAAATGGATTGAATACGGATGGATATCATTGATACTATATTTGTTTTTATATTTCTGTCCGGATTCGGATTTAAATACGGATAGTGCCAACCATGCCGGATAGAATACGACTGAATATCGACGTCATAAATATCTTTCTTTTGGTGTCCTCGGAGACACAGGGAATCAGGAAGGAGGAATGTGGGTCAACCAAGCGCCGAGTTATCGCTCGCACGGGCGTGTTTCTTTCTCGTAACACGTGATTCAGCCAGGTGCTTCATCAACCACCCACTCTGTTCACTCTCTTCTCTTCTCACTTCACCTGGGATTCTGGTGACGTAGATCATACTGCACTACAGCTCTGCTGACCAAGTCTTATTATACTTGCTCTCGGAGAATACTCTTTGGCATATATATCCTTACCCTTTACCCCTAAAGCTATAGACCACCGGCACCCTCACGATCTATTCCACATTAACAGTACCTCTGTCTGAGCTATCCGATTCTTTTACGCCCACACAAGCAAGCACCGTCTAGGTGCCTCCCTTCTCGAAGCAACCATTTATCCTTAGGAAAAACTCACAGCTGCATGCTGCAGCCTCGCACCGCCGCCACCGTCGTATCCTGTCCCGCGCGTTGCGGACCCACATGCCTGCCCGCGCCGCAACCACTCGACCCGCGCATGCCCGGGGGAGGTTGGGCGTGTAGGTCAAAGGTGAAGCGAGGCTCGGGGACGTTGCGGGAGGGCGGAAGGCAGGGGACGTGCGGCAAGGAGGATAGGATTGGGTGTTCCTGACACATGGACGGCGGACGCGTGGTCAGCATTGTGGCATCGTCCTCGAAACACATGGCGTGGCGGGTGTCAACTGGATGGATACAACACCAGGATGTGTCTCAATGTCTGCATTAGCCTAAATTACCTGTCGTTTCTGATTTTTATACTATAAGTTTTATTTGATCCGTAGAAAATACGTACAATGTTTATATCTCTAAATAAATTTATTAAAAAATAGATTCAAAGGTTACTTATTATATATTATAAATATTATTAATTTTTAAAATATATTTATTTAAAGTTGTTTCTCGAGAAATGTCAATTTATTTTAGGATGGAGAGAGTACTACGCTTTCAGCATATTCTACTCAGATTCAGATCAAGCACTTCATACAAAATATCTTTCTCTTGGTGTCCTTAGAGGCTCAGAGGGGAAATTACGTCGCAGAGAGTAGCCTTTAAGACGAAATTGAAAGGGCGTGGCTAGCTTAACCGTAACTCTGGGGTTCATCTTGGGTGTATGGCTGCAGAGGCGCTGGAACAGATGATGAAAGCGCTACCAGGCTGGAGTAAAGATAAATTCTTGGCCATGTTGGAAAAAAGCTAGAGAGACCCCTTTTTTTTATCAAAGCTGGAGAGACCCTTGGTCGCAGCTGGGAGCGTTGGAACAGGAGGATCCGGTACAAAATAGAGAGCAAATTCTGCATGTTAAGCGGGAACTTGATGAGACTATACAGAGAGGAAATCATGAGATAAAGGATGATAGATAACCTCTGGCTGATAGAGGTGATAGGAATACCAAAGTTTTTCACAGGAAGGCGATTTGGCATCAAGGAAAAATAATATTAAGAAATTGAAAAGAGGAGATGGAAGTTGGTACGTGCACCAATCAGCAGGAGATGCAGACCATGGCTGTGGAGTATTTCTCAGATTTATTGACAAAAGAGATGAGACTGTGCAACCTGATAGCATTGTGTGGATGTTTTTTTAATGAATGTGTTGCAAACCCCTTTCACCCCTTTCAGCTGAGAGTTGACAATGATTTTTTTACAACAAATTTTACAATGCTTTATTCCAATAGGGCCTCTCAAAGCGCATGTGACCGGATGGATTTCCGAGGCGATTTATTTTTTCCAAAGAAATTGTTTGCTCATGAAAGAGGATATTATCTCGGCTGTCCAGAATTTCATTTTTGACACCGGTGTCATGCCTCAAGGGGCTAATGAAACCTGCATTGTAGTAATCCCCAAAAGAACCAACCTAGAAACGTTGAAAGATTTCTGGCCAATAAGTTTATATGTAATGTCCTTTATAAAGTTGTTTCTAAATGCATCGTGAATAGACTGAGGCCTCTTTTGCATGATATTATACCGCGGAGCTAACTGCTTCACCAATAGTTTTACCAACAACTTTATATATGAAATATAAGAGAGGGAAATACGTGAGAGGCTAAAAAAACTATTTTTTTCAGCTTGATCCCTTTATGAGAGAAGGCAAAAATAGCTTCACCTATAATGTTGTTTCGAAAAAAAAACAATGTTCGATAAAAAACAGTTTACAATAACTTATGAAAATGTTGATGAAACTATATCAAATAAGCTATAGAACTATTAATAGAAGAACCAATACGGGCCTAGTGCTATATATAAACATATAATATATATATATATATATATATATATATATATATATATATATATATATATATATATATATATATATATATATATATATATATATATATATATATATATATATATGGTAGCACCACGGATGAAAACGGATTGGATACAGATGAATATTACAGATACCATATTTGTTTTCATATTTCTGTCCAGATTCGAATTCGAATACAGATAGTGTTAACCATGTTGGATAGAATACAATTGGATATCGACATCATAAATATATATTCGATTTGAATATTCGGATACAGATACGGTACCAGATGTTGAATATCGAGACTCGAATACAGACGGATTTAAACCCCCTCTAAACGAATTCGGTCTCAAATAAGATCGAAAAATATTCATATCATTTTCATCCCTAGGTAGCACCATAACAAGTAGCAAGCGTACGTGCAATAGATTTTCAAAGAAAGTAGCTTAGAAACAGTAGAGCTGTCCTGGCGGACGCTTCTATAGTGGCCAAAAAGTCGTACGTGAGAGACTATGCTAGAGAGCATGTATGTGCACGACTTCGAACATGCTAGCACGATGATTTGTATAGATCCACATCAGTTGCATAGGCTCCGATGATGGTCTTTTCAAGTAAATAGGGTAGGAAGTGCGTGGAAAATAAAAGGATCAACGGCGCAAAAGCCAGGGTTCCCGACGAACCATGTCCTGTTGTTTTTGAAGCATTTTGTGCCACAGGGCAGCTAGAGAGAACAGCAGATTATTAGACAAGTCAAGGAAAGAGGTATTGAGTATTCAATAGATTTAAATCGGAGAGGTTACAAAGCGATGACGTGATGGAGTCTGGTATATCACCAGCTAGACAGCATTTGCTGTGGCAGTGATGGATTCAGAATTAATCTAAAAAGGGAAGGCCAAATAAAGTGCTAGTCTAGACCAAACTAATAGATGAATCCATACCAAGGCATATGATGCACATTAATTAGTTGATAACTAACGGCATGAAATGTGTCTTTTGACACCCACGATCCATTATGTTTATGAGAAGCAATCTAAAAAAAATTACAATAATAATAAATCAGATAAAACTACGCTAGCCCTTGTCCCTAGTCACACTGGGCGTAGAGATATGGATGCAAGCCTGTCTGCTATTATACTGAAACCAAACCATTGGAGATATTGGATTTGTCTCTATGCGCTGCTTTTGCTATGGATGGGAATTTGGGATTTGGGAGGCAGGTGTGAAGCCACGAAGTTGTTGAGAGGAGTGAGACTGCCATCATCAAGGCAAACCAAGGAGTACATAGAAAAAAGAGAAGTCAGGGAAGGAGTTACTTAGTGGCCCAGTGGTTTGGCCCAATTAAAAAAATAAACTAGTTCTCTCATCCAACAAGCCCAAAGTCCTGATTTCTTGCTGGTCTTCAACTTTATGTCGTCTAAGTCCCTTTTAGTAGTTCTCCAAGGGGCTCCATAGCATGGTGATGGTAGGGGGGCACAAGCCCCCTTGGTTTAGCACTAGATTCGTCATCAGTTATGCTTAAGGTCAAGAGTCATGAGTCTAGGACAATTTGTAAGCTCTGACGGGTTGAGGGAGTGATGTTGACATTATATTGAACATGATGAGATTGAACCTTCCTAACTATTAATAGAATAATCTTGAGGCAAATTTTATCAGAAGAGACAACTCTTCAAGATCTAGTTGTCTTGATAGCCTATGAATGGAGGGATGCATCCATTAAGGAAATTAACAACACCACATGCATAGGGCTGCTCAGATGGTTATTGGCCTATTTGATCAGTTATAGAGTCTTGCAGTGGCCAAGGTTCTAGAGGACCAACACGGAGAGATACCTGAAAAATCAGTTTCACCATCTATAGTAGAAAGACATAATTGGTGTTAGTTGTGCTAATCTATAGTTAGCAAACAACTAATTGCATCTCAAAATCAATAATAAAGGTGGTATAAAAATATATGTAGTGTATTATATCAGACTCTTTTAAAACAGCTTATTCCTTGGTACCTTGCTGGTATGAGTCATAATAAAAACATAACACTAGGTTCTTTAACTAATATAGTCAGTAAACAATTTATGTATGTTGCCCAATAAAATCAAAATAGGTCCTTCAACTAATCCAAGGTACAATCAACATAGATAGTAAAACTAATAACAAGATACTTTACCTTTAACTAGGTGTAGAGTTAGGAAAAGGATGGACCATTAAGACCATTTCCTCTGCGATGGTACGCACCTGGTCTGTTCACCTATTGTCGCCGAGATAAAAGGCAGTAAGATTCTCATGGTGTCAAAGCTGAGGTGGGACACTTCTAGAGATATAGTTACTCTGTAGCTTTAGAGCACGAAGGTGGTATAGCTTGTGAAGTTCTCGTGGAATTGGGCTCATGAGGTTGTAGTTCTAGATGCCAAGCCTCATCATTAGGGATTGAGGTTTCTAAATGTCAATGGTATCTCATCGACAACACGACATGCATTGCAAGGTTCATCAAACGTAGTTTCCTAAGGTGGTCTAGATATGTTGGATGTTTTGCAAATAGTGAGTTGTTATGGAGGTCAAGAAACACCACGACTCTCATCTCACCTTAACTATGTGGTATCATTCTAAAGGAGTTCGAGCTGAGGTCAATATAACAGAACTAACTTTGCACTAAAGGGAAGAAATGTGCCATTGAGATTATTGGTATAGAGATCAATAAAGCCACATCATTGGTATATTATGCTAGGTGATGATGAATGTGAACTGGTTTAAAATTCTAATTTTGTGTTCTTCCAAATTATTTAAAGTTTGGTTGTATTCCTTAGTTTTGCAAACAAGTGGCTATTGTGATTTTCCAAGTTTTTGAAGACTAGTTTTCTTTACTTCGTGTTTCAAAGAGTAGGCTTATCTTAGGGATAGAGGGTTAAGGGGCCTATGCCCCCCTACCCCCATGAGAATAATAGATCGCTCCTCAACAAACACACTAACACACCTAAGATTGTTTAGTGAGAGGTGGAGAATGCGAAGCATTGTGAGTGAAGAAAGGGAGGCGAGATCATGTTGGTGATCATGCAATTGTCAATGGTAAGGTTTTGGAATGCTCGAAGCAATGAAAGCTCGACAGGGAGAGAGCCCTAGCTGACAAAATTGATGGCAATGATATGGCCATTAACATTGCATATCACACTCGAGTACAAGTAATACCTGTTGCATGACTCGCATTATGCTAAAGCATGGGAGTAAATGGAGGAGGGAAGAAGAACACCCTTTAACTTTTTTAGAGCGTAAACATACATTTATGGTGAGTCCCAAGGAGGGTTGAGAGAGTTGCTAGGAGTGTGAGTTTTAGTAATGTCAGCACAGCATATGCATTCCACTTGGGCTTGGAATGCATGAAAACTACGAGAACAAGGAGCAAGAGTGAAGCCATTTGCCATTGGCTCATAATGCTGGACATACAGCATGTACATTTTGTTTTGCTGCATGACCCTGTCTTCACGGGGTTACAAATAAATTCTAAACATTAGGCTGCACACTTCATAGGATTATAAATAAATCCCAACCATCAGGCTGCACAACGAAGAAAACAATCAGAGCTAGAATCAAAAAGTTCATGGCCAGGGCCGGCTCTATAATTTGAAGGGCCTTTGGGCGAGCAAGAAGATAGGACCCCTTGAACTAGATTATATATAGTATGAATAACAATTTTTTACGGTAATCAATAAATGTTTAGTTCATCAAACATAACAATAGTGTAATAAGAAACTTAAAACAGTAACCATTATAATTACCTCAAAAAAATAATGTTTAAGTGCCTTGTAAAAAGGCGTCTTCAGGCATTTCTTGATTCAAAAATCTTCAATAAGGTGTCCAAAATATCCTTCTTAGGCAACATCTATCATATTCAAATAGATACATTGAATTAGAAATTTATAACTCTAGGCAAATAAATAAATTAGAGAAAAACTAATCTAGGTGTGTTCGTGTTGCATACTGTGATGAGGATCGGCGTCCTTGCTTGCTGCTACTTGCCGGTCGCCGGGGGAGGACTGAGGAGCGAATCAGACGCCGGCGTTGGCGCCCTTGCTTGCTGCTGCTTGCCGGTCGTCGGGCGATGGTGATGGGCAGGGCAGGGTCGCGGTGCGCCGGCGGCCTAGCGGCAGGATACGATCAAACGAAAACAAAACTTCACCTCGCCGCCTAGGTCTCCACTCGATGGATCAGGTGCAAGTTACGTATGCAAGGAAGAGTTACCTACGGCTTGCCTACCTTGTGATGGGCCAAATAGAAAATTATATATACTAATTACCTATATAGTCTTGGGCCCCCCAGCTCCATGGGCCCCCGGCCGTCGCACTGCTTTGCCCTGAGCCGGGCCTCATGGCTACCTTGAAATATAATAAACATGTACTACTACCAGATTGTGTAGCCAGACAAAATATAGTAGTGCCAAGTCATTTGGGATTTTTTTGGCGACAGTATTGCGTCCATAGGCAAACACGGGGATGACCGCCAGACTGGTATTGAACACATCACTTAAAGGACGATAGACGACTGTTGTCCAACTTGATATAATAACAGTGTTAGCTGTATATCTTATCATGCTAGCAGTGTATTTTGACTACTCTCTCTATTCTAAATTAAACTTGGAATATAAAATATGGAATCTAAATTCTTTCTCGATGACAACTTGGAGAGCTAGCACTGCGCCTCCAGTCCCTAAACCAAAATCAAACTACTCTCTCTATTTTAAATTATGGAATATAAAATATTTTGACTTCTTTAAACATATTACTTTCACCATATATCTAGACACATATAAGACATATCTAAATACATAACAAAACATCTTATATTTAAAATGGAAGGAGCATATAGAGGCTTCCCTTGAAGGTGAAGTGCATGTGGTATCCATTTGTCCCATCGTGTATCAACTTCCAAACCACTAGTACAACAGTATCATGAAGTCACTTCTATTCTCATGTGGTATCACATCGTGTATGAAAACTTTATTGCTTCGGTGTCTAAGTTCATTAATACACTTTTGTTGATTCGGGGACGTGCACATCATTTCGTCAGGAGCTGCTTCGTCAGCAGCTGCTCTAGGTCACCACAGACAAAATCTAATGTCGTTGTGCCCCTCTTTTTCCCCATCTACGTAAGTTTATACTATATTTATTATGTGCTCGTCTATATGGGGGCCGGCTGATCTAGTGTCCTTTATAGCCTATATATACATCTGCAAATGTCAGTATCAAACCAACAATTGTACTGAAAATAAATAATTCTGTGATACTATATGCATAGGAGTTAATGTCTAAGGGACCTGGTATGTATATAGGATTTATTTTCATTTCTAGTTAAAATAAACAAGGCAGATTTCCTTCTTTAAAGGAAACTATCTTACTATTTCTAATTGGAGACCTCCCTCCACGTTAATTCTTAATTATTAGACGTGTTAAAAAAGGATAAATCATATGAATGCATATTTTGGCCAAAACATTTGTGTCACATCAATATTGGTAATTTGATTCTTTAGGCACTCCATGCTTTATAAAACCATTCGACTACACATATAACTACATTATATAACAAATTCAACATGCTAAGTACATGGTGCGAACTAAAATGCCTATTTATGCCATTGTAAGAACATGGGGATAACCTCTATAATATTTTTCAATAAAATAAAAGTAAAAATTCTGACTAAGAGATACGATAAAACCAAAATTTCAACTTAGCATGCTCAACTAGACTAAAAATTAAAATCTAAACTATGGATTCATGATGTCTCGACAGAGCCTCGATGTTAATTCTAACTAGATGCACTAAGGAAAATAAATTTTAGAAATTCTCACAGTAATCAAGAACATCAGACCATTAGATCGATTCTGTAACACACGCAATAGGGAGGGTGTATTGAGACTAGAGGATTGGAGGAGGAAGGAGGAAGGGAAGGGGGGCGTGCCCGTGCAGGGGTATGCGGCGGCGGGGGGGCGGCGGTGTGCGTGCGCGGGAGGGAGGGAGAGGGCGCGAGCGAGAGAGAGAAGAATAAATGGACTAGCCCAATTACAATCTCCTCCTATTTATAGTCTCAATTGAACTCTAAAAGGCAAGGAACCTTATTGACCGGATCCTTTCTTTTTACAAATTTACCTAATATTTCAAAATATCTCTAATAAATAAATATTTAATTAAGATAATCTGTATGCGGACGTGGGTCCACGGGGAAGGCGGCGCCTCCCGTGGCGCCCCGGCGGTGGCGGCGTCTTGCGGCGCCCCCACCCCTAGGGTTTGGGGGTGGTCGCGACCCATGTCGCCTTCTTTCTCCCAATTGATCCTTGCTTCTGCGTCATGTGTGGCGTATGTGTGATAGAACACAGAACTCCCCCTTGTCCGCTTGACGCGTCCTCGCGGCGAAGTGCAAGCCATGTATTAGTCCCTTTTAGTGGCGGTGCTCCCCTATTGACCTCTTCCAGAAAACAAGTTACTGGGCCATGGATGCAGGTCCCATCCTTGTCATTGTCACCAAATTTTCTTTTGAACTCAAAGCAGTATTGTAATGTACCAATGTACTTAAATATGAAGTATGACATAGCGGGTATCGGAGGAAGTAGAGCCGAGTGAATCATTGAATCTATTTTGAATTGAATCAGTACCCATGGAGGCTGCTTGAATTCTATATGTACCTTATTGGTTGCCATATCCATGAGAGCTAGTATAATCCTCCAGACTGTTGATGTTGAGTGTTTTTGGGGTGTTTTGTGGAGGTCAATCATGTTCCCAAACATACCCAGATCCGAGATTCCAGGTGATAGAGATTGAAGTTTTGAGTTGGGTAAGAGCCTGATGTCAATATTGTTTACCTGAGCAATGATTTGGCTAACATTGTCAATGACAACAACCGATGCGTTAGGTACCGGACATTCTAACTTTCATGTTTTCCCCATTAGGATGTGAGATGGCATTATGGAGGCTCCCTCCATAGACACTTGGTGAGCTCCCAAAGCCAACAGGCCAATTTATTGTGATCCTACCTTTTTGAGTTCCTGGAGCAAATCCTGTAATAATGGTGAAGCTGCTGGGAGATAAAGATGTTTATCATAGAAAATTAGACCTTCCTCTACTATCCAAGCCCCTGACTATTGTCCTGTTTGAATTGTTGTATACATCTTTCTAAGTGTGTACTGCTGTCTAATGGCATGCCTGATACTAGCAAATATTGGGGCTTCACTATTAGTGATAAAATCCCATGCATTGAGTTGTTGTGCTTTGATAGATTTGTTTATTGGATTTCCTATGATTTCTGTAGTGTTGCTTGTATGTACCATGGGTGGGGGCTAGTAGTGCCCGCATAGATGGCTGTGTCCGATGCTGACATTGAGCAATCAAAGTGTGTGAGCGTCTGTCCTTTATTTAGCGAAGTTCCAAATCTATAAAATCCCAAGTGATTCTACCAAATCTAGCTAACCATGGTGTCCCTCGGGATAACATCAATATCATTGCCAATGTCCATTAAGAAGGCATTAATGTCAAAGATGTCACTAGCAATTCTTAGAGGAACATTAAAGGATGCACGCCTGCATGATACCTCATTCCCTCTGCCTACCAACATGGTTATGTCAATACACTGTTAGTTGAGTCCTATGGTGCGAGCCACGTTGATATCTATTATTTTGTGTGTAGCTCCCGAATCGACTAGTGCTATTACTCGGGTTCCATTAATCACTGCTTCCAGGTACATTGGTGAAGCTCCATGCACGAGTGTGGTTTCCCAATCATCATCATCACACACCCCCTGAGTATCCTCTACTATAAAATCATTGACTACTGTGATTTCGAATAGCATCTTACACTTGTGACCACGGGAAAATGGTTTGTCATAGTTGAAGCAGAGGCCGACCTATCATTGAGTTGCCATCTCATCTGACATGAGTCGTTTGAAAGGCCGTTGTGCTTGAGGGCGATCTGTTGCTGGGATTGTTGCCGGTGGTGTAGTCACTGTTGTTGCAGCTGTTGTTGTAGTTGATGATCGTGGAGGCTGAAAGATGGCTCTGTTTAGGTGCTGTCGATTTGTTTGCATCTGCTATCACTGCCAATCAGCGTTCATAGGAGCAAGCTAGTGACATTGTTGTCTCCATATCTTGTGGATTTAGTAATTCAATATCTATTTTCAGTGGCCCAAGTAGACCTGCGGTGAATATATTGACTTGCTGTAATTCACCAAGTGTCCCACATGAGCTACCAATTCTAGAAAATGCTCGGTGTACTCATTGATGGAGCCTATTTTTCTGAGGGCTGCTAATTCTCCCAGTGGATTGCGACATGGCCCGAATCTTTCATTGACACACTTGGCAAAATATGTCCATTGTTGATATAAATTAACTGCACTCTATTAAATAGGATTTAAATAAGATTATCCGCAAGCACATAGATACAATACCGATATAGCATTTTACCCGGAGGTTTTAAATATCGTATCCATAGAGAACAGTAGGTGATGATGACAAAGTCTATAGACTTAACCCAACAATTAGGCTAGATAATATCAAGAAAGAGGATATAGCTATTGACTATCTAGTTCCAACAACCGGTAAATCAGAGTTCTCTCCTACCAAACACCTATACATCTACCAATCCTATCAACGGGAAGTGGACTATAGAGGAAACAACGCAGCTGTCACCTACGTGAACTACCACTATCCGGCTAATCAGGGGGCATTAACAAGTAATCCTAGCCTAGACACCATGCCTACACTATGAAATACTACTTCAATCAAGTAATTAGCAAGATCAAAGCACTCAATATGAGTTGTAAACTAAAGAACAAATAAGAACAACTGCTTAAATCAGAATGTTAAATACAACAGTACCTCAGAACGCAGCTCCAGGCGAGGGAGCCAAATCCAGACGAATACAGCTATGGAGAAGCGCCGACAGACCAGAACTCCTCCAGAACTCTACTCCTCTACTCTATCTCTCTACTCTCTAAATAAGACTAGATCTAGAAGAACTAGTCTCTCCTAATTGCTACATCTAGATGAACTAGAACTAGATGAACTAGAACTAGATCAACTAGAGGGACCCTAACCCTAATTTATGTAGAGAATATAAAGCACCGGGGTGTAGAATGCCTCTAGGAGGAGCCTTGGGACGTCATTATATAGGTCGAGGTGGAGTAGAGGGCAAGGAACCGCCACGTCATCGATCCGCGTCTCATGTTATATGAACCGTCGGATCAAACTGACCTTATATCGACGTAGGGATGCTTTACTTAGGTGCCAAAGAAGCGTGGAAGGAAGATTCCAGAAGGGGAGCGCCGCCACTTGACCTAGGGCGTCGGGCGGCATGGTTAGGGGGCTGGCCGGCCCCACCTTGTGGGCTTTGGGCCCCGCCTTCGCTATGGTGTCTTCTAGATACTTCTAGTAGTCCAATGTGCGATGTCTTCGTCCGTGACACGTTTCGTGACTTTTAAGCGCTTTAAACCCTCTTTTAGTCCTTTTTTGAAATACTCTCTAGAAAACATAAAATCACCAAAACTCATAGAAATTATCAGTTAAAACCCTAGACTATTGTGTATTCCTGTGTCCTTTTGTGTCTAAAGTTTTAATAAAAGTTGACGTTATCCACCGTCAACACCCATCATGATCATGAGATAGTCTCATATACCACTGTCGCGCTGCACCAGTAAGATGATAAGAAGCATACCATGTTTTCCGGTTATCTGGCGTGCACTGCCCTTTAAAAAATTGCTCGCACTGATTGAGCCATGGTAGTGGGTCATCTTTCCCATTATATGTTGCGAAGAATAGTTTGTGAGGGCGAATTTCTAGGCCTTGGAAGGCATTGGGTGCCTAAGGAGGCACTGATTTCTCCTTAGGTTTGATATTGATGTCGAGCAGCAGTTTGTTTTCCAATTCAATAGCCAATTCTGACATAGTAGATGAGTTAGTTTGGGTTACCTGGTCCTATATGTATGCCTAGGCAGCCTCCACCATCTTCTTCTTGGTGGCCGCCTCCAGAGCTATCACCATGTTCTTCTTCGTCTGATCCAAGCTCTCTTTCGTGGCCTAAACAGCTTGCCCCATCTCCAATAATGCCGAGAGGCGATTGCTAAGATTGCCCAGTTGCTTGGTGATGTAGTCGATCTTGGTGAGGACAAATCTATCAAAGTCGGTGAAGACTTGCTTGATCGTATCGACATCCCTGGTGAAATAGATCTAGATCTCTGATACCAGTTGTAACACACGCAATGGAAGGGTGGATTGCGACTAGAGGATTGGAGGAGGAAGGGAAGGGGGCGCACGGCGGCTGGCGTCGGCGGTTGGGGCGGCGGCGCGTAGGGCAGAAGGAGGGAGAGGGCGCGAGCGAGAGAGAGGAATAAAGGGACTAGCCTAATTACTTTCTTAATTAATCCAATTACAATGTCCTCCTATTTAAAGTCCTGATTGGACTCTAAAAGGCAAGGAACCTTATCGATCGGATCCTTTCTCTTTATAAATTTACCTAATATCTTGAAATATCTCTAATAAATAAATATTTAATTAAGATAACTCCACGCAAACATGGGCCCATGGGGGAGGGCGGCGCCTCCCGCGGCGCCCCCGGCGGTGGTGGCGTGCGGCGCCCCCACCCCTAGGGTTTGGGGTGGTTGCAGCCCACGTTGCCTCCTTTATCTTTTTTGTGGGTTTTTGGACCCGATTGATCCTTGCTTCTGCGTCATGCATGACGTACGTGTGTCAGATTCCATCCAAAAAATTTTACCCATATTTTTCATTGTAAAAAACAATGAAACCCCCTAATTCTACATATAAATTACCCAGCTCTACAATTATAAAAATTTAAACACCCACCCAAATTTACATAGATATACGGTAATGCTGTCATGCTGACGTCCGGCGTCTTGTTGCAAACCCTCTACCTTATGGTTTTTTGGCGATCATGCCACGTCATGACTCCATAAGGTTAGGGCCCATTTCTGAATGCAAATGTGTCCTTTAATTTTCAGCACCATTTAGTCTGCAACTACTTATTTATTATACCTAAAGTATCCAGTTTACCACCTATCAGAAACAATCAAAGCCAAATTCCTCAACGATCAACTAGAAATACCAAAAAAAATGTTAATAGAACATTGGCTCTTATATCCAAGAATACAATTACTCACCATCATTAGCAATTTGAAAACCCAAAAAATGTTAGTCAAGCATAGTGGTAGATTAATATTGTGAAGTAAAATACTACACATGAGTCCAGTGTTTATTTCATAAAATTATTATACGGCTGTCTATTTGTATACTATAATCATCATTAGCAATGATAGTTATTAATCTTTTCTACTTTTAAAAAGTTACACACCTTTCTCATTATAGAAATAATCTAAACTAACCCCAAAGCCTTAATCATAATTTGCTATTACGTAAGAATAATATAATCTAGACTGCTAATTTTCTTTTGAATTACCACATATTATGGAAAAACAATATAAACTAACCCATAAAAGTGTATCTCAATTCTCAATTGTCCACCTGCACTATATCATCAATAATAACTAGAATACCCTTAATCTAAAGTATAGACATCATTCATTATAAAAAGTTTCCAAAAATACATGATAATGGTTCTATATTATTCACTCGTATTATTATTATATTTGTTAACATATAAATGCATGGCGTAGTGTTTGTACTCTCTATGCACATATATATATGTAAAAAAACATGCAATTATGGGAAGCGTGCCAGTGAAATTATACCAACTTTGACCAAGTTTATATAAAAAAGTATTAGCATTTATGTCTTGAAATAAAATTTTTATGAAAATATATTTCATAACCAATCTAATGATACTTATTTTATCTCATAAGTTTAAGTATCTGTTCATATGATTTTAGTCAAAGTTTGCAATGCTTTACTCTTCAGGATGTGAGAATTGCGTGTTTTTTTTGGAACGGAGAGAGTATGTACGTACATGAAGTGATAAATATGTCAATTTTTCAAGCCAAATATACATAGCTAGCTTTCAACTAAGCATATGCCAAGCACATATACAGGTACAATCCAAAGGTGAAAACTGAAAAGTATGAATAGGGACAAAAAAGTATACCAAGGTAACTCAGCTCTATAGCATGCCAATAATGATAAGAAAAAATGTTTATAAGAATTTGAACATATTGGGAGATCAAGATATAATAAAAAACAATCGGAGGTGTGGTGCATTATGAATGCCATTGGAAAGTATAGATCTATATTATTTATATTATATTATCTCTATGACTCTATTTCCATCTATATATCTCTCTATCTATCTATATATGTATGTAGGTACTTCTATCTCCATCTCTATCTACTACTGCAACCAAAATTTAAGGAATGCGACCCCTGCTATATATGGCCCCACCCGACGCTTTTTTCTCTAATACTTTTTAGCTACACACAAATACACCTCCATCCATACGGTTTGGAAGGGATTGAGGTGTATTTTTATTAGTTCAAATTTTACCTCAATTTCTTCTAAACCGTACGAATTGAAGTGTATTTAGGGGCAGCCAAATAAACCTTAAAATGCCACTCCGATCCACGTGTGCGTGTGACGAGATCATCACACACCTTATCATATAGCACCCGTGCAATAGATGGAAACTGAATTGAATGCCACCAAAATAACAAATGGAACGAATTGATGGAATCACCACCGTGACGATAGGATAGGAATTAAAAGACGCGATTTTACGGGTGAGCGCAAATCGCAAATCACGTAGTAATGAGAAAATATCCTCCACTAGGTACACGAAAGAAAATAAACACTGACACGGAAACCACCCAAAGTTATATTATCACGCACGTCGCACTGCATGCATGCATGCGCGCAGGTAACACGAGACGACACCTGATTGCCTTTATGATCTGTTTCCGTTTTGGTTTGATCCGATCTGCATGCATACAGGGTACCGCGGTGATTTGTTGCGATTGCCTATTATCGCGCCTCCGCCACAATACATCCTCTTGATATGAACGAGTCAAGGGTAGTTGACGGAAAAACTGCAGAAATAAAAGCAAGGCTCCCCCCACACCTGGCCTAGCCAGATTCTGCGGCTGTGGACGCGGCCAGGCGCGCGGGCGGACATGGCAATAAGAGCGGCGGAGCGTGGAGGGCTAGGCAAGATCGCGCGCGCGGCCGCTTACAGGAGGCCGGACGGCATGGCAAGAGAGGAGCGTGCAAGACACACAGGTAGGCAAAAGTGCTGCAGTATGTTGCGTACTGCGTACAGGTGCATGCCGTAAGTTCACTTCTGATCGATGTTCACTTGATTTTATTAGGAATTCTTGCTGGAGATATCGACTCCTATTTTCCCAACTTGAATAATAGTCTTGGCTTTTGTGTTGAATGTTGAAATAATGAAGGATCGACTAGGTGGATCACCAGTAAAATACTTAGCAATCGTCATATCTGATGATGATACTCTTGCAAGTCTTCCGTTCTCGTTGTTCCACTTGTGTGCTTTCCCTTTTTCACATGTGCATATTTGATACGAACATAGCTGATCGTCGTTCGTTGTGTCCAGTTTCCTCTTGAGCGCTTCAAATTTGCAAGGTGATTGCACCTCTGGTCTTTATTTTATCCAACTGTATTTTATTTTACTCAGTTGATAATTATTACAATTGTATTTTCTATCTGTCCTTGATCGTTGTGCATCAAAACACAAGAAGTATGAAGTATACTTAGGCAGACCTTTTGATTTGCAACTGAAGGTGATGTTGCCTTGATATTTTGAAGGACAAGTGGAGTCTCAATCCTGTCCTTCAGATTCGAACAGTTTTATTGAGGTTAGTATTTCTGCTTAACTGTTTTCATTTCTGTGTGTGATTCATTTGGCATTTTGTTTGCATGGAATCATGCTTATCTTTGGAAGTACAAACCATGTAACAGTTTCACTAAACAAGCTATATGATTCCTGAAAGGGCTTTCTGATGCCCATGGCCAGAGACGACAGTACATATATATAGTGGCAAACGTGCAACTTCAGGGCTTGTTTGCACTTAAGATGCACTGATTAACCAGCCTTATACTGCTTGCAAACATAGCTGATGGAGTGATTAACTATATCCTGTTCACTATCATGCCTGCTCTGATGCTATATGATCCCCCAAGATGCAGTTGTTACCTGCATTACCATATCATAATTTTGACGTAGGTCCATCCGTATTGATGGTATACCTATGGCTCAGTGCAAATCCTCTGTGAAACCATATCTCATTGATTTGTTCTTTTGGGAAATGTCCTCAATACGAATATTAAAATGAATTTTCCATAGGTACAGTGATTTTTTTTTGTTGTTTTCCTCTGCGAATAGTTAAATTTGTTTCCTGGTATGATCCAATTCAGCAATGAGCCAAGAATGTAAATTCAGGTATGATGTTACTGAAATCTTTGCCTTGGAGTTGAACTGAAACTCCCGGCGGCTTTCAATTAGAACGGAACAGAACAGAGTTCAAAAAACTTGCAACAGGGGCTAAGAGCCTAAGCAGCGGTTATTAGACACTCAGGAGTTAATTAGAAAAATACGACAACTCTATTCCTCATAGTTTTTTTTTAAAGAATACCTACTGGAGATTGCATATGTTGTATGCTCACTAAATTCCTTACAATTAAGAAAATGAAGGGCGAAGTTATGGTACAATGACATTTGTATATAACTGGAGAGTGAAGTTTCTCGTGCTACTCACTGATAATTTTGACAATCTATTCCTCACCATTAAACAATCAGCCACACTCTATTTGTCCATGTATTGTGGTGCTTATTTTCCTTTTTGCAGTTATCTGAAATAGAATTTATATCTGGTGCAGGTTGAGACGATCTTACTTTAATCTTATCTAACTTTGCTGCATGCTGCAATAACTTTGAATGGTAATTTAGTGGCATGGGTAAATAATTTTATATACTTTTTCAGTGTCTGTGCTCATGAGACCTGAGACCTTTTTCATTATATGAGTAGTAGTGACTTCAAGTCTTGTTCAGTTGTGTGTTCTATGTTTTAGGTTTTGGAATCGTCAAGATAATCTTTGATAAGGTTTACCTAAGAGACAAATAGACACCACGCGTTCATAATTCAAAAAGGTCAGTTCATTACCGGAGAGTATATGAAATGTCTTCATTCATTCATTGTTCTTCCATGAGGCTATAGTTTTTTTGTATCCATATGTGTGAGTATTACTTTCGCTTGTGTTAGTCTTTGTTGCTAGTGATGGATGTAGTTTGTTGTAGTTTGTTGGTGGAAGTCCTTTGGTTATTGCAGTGTGCATGACCCTGATAATGACCTGCTGGTAGCTAGCAGTGAATGCATGCTGAAATTGAACTAAAGTTGATGTGTGCATAACTAATAGAATTGCCTGAGAGTTCTTATTAGCCAGCTGCTTACAACCTAAGTAATAGCTTCATTATGCATAGTTTCTAAATTCTCACCTTGGCAAGATAGCGGCATAACCTACTAGTAAATAAGTAAGTACTACTGACAGGAGCATGTAATGAAGTTGCTTCAACATTTTAGCTATTGAGCTGGCGCTAGATGCCACACATTAATTTATTGGGTACAGCGGGGTTAACTCATCTATCTTAGCACATGATAATACAGTAATGTTCATTTGGTATGAGAAATGGAAGACCCAATTTGATGAATTTTGTCTGAATAAGCTAAACATATTACATAACCAAGCAGCAACCTAAAAATAAGCTCTAAATTTGCTTGTAAGGGTTGATCTGGTGTCGCCTTGTAGTGATGGCCCTTCTGTTTGCATGACTTGAATTCGTTTAGGAATAGCATAGGTGCTGAATAAATCAACGATATTTGGAGTGGAAGTTTCAAGGAGTATTTTCAACTTTCTTTGGTTGTCCTCTTTCCTGATTATTGTGATCCTTTTCTTTGTTACGTGCTAGCCATAGGGGTTGTTGAAGTTCTAGTTGGAGGCGGTGTTATTTGCATTCACATCTTTGTCCGTAGCCTGTTTGCGCTAGAGTTATTCCTCCGCATTGTTAGTAGACCTAGTTTTTTTTCTTTTTACAATATAGAGAATAACCAAGTTCTTCCGACTGAAAGATTGTTAATATGCAATATAAGTACAGACCATCATAGGATTTTTCTATGAGTCTAAGCATTTGATGTTGCAATTAGAATGGGGCAGCCTCGTGCATATTTTACAGCTGAACATGTTGATTTGTACCTATATCTGAAAAGTAATGCATGTCATATTGTAATTATTGTTTCAGTCTGTAGCAATTTGGAAGTGCCATGAATTCTATGATTCACTTTTTGTGAAATGCTGGGCCATTTATTCTCCATCCCATGCCAGCACATATTTTAGTACCGACACCCCACATGATTGACTGCAATGAAACAAAAAAGTAATTAACTAATTTGAGTAGAAATTAATTATTAATTATAGAACGAAAAAAGAGTATCCGTCTTCTTGTTACGGTATGTTATGAAAGGGAACTGTTTCCAGTCATGTAAGTTAATTAGTTTTTCAATTGTAACCAAGTCATCCTTGACTAAATAGAATGCATGATTGTATGCCTTCCACCTAGTGGAAAATGAGATATATGTTAAGTTTGATCGAGCTGTAGTTGAATAGGTGGTACTTATTATACATAAGGTCCAACTTACCAATGCCTTTTCTTGGTTTTCGTCTTGGACTGCTAGGTCAGAGGCTAAAGAGTTATGGATTTGTACCGCCATCTTTATAAAATTCAGAACTAGGAGAGCTCAGTGATTGTTGTTAATATTCATTGTTACAAAAACCTCGAGCAAATAAGTAGATGAATTTACTTTTGATTTCGAGTAGCTAGTAATTGTTAGCACTATAGTATCATATTACATACCAATTGTCTTCCTACACATTTGTCAACAATTAGCTTCTTGAATGTCATGTTGGTTAAGTTTAGCACCGATATTTTTCGTAGTGAAATTCGGGCTTAGAAACTTTTTATGAATGATGTTGAATCTGTCTCCACATCGTTGAAATCAGTATAGGCATTTATGACCTATCAAGGTTTGAGTTAGTACATATTAGGCATTTGTATGTTTGTATTTTTGACATGGATCTAAAATGATATTACCTCATCTAATATAAATCTTTCTCTGGCAATTGGCTGCACCTATTTTGTTGTAGGAACATTGTCACCTATGCGTACCATCTTAGCACTATCGTAATAACTGGATCATCCAAAGTTTGCAGCGTCTCTGACAAGTTGACTCAATCTGTATTCTGTGTCGATAATAGGCTCCCTCGGTGTGATGTTTGTAGAGGGGTTGTATTACTGCTATGTGGAGGGAGCATCTTGGTGCTGTGTGTTAGTATCATTTTGTGAAAGTAAAATAAAAAAGAGCACACGGTAACAAGACGCCCCCTCCACAAAGCAGCAGGATGACCTCCCTACATATATCACACCTAGGAAGCCTATTTATCCACACTGAATATAAATTGAGTCAGCTTGACAAAGACACTGCAACTAGTGTGTAGTTATGATGACACCAAGGTGGTACAAATTGGTGACAAGTTCTTACATCAAAACAGGATACAGCCAAATGTCAAAAGAAGGATTTATATTAGATGACATAATATCATTTTAGATCCATGTAAATAATACAAACATACAAATGCCTACTACATACTAACTCAAACCTTTGGATTCATAAATGAATTTGCTGATTTCAGTGATGTGGAGATCGATTCAGTGCCATTCACAACAACTTTCTAAGCCCAAAAGTTGGCTACGAGTAATCTGGATCTAGAATGTAACCAACTCATGACATTCAAGATGCTAATTGCTGACAAATGCGTAGATAGACATTTGGTACATGATATATTATACTATAATGGTTACAAATCCTGCCTACTCGATATCAAAATAAATTCATCTATTTATTCGTCCCAAGTTTTTGCACCAATGAATATTAACAACAACCACTAGACTCTCCTAGAGTTGAATTTTATAAATATAGAGTTACTGATTCTTAACTCTTTAGCCTTTGACCTAGCAATGTTAGACGAAGGCCAAGAAAAGACATTAGTAAGCACAAATTCTCTACATAACACGTCCCCACCTATTCAACAATGGTTCAGTCAAACTTAATATGTAGAAGACATAATATCATGCATTGACTCTTCAGTCAAGGATTGCTAGGTTATAATTGAAAAACAGTTAGCTTGCGCGATTCAAACAATTTCCTATCATAACGTCTTGCAACAAGAAGACATATACTCTTTTTCTGTTCTATATTAATGTTTTACTCTGATTACTATTTTTATTTTCTGTTGTAGTCATTCATGTGGTGTGTAGGTACTAAAATATATGCTGGCATGGGATAGATAACAAATGGTCCATCATTTCATAAAAGGTGAAGCATAGAATTCTTGTCAATTCCAAATATATTGCTATGGATTGAAACAATAATTTCCATATTACATGAACTACTTTTACTTATAGGTACAAATCCACTTGTTCAGCTGGCATGTGGTTGTGCCATTCTTATAGCAATATCAGATGGTTAGATTGATAATAAAATCCTATGGCAATCTGTACTACTTCTAGTTGGAACAACTTATTCTAAACTGTAAAAAGAATTGGGTCGATCTAACATTTGTCTTGATGATATTTTTTGAGGAATATTATTATTTTTGCAAACATTCCAGAAGAACAACTCCAGCATGAACAAGCTATGGTCAGTGATGTACAAACTAGTATAATGCCCGTGCTAACGCGACGGTTTTGTTTCAGAGATACACATGAAATCAACAAAACTACGATGGTACTTTGTCACATGAGAGTACAACAAAACAATTAAGAGAGAATCTAACTCATTGCATCATTTTCAGTATTATTATAGAAACTTGACATGTACATACACCATCCAGATTAAAGGAGAATATATCAATGTATCAACTTTCATAGATTAAAGAAGCCCACATCTTTAAGTGTATTATCATGTTTAGATATATCAATGTATTCCAAATGCGCTGCAGGTAGAGCAGTGTCATAGAAACCTCAGTCACAAAAAGTGGGATCAACACCAAACCAGGTGACCACTTGGTCCAAAATGGTAAAAAGATCTTTCCATTTGGATTCTTTTTCAAAACCGAGTCCCAATTCATCAATGTGTAACTCATAGAAATATTGAATCTTAGGATTCCATGTTGTCACATGTAAAGTATGAAAGCACATGCAGATCCTTGACTGCTTGATACCGTGATGTCGCTTTTTGCTGACCATTTGTTTCATCGCAAATCATAGGATCCTATTGTGGTATGAACCTATATATGATAGCTACAAAGTATTAGTCAAATAGACAGCTCAAGAGAAAAGTGGAATGCTAAAGTTTAAAGTGAAAATGGCTTAAAAAACATTTAAAATGATTTCACATAGGAATAGAGCTTCAGAACATATGGGATTTCAACTTGCAAATATAATACATGAGCTAACTATAATGCAACCATTTCTCTGTCACTCCTTTTTTACTTTCAAAATTGATAACAAAGTGTATTTAATAATGGAATAACGGATTTGTACCAATCCTTTAGGCATCAGTTAGAAAAATGGGTTCTGATCTTGGCATGTGAGAGCAGTGGTGATTCACTGAAATTGAGACCTTGAGCAGATGCAAAAAGTAAACTCAAGACATTCCATAAAATGCAGCTAGAGTTTAAATTTAGTAACCCATCCAATAAAGAAAGGAAGAATATCCAAATTTATTCGTTAAAAATTCACAAAAACCAAGCCCTAATAAGGATCATAACTGGGTGCAGTTTTAACTGAACTTTTTGGATACTATTTTACTAATCAGAGAGTGAGAGTGGGCTGTTGACAGACATGCAAAAGTGCCTAGCAAGAATGATTACCAGTATACTACTACACGTGTATGTCCTGTGCTACTCTTAATCTACATGGCCAAAATTTCTCATATTTATATCAAAAGAAACATGAACAGGTGCTAGAGGGGGGGGGCATCTCACCTAGGAGTTATTTAGCTTTTCCTGAAGTTTGGAGCAGCACGTCAGCATGTTGTGGTGATCTATGGCCTTGACATGAAGCACACCAACCTGGTTATGAAAAAGCCATAGCAAGCTAACCACATCTGAGACTGCATTGCGCTGGGATATAGGTCACTGAACACCTGTAGAAAGTTCAAACGCGAGCCGCGAGAAAAATCAGAAACCACATGGCAAAAAGTCAATCCCTAACCCATACAAATCCTCGGTAGTACTTATGGGTGAACCACTAAGCTTAATCAGTAACTGAACTTCACATGGCAAAGAAGGAAATGACATATTGATATGAATTGGCACAGTTTCTCCTCGTTTCAGATCTATAGACATCTGCAGACAGTATCAATTGGTGAAGGGTTCATGATACAAATGTTGGGAAGGATAAGCTCACTGAAAAGAAAAAATGATTTTGTCTTAATTAATAGAAACTATAACATCAGAAAACATATATAACTGGTTGTAAAATGATTTTGTCTGTCTTTTCGTTTACAGCTAGAAGCATTTCTTCTTCCTTCTTTCCTTCTTAGCCCATCCATCTTCTTCTCCAATTAGGAGACTAACCAATCAAGATGCATGAACAAACACATACCTCTCGGCATCCAGTCAGGATGAGTCCTCGACGGCAAGATGTCCAGGGGAGATGCGGAGACGTCCTCTTGTACTGCCGACCAATAGCATCAGCGCTGACGGTGATCTTCGTAGTTAGGGTTGTGGTACCATCTCCGGATCCAAGCCCATGCCACTGCCGCCACCCACAGCCTCCCAGAGCCCGAGCGTTCGCCACCACGAACGGCCCCCCGGCCATCCAACGCGCCTCAGGGAAGAGCGCCTCGCCGGATCGCGACCAACTCCCTGGCGCCCTCGCGACCAGCGCTCCAGTGGGGTCGTTGGAGCCGGGAATGCGGGGTCAATGGCGAGGTGGAGGAGGTGGACGGGATTGTCGCAGGTGCAGCAGTGGCCGCGGCCGCAGGCGTCGAAATCCATGTCATCAGAGGTGCAGAGGCCATGGTGTCGGGGTGGTGTGGGTGGCGGGGACCTTCAGGTTGGGGACCGGTGGCGGCGGATCTAGGGCAGGACCCGCCGGCACGGTGGGGTGGAGGATCGCGAATGCCATGTCGACCGCGGCGGCGCTGTACTCATGAGAGGGTAGAGGGACCAGGCTGCCGTGGACTGGCTAGCCCGGCCGGCCGCCACTGCCGCCCCGATGTGCCGTGGGCTGCCGGGTGAGTGCGCGCGAGGAACTTGGGCGCGGGCGTGGCTGGCCGCCTCGGCTACCCGCCTGGCCGCCGCCGAGAGGAGAGGAAAGATGATTCAAAAAAAATATATCACGAATCGGAATCGAACCGTGGCATTAGATGCGAGCGTGGGGCTGGAAGAGGAGGATGAGGAGGAGGAGGTGTGACACTTTTAATCTGGGTCGTTGGATGTGTATGAGTAAGGAGAGAGAATGATTCAAATCGAATCTAGACTGTCTATTCTAATTGTGTTGTTTTTCTGGGTGCAATAGATTGGGTGGATCAAGACGGGGCTCCTCAGTGGGGACGTTTTTCGCGTGTGGACGTAGGAAAGAAAATCCGGTGCATTAGTAGGTTGATAATACGGCCTCCAACTGGACCCCATTAGATCTCTGTGGAATCTACATGATTGATGCAGGGGCGGTGGCTGGCATGGCTGGCGCGCCGACAGGGCCACCTTGCTCGCTGGTGGCTGCCCTGACTAGGTGAAGTCTAGCATCAGGGCCTTCTTCTACTGCCCTTCTAGACCCATTCATCTGTGGGCAAAAGGAGAGCTGAGGGCTGATGGGGAGGGGTTGGGCCCAGAGATCTCGCCTCCTCCACGGCCTTTGCCGGATCTATATATATGGTCCCACCGTTCACCGGGAACTGGTGAGGAGGGCCTGCGTCCTCACCGCAACCTTGCCCTCGCCCTCACAAGCCTTCGCCGCTGCTGCCCGACCCTCATCCTCGCCCTCGCCCTCGCCCTTGCACGCCGGCCTGAAGTGAATGGAGATCAGAGAGGGGCCAGAGTTGGTGTGGTTAAAAGAATATCCATCTATACTACTTGAATGATCCACCCCAACTATCCTTCTAATATAAATACTGTATTTTCTAAATTACATTAAAAATTCAAAAAAATAATAAGAATCTTTTTTGGTGTTTGTCCAAAAATTTAGTATGCACCTAGTGCCTCCCGATGCTCTCTCCCTTTGGTACCTCTGATTTTCTATAGGCATCAGATCGCTCTTCACCAGGAGTAAAATTTCTCCGACCATAGTAAAATTTCTCTTAAGGCCTTAGCATAGTTTTGGGGACTAGTATATATAATTCAATTACAAGACATTGTATAGTATTACTGAAGTGCATGGTGTGTGCTTGTATTAATAAGTAGTAGAAACAAACTAAACAAAAAGTAATTGTTTGGTGTCAAATTCCATGGCATGATCGCCTATGCAATTAACCTGCTGGGGCGTATGGTCAAATAAAATAAAAAATGCTACAAATACATGGACTTAGCCAAACTAAAGGCTTTCTCAGATTCATCGTAGTTTCCAAACTTGCCATCTATGCTCAGCATAGGCCCTGCATCATGGGTAAATCAAATATTGCTTCTTAATTAGTTAGATTCCGTTCGTAAAAGGCCATGTCTAACTAAGTTATAAAAAGGTGGAAGAAAATAAATTGGTTAATGCATGCAAATATCTGACCAATTACCATATGATGAAAAAATGAATAAGTTAATTGCACATGCCAGACCGACTCCGGCGCTACACATATCTTTCCTAAACCTTGACAAGATAAAGACCCTTGTATTAGCCTGAATGAAATATTTCACCATTAGCGAGTGCATCAAATATATGTGCGTCTGGAACTGGGTCTCCCAAAAAAAAAATGTCAAATCATAATCTGGCATGATCTAATATCACTACAGAAGCTAGAAACGAAAAATATTTGGGGCCCCCTATTTACATGGGTCGGTCCAAAGCAAAAAATTTTGCATATTTAAAAGAACGAGTATGGAAGAGAATCTAAGGTTGGAAGGAGAAACTCTTCTCTAAAGTGGGGAAGGAAATTTTGATAAAGGCTGTAGCCCAAGCAATTACATCTTAGGCCCTGTTTGGAAGTTTTGTAAATTATTTCACCTGTAATTTGCTTCCAATTGTAATTCCTTGTGCACAAGGAAACAACCGGAATATCATTCCCTAGTAAAATGTTGTTTGGGTACTTGTTGAAGAACAATACCAGCAATAAAAGAAACGACCCGAAATCAAGCGGCCAAAAATCCGTGACCATCCAGCAAGAGCCAATTCTACAAAGAAACAAGAAGCAATCAAGCCTGCGTAATCCATACCCTGACATGCTGAAAGGTCCAATTGGCTAGAGGGGGTGAATAGCCTAACTAAAATTTCTACAAATACACTAAATGAACCGGATACTAACAAAAATGGCACTTAAGCGAATTTTACGCTAGCCTACTAGAGAGAGGGTTTGCAAGCCTCTTAACCAATCAACTAGCAACCTAATACACTAGAGCACACTAAGAGTAATATCCTTAGCAATCAAATTACTCTACACAATCTATTATGCTACTTGCACAATGTAAAGAGGGGATCAATGTGTGCAAACCGAGCCTTGTGGATGTAGCCAATCACCGTCTTGATTCAATCAATAGATATCCGGTTGATGATCCAATCAATTCAATGGAGAGAAGTGATCTCGATGGATCAACCACAAGAAGACCAAGACAATGATTTATCCCTGAGGTTCACGTGCTTGCCAACACGCTAGTCCTCGTTGTGTCCCCCTTGACCACGTGGTTTGGTGGCTAATCGGTATCACACACCGAGCCTCTCAAAGGCGCCACAAGAACCTACCAATGGCTAGGAGTTGAATGACACGCGCATTCCACTAGAGTACTTGTTGCAAGGCGAATTCTTCATCCATACTGATCATAAGAGCTTGATTCATTTGAATGAATAGAGATTGCACACCCCATGGCAGCAGAAGGTCCTCTCAAACTCCTTGGGCTCCAATATCGAATTTTATACAATAAGGGCTCAGAGAATTCTGCTGTTGATGCTCTATCCGGCTGGCCACCTGTTGAGTCTATGCACTCGATTTCGTCTATCACTCATGAGTGGTTGTTTGATGTTATGGCTACCTATGTTTCTTCAGATCTGGCTCAGTCCTTGTTGGCTGCACTAGCCACTGCTCCTAATTCTCGTCCACCATACTCCTTGCACCACGGTGTTATTCGCTACAAGGAACGAATTTGATTGGGTTCTGCACCTGAGATTCAGAAGCAAGTAATTGAAGCTCTGCATTCCAGCCCAGCTGGTGGCCACTCCGGTGCTCTGGTGACTTACCACAAGATTAAGCAGCTTTTCTTCTGGCCTGGATTGAAAATAGCAGTCTGGTCTTTTGTACAGAATTGTCAGGTTTGCCTTCAAGCTAAGCCTGATCGCTCTCGCTACCCTGGTTTGCTTCAGCCCTTGTCGGTTCCCACAGCTTCTTGGGAGGTGATTTCTATGGATTTCATCGAAGGCTTGCCCCGTTCAGGCTCTGCAAATGCTATTCTGGTGGTGTTGACAAATATTCGAAGTTTGCTCACTTCATTCCCCTGTCTCATCCATTCACAGCGTCCTCGGTTGCTCGTCTGTTCTTGGATAATATATACAAACTGCATGGCCTTCCCCTGGTGATCATCTCTGATCGTGACAAGATCTTCACAAGCTCCTTTTGGAAATCTCTGTTTCAGTTGGCTGGCACATCCCTGCATATGAGTTCCGCCTATCATCCTCAGACGGACAGACAGATAGAGAGAGTGAATCAGTGCTTGGAAACATTCTTACGTTGCTTTGCTCATGCTTGCCCGTCACGTTGGATTCACTGGATATTATTGGCAGAATACTGGTACAACTCCAGTCATCACTCTGCTCTTGGCAGGTCTCCATTTGAGGTATTGTATGGCACTCCTCCTAGGCATCTGGGCATTTCTCCTGCTACAGTTGCCCTGGTGGCCGATTTACAGAGTTGGTTGGACCAGCGCCATCTCATGCAAGACTTGGTTCAGCAGCACTTGAGCCGCGCCCGGGACCGTATGAAACGTCAGGCTGATAAGGGGCGATCAGAACGCAGTTTTGCAGTGGGTGACTTAGTTTTCCTCAAGCTGCAACCATACGTCCAGTCTTCTATGGCAGCTCGCTCTTCTCAGAAGTTGTCCTTTCGCTATTTCGGACCATATCGCATTCTCGCATAGGACAAGTCGCTTACAAGTTGGAACTCCCAGAAGGAGCACGGATTCATCCCGTGTTTCATGTGTCTCAACTTAAGCGTTCACCAGGAGCTGCTCAGGTATCCTCAACATTGCCTTCAGAACTTGCTGAATTTCAAATTCCTGTCCGCCTGCTCCAGCGCCGTTGGATGTCTGGTGATCATCCGGTGGAACAAGGTTTGGTTCAGTGGTCTCACATGCCGCCTTCTCTTGCTACCTGGGAAGACATTGACCCTCTCCGTCAGTGTTTCCCGCGTGCACCGGCATGGGGGCATGCCGGTTCCAAAGGGGGGGGAAGATGTTAGCTCCTCGGTTCCTGATTCCACCGATCCAGTTACTGCCGGACCCGTTCGAGACTCGTCACGGCCCAAGAGAGATGGCAAGCCCAACAAGCGTTTCACAGGCCCAGATTGGGCAATGTAAGTGAGCTCCTGAACTATAAAGGAGATGAGAGAGAGAGAGCGTCAGACAATTGTAAACCAAAAACTCATTTGAATCAATCTTTCCTCCTCGCTTCTCTGTTCTTCTTCCCCAAGCATTCTTCCCCTTCCGGTAGCTAACAAAATTGCATCACCTTTACTACGTTTCAATCATGATGATGTATCCATTTCTTGATTTATCTGTATTCTTTATCCTTGCCTTCACGTTTTCCTTCCAAGTTAGTGATTAAAAATATGTCTTATCTCAGAACAGTTTTTCTTTTTATTTCCATCAGAGTAACTGACTGCGTGCAACGGATGGTGTAGCATGACAGAGAAACACTATATCATCATTCTACCAATTGTCATGGTTTCTTAATCTATATTATTCTGTTTAATTTTTTTTTTTGGACATTGCTAACTTATCTGTACAGAGAAAACCATATTAATGTCTTGATTCTATTTCCTCTGTCCACCTTTCCATTTAGGCTATAGTCAGATTTGCTATTTGGACTCAAATGGTTTGCTTTTTCGTTTCCTTAATTCACTTCCTCCTTCTATTGTTGTTTTTCTACGTGCAGGTCAGATTAGATACATTCATAGAAATAAGTATTCTAATTACTGCATCATAGATGATTGAATAGGTTTATCTGAATCAATTGGTGGTTGCTGTAAATTTTGAATCTTCACGCCAACAAAATGTAAAGATGCCAGTACGCTTTCTCTATTTATGTCCATTAGCATCTCTACTTTATTTCAGTTTCATCTCTTCTCTCTTATGTGTATGCAGGCAGGGGATTTGGCATGTTGAGGCAGCCTTGAATCATGCATATTCTGTTGGCGAGTGTGTTCATTTATGGTTCTGACCATGTGTTGCAGGTCTCAAAGTTAAGCATTCTTCGTTGATGACCACACTGGAGCTGTCTCTGTCATGATTTATATGTGCTACTTTGCTCACCATAAACTGCTTCACAGAGATGATGGCTCACCATAAACTGCTTCACAGAGATGATGACTCAACTGCAAACGAAACTTACCTTTGATTGTAACATTTTCATCGAATCTGATGTACTGATCCATTGCTCATTAAATTCACTACAGATCTGCAACTACACCTGTTTCTGAACCTTTTGCCTCAGCAAGAGCAATATTGCTTTTTTGCAATTTCTGTGCCCTCAGTTTCTTCTGATAACTGTGAGTTGTCTTCTTGAGTGTCAGAACTTGCTTCTGTTGGTGTCGTGTTATCAAGCCTGGTTTATAGAATATTGATCACATTCATTGGTTCTCTCCATCCTGGTAATGAATCATTATCGTTGACCATGTTTCTTTCTTACTTGATTCTTATTTGCTGTTTCCAGCTCCTGTCCTCAAATGGTGTAGTGTACATAGATGGGTATCCGCTGTTTGGAATGTACCTGAAGATTCTACTTCCTGCTGCCTTAAGAACCACATGCTTCAGTTTCACTTCTCAGTTATATCCTTTGCTTCAATAAGAAAAAAGTTATATCCTTGCTTATGTTAAATTGTGGTTACTGTTTCTAGGTTCAGGTGCAATAGATTATCTGTCTTTCTTCTCTACTGCTCCGGCCTTGTCAAGGATAGGTTTCATTATGTTATGCAAGAGCTCTTTTGTTGGGATCGCTGCTACTTTCCCCTGAGGTTGTAGTCGTGGGACGTAGGAGGACGGGGTCTGATCTCTCGACGGCGGTGGGCGTGCGACGCCGTCCTGACGGTCGGCGTCGAACGCAAGGAAGCGAGGGCTGGGGCTCTAGGGAGCGGGAGAGATTGAACTTAATCTCTAGCTGAACTTATCATTAATGAAATGTTTGGGCTATATAGCCGAGTGTTCCACAATTGCTAACTGACTAACAAACCTGACTAACAAATTCAATTGGCTAACAAACTCAAACTGAGATCCTAAACTCATGGAACTGACGCCGCTGGACCATGGTCACACGTCGGCTAGTGCGCGCCGCGCACGTTGCTCGGTTGGCCCTTCAGCCACAAGTCCTCTTGTGGCGCTGATAGACGCGGCCCACCATAACATCAATCCTGCCGTCGAGAAATAGCTCGAACTCAAGCTGGAAGTCCGGGTAGGCCGCACGAAACTCCTCGACCGGCTCTGAGGTGGCATAAGCTCCGGGCAGACCCGCCCACTGGACAAGCACATGCCAAGTCCCCTGGCGCAGCTGGGAGCGCAGGACGCGTTCGGGAGCCTCCAGCGGTCGACCTTGGCGTAGAGGTGGCAGAGGTAGTGGCGTGCTCGGCGAAGGTGGGTTGCCGTGGAACGGCTTCAGGACCCCGACGTGGAAGACGTCGTGGATACGCGCGCCATCGGGAAGGTGAAGTCGGTAGGCAATGTCGCTCACGCATTCCAGGACCTGGAAGGGTCCTGCGTAGCTGTTGGTATTTCTTAGCGAAAGCAGCCAAATCCGCAAGCGCACGGAATTACCGTCGTAGCATTTCACCCAGAAGTATTCAGGGTATCGTATTTCCACGAGGAACAGAGGTATTTCTTCTAACTAGCTCGTCCAAGGACCACACAAGGATAGAGTTGGAATGGGGTAGTGAGGTTCGTCTACGATTTAGGATCTCTATTCGAAGGTAACCTTGCATACTACACTCTTGCTTCGGGCACCGGATAGCACCTAGTCTGTTAAGTGATGACGGCATATAGCTCTACGCCACACCCGAACGTAGGGGAATACAAAGGATGTTAGGGCTGTCACCACCTAACACCTACCCCTCACCCGTGGAGTGTGAGGCAAACGAGGGTAACCTATAACTTAGACACCACGTCTACGTTATCGATTACTATTCTAGCGTCGGCCAGGAACATCCGTCTTTATCAGGAGTCCTCTACTAGAACATCCGCTACTAAGGCAAGTAACAGACAACGAACCCGCAAGAATGTAATGCACAAGATAACACGAATAGAGAATCACCACCATAGTCGAACACGGACCTTATACTCCAAGTAGTACATGGCCGTAGAGGTACACGTCGGGGGGGGGGGAGCCGACACGTCCGGCACTCCGCCTCCTCAACCTGGAAGCACCGGATCCAAGACAAGAGATGGCAGACATGTCTGAACCTCCTCTACTTTCCCTCTCTCACTCCCTACACTACAACTAGCTAGGCTAGCTAGGGTCTAGGCCTAGGGCCTAGGCCCCTATGAAGTGGAGCTCTTGAGCACTCTTGCCCTCTTGGTAGTTGCTTGATTGGATTGATGGAATGAGGAGAGGGAGAGGCCACCTTTTATAGTTGAGGTGGAGGGGGCTCCTTGTAAAATAGCATTTTAATGCTCCAAACCGACCTCTGGATACAATTCACCTGGACGCTCATCAGAACCGACATTGGGAAGGCGGTAAGAAGCAACCGACCAAAGCTCGGGCCAAGCTGGGCCGCTGGTGGTGCGCCCGCACCAGGGTGCGGCCACACCCTAGTGGGCTCCAATTGGGCCCATCTTTGGTGAGCACGTCGGCCTCGTTGTTAGCTTTCCGAAAAGTTCTGGATCACTGAAAACGGAGTTCGTATGCATCCTGGGCATCTAAATTACCGAACACTGCTCCTGCAGCCTGGACTGGATTCATGATTTGTTCGGGGTTTCACTTCTTGGGCTCATGTTTGGTATTTGTATCTATGTTTGGGACCTAGGTACTCTAGTGACTAGGCCACTCATTCTTTGAGCCTTTTTATGTATATTTTGTAGCCCTTTATGTGTATATTTTCATATATTTCCGGCATGTCCTCCTGCAAGTGGTAGATCACCAAAACTTGTGGAACTGATTAGTTATAAGCCCTATATTTACACATTATAATGTTTTTCATGGCTTTTTAT
Source organism: Chrysopogon serrulatus (assembly GCA_015844335.1). Lineage (NCBI taxonomy): Eukaryota > Viridiplantae > Streptophyta > Magnoliopsida > Poales > Poaceae > Chrysopogon > Chrysopogon serrulatus. Next base: position 184,502 of record JADLZL010003794.1, on the reverse strand, counting down.
ATAATAGTTGATGGTATAAATTATGAGTTAATGACCGTCAACAAACTCCCCCACACTTGCCTCTTGCTCGTCCTTAAGCAAGGCTTTAAAGGTAGAAGTAATCATGAGCCTTACACAGGTGGGATATGTGGCACTAGCTAACATATTTTCTTAGGTTGTTGAAAAGTGGAATAGTTCTTGAAACAAAGTTATCTTCCCAAATTCACATCTTAGTAACTTGGAGTTTTTTTGAAAATTTTAACAATAAAGCATAGATCACTTTGTACTCCTCAAAAGGTACTCTCAAATCACTCAAGTGTGTATGATTTCTTACCAAGGCATAGCAAAGTCTTTGCCTTTTTTTTGTTCCTCCTACCTCTAAAAGGTTTATGTGGAGCTTTGGGTAGGGATTATCAAGATAGCATACTTGCATTGCATATATTATAAAGTCAAAACAAGGATCCACGGAGAGAAGTGCCATACTCTTAGACCAAGATGTGCATGTGTGTGGAAAATGATATGCTAAACACTATACTTCTCTTGTAGATATGATCTCCATACTATTTATTATTTTTGAGACATGGCTATCTTCTCTTTTCTTTGAATACATGAGCCTTCATGTGCTCATTATTTTTTTTCATACTTTGGACCTTTATGTGTCCATTTTTTTTTTCTTTCAGGACTTTCATGTGTCCCTATTTTTTTATACTTTTGCATAGCCCATGTCTTATCTTATAAACCATATATGTAGAGAGATCATAATCTTTTTAAACATGGAGTATTTATCTACTAAATGTATATTTTTGTGTCTACTCTAAGAGTATAAAATTTTTTGGTGGGACTAGATGGAAGACATGTTTTTGCGTACTTCCATTGTAGGAGCAGCAGATATATGTGGTGTGTTTGTGATCTTGATCTTGGGAGCATGATAAATCTCTCGACACGGGTCACAAGACTTGACCAAACTCAATGCAATAACAAGCAGCATATGTAGCAGGTTCAAAACTTTACAGGATGCATGTCATATTTGGCCTTGGTAGGAATTTCTTTACCAAATGAGGAGTATGTGAAACTATGGTTTTGTAATATTTTTTTAAACAAATTCTCCAAGTACTTTGAGTAGAATTGGTAGGATTTCTAAGTCAGAACCATATCACACCCCTCAACAACTTAGTTAACATAATTGTCCTATCAAAATATTTTCCCACAAGCATAATAACATGTAAATGGAACAAACTTCATGCAAGCTTCTATCTTAGAAATATTATGATCATGTCACTTTTTTTTTGAGAATGTAAAAAGAAGTGTGTTTTTTTTCATGTTGCATGGAGGCATTTGGTTCATTGAGTTTAATTTTAGTAATTAGGATTTAAATTTGTTTAAACTCAAGTTTGTAGGGAGATGAGAGAGAGGTGTTGTACAAACCATCGTTTGTAGAGGAGAACTGAAGTAGAGATGGTTTGGCATGAACTAGAAGTTCAACCAACCTTCTCTTTGAGCTATCTGCATTGTCCTCCTTCATGTTGGGTCACACGATGTTGTGCAACATGTTAGAGGAGGATCTTGAATGTGTGTCTTGTTCTGCTCCAGAGACCTCCCCCCCACTTATTTTTTTTGTACCTATTTTATTAAACAAACCAAAACAAAAAATAGAAACAAGAACGGGCTCTTCCAGCTCAAACACTGGGGAGCCTGAGTTTTATTATGATAATAAATTTTTATTTTATTATTATTATCATATTTATTTTATTTTATATTATTATTATAATTATATTTTTTTTATGGCAAAATAAAGTTTGATCACATCCATGCTATAAGAAGAATTTAGATTCAAAAACTCAAGTAGCACAGATCAAAAAGATTTTACCACAAAAATTTTATTTTATTTTATTTTTAAGAAACTCTCTTTTAGTATAAATATTTTTTATATATTTTTTTTATTTTTAAAACTTTATTGTTCACCAACACATCAAAATTATTTAAAGCAAGGCAAGATCATGGATGATGAACTAGGAGGAGAGAAAACTTTTTATTTTATTATTATCTCTTTTTTATGCACCTAACTTTATACTTTTGAAACAAGGCTATTGTAAAGTTTACAAAGTATTTGTAGCCTTGGTTTATCTCTATGGAAGACTACTTCCATTGTTAATGAAAACAACTCAAAGTTCATTAATCAAAGTTTAACACCATGTCAAATTTTGATTAAAGAAGGCTATTTTAACCTAAGCACCATGCTTAATTTAAAATGCCTATGGATGTACCTTAAGAGAACACATCCAAACCAGAGCATATGTCATAAACAATAGAAGCATAAACTTGAATTCTCATAAAGATAAATAAGAGTAAAGAAGCCGGGTGATCATTTATTACCTTTGCATACCTGAGTATACTTACCGGCGGTATATGCGCAGACAAAACTTTGATCCTTGCTGCACGGTGGCTTGATTGCACATGGTTCTCCTTAGGTGATCAACAAGGCTTAGGCTACACACACAAATAGTGTGTATAGGCCACCCACGGCTTTGGTGACAAGCTGCAAAGGGAGCATCCGTTTTTTTTTTTTCTCTTTCTTTTTCTATCGGATACTCTCTCTTTTTTCTCTCTTTTTTTTAGTTTTCAAACTTTTTTTTTCAATTTTCTCTCATCTCTTTTTTATGGCTTTTTTTCTTTTCTTCTATAGCTTTTCTTTTTCTTTAGCAAGAGTGAGCAAGCACTTCTTAATTGAGGCGGTCTCTGGTGCGTATGGAGCTTGTAGTGAGAATCTCACCATCCTCCCCCACACTTGGACTTTTGTGAAAAAGTCAAGTGTGCCATGTGTTCTCCCACCAAAACCGTCAAAATGTGCACTCGGTGTAGCTCCATGTTCTCCAGCGTCACATGTACCCTTGTTCTTCTCAATCTTTAACCTGAAATGGTTAGCAACCAAGAATACCCGAAGGTGCACGCTATCTTGACAACATGTTCTTGCTCTCTTTTTTTTATGGATAAGAAAAGTTGTATTTTAATATTTTTTTAATAGTAATATAATAATTATTTTTTAAATTTTTTTATGATAATCCGGGGTAACTCCCAGCAGTGCTTTGTTTATGGTCATAAGCTTGACCATGGGAACTTCATCTTGCAGCTCTCAATGGTGGTATAGTTCCCATCTTCACCACCAAGTGTTTAGCATTACCATTCTAGCTGCAAGGTTAGTACCACAGTGCATGTACAACATTTGTAGTGCATATGATAAACGGAGGCATGCATGACCACTCTCTTAAAAGGTTTGAAAACAAGGATCAAGAGGTGGTTTGGATACTTGTAGAAGCACATGGTACTAAGTGAGATGTCCGTGGCACAAGTGTTTTCGTCCTCAAGCGAGAAGTCATGACTATCGCGACAACACTTGGATGGCCAGAGGGACATAGCTTGGGTTCGAGTGAAGGCATTGATGGATGTTCAGTTTCACAAAGATGAAAGAAAAGCTCGGGTGAAACGAACAGGGATAAGAATTTCACCTCCTCAAACAAGTCACGGTTGGAATCATGCTCCGCCGTCGAAATTTCTAGGCAAGGTTTAGGAGTGGCGGAAGCAATCTGTCCCAACTTCTCACTAAGGCTCCTCAAAACTTGGCATGATTCTTTCCTAGAGGGATCTAGTTTTTATGGTGGGAAAGGGATGTCGGACAAGGATTTCCTTTTATTCCACCATAGTTTTGTGTGCAACCGACCCTCCGATGGTCATGCCAAGGCATAGGGCAACTTTTATGTCAAAACCTGAATAAAAGAGTTGAACCAACACAACATCAGGTAAAGACAAGTCTGGGCTAAAGTGTATTAACACTAAAAAATCTGGCCCAAGTTGCACCTATGGACTCCTTCTCGGCTTGCTCGAAATCAAGGATTGCTCTTGGTAGAGAGACGAAATGAGATATTGGGAAGAATGCAAGACAAAATTTATCTTTAAGTTCATCCCAATCCTCATTCGTACATCCTACGGCAATTGTGTACCATTGCTCCGCCTCCCTCAAAAAGGAAGAACAAAAACAATTTCCACTTTAGAACTTTCCTCAAAATCTCACAAGTAATTGCTCGGTTTTCATTTTCATGCCCTGAGAAGGGTTGTGCCCGAACTATGGCTACCAAGCCAGGGTGGAGTTCATAGCTAGATGAGTGGTTTGGTTTTGTAAAAGGTGGTGGCCTAGATAACTCCCCCTTTGAAACAGAAACTTTTTTGAATAGGAATGAAATTCATAGTAAATGGGATGTGGGTGGAAAATATTTTTTTATATTTTTTTTGATAAAATATAAAAGATACAGATACTGAGGGATCGAACTAGGTTCGAAGGAAATACGACAACCGTCCCCGGCAACGGCGCCAAAATGCTTGTTGGTATTTCTTAGCGAAAAGCGACCAAATCCATGGCGCCGCGGAATTACCGTCGTAGCATTTCACCCGGAAGTATTCAGGGTATCGTATTTCCACGAGGAATGGAGGTATTTCTTCTAACTAGCTCATCCAAGGACCACACAAGGGTAGAGTTGGAATGGGGTAGTGAGGTTCTTCTACGATTTAGGATCTCTATTAGGAGGTAACCTTGCATACTACACTCTTGCTTTGGGCACCGGATAGCACCTAGTCTACTAAGTGATGACGGCATACAGCTCTACGCCACACCCGAACGTGGGGGAATACAAAGGATGTTAGGGCTGTCACCACCTAACACCTACCCCTCACCCATGGAGTGTGAGGCAAACGAGGGTAACCTATAACTTAGACACCACGTCTATGTTATCGATTACTATTCTAGCATTGGCCAGGAACATCCGTCTTTATCAGGAGTCCTCTACTAGAACATCCGCTACTAAGGCAAGTAACAGACAACAAATCCGCAAGAATGTAATGCACAAGATAACATGAATAGAGACTCACCACCGTAGTCGAACACAGACCTTATACTCTAAGCAGTACATGGCCGCAGATGTACATGTCGGGGGGGGGGGGAGCCGACACGTCCGGCACTCCGCCTCCTCAACCCGAAAGCACCGGATCCATGACAAGAGATGGCAGACACGCCTGAACCTCCTCTACTTTCCCTCTCTTACTCCCTACACTACAACTAGCTAGGCTAGCTAGGGCCTAGGCCTAGGGCCTAGGCCCCTATGAAGTGGAGCTCTTGAGCACTCTTGCCCTCTTGGTGGTTGCTTGATTGGATTGATGGAATAAGGAGAGGGAGAGGCCACCTTTTATAGTTGAGGTGGAGGGGGCTCCTTGTAAAATAGCATTTTAATGCTCCAAACCGACCTCTGGATACAATTCACCTGGACGCCCATCAGAACCGATGTTGGGAAGGCGGTAAGAAGCAACCGACCAAAGCTCGGGCCAAGCTGGGCCGCCGGTGGTGCGCCCGCACCAGTGTGCGGCCACATCCTGGTGGGCACCAATCGGGCCCATCTTTGGTGAGAGCGTCGGCCTCGTCGTTAGCTTTCCAAAAATTCCTAGATCACTGAAAACGGAGTTCGTATGCGTCCTGGCCGTCTAAATTACCAAACACTGCTCCTGCAGCCTGGACTGGATTCAAGATTTGTTCGGGGTTTCACTTCTTGGGCTCATGTTTGGTATTTGTATCTATGTTTGGGACCTAGGTACTCTGGTGACTAGGCCACTCATTCTTTGAGCCTTTTTATATATATTTTGTAGCCCTTTATGTGTATATTTTCATATATTTCCGGCATGTCCTCCTGCAAGTGGTAGATCACCAAAACTTGTGGAACTGATTAGTTATAAGCCCTATATCTATACATTATAATATTTTTCATGGCTTTTTATATAATAGTTGACGGTATAAATTATGAGTTAATGACCGTCAATAGTAGCGCGGCCCGAGCTTGCCGCGGGCTCCTGGTACCAGGGACTTGGCGGGTCGGTGGAGCAGGCGTAACCAGACCCAGTCGTTGATGTTGAACTCCAGTAGTCAGTGATGGGCATCATAGTGACGCTTGGCATAGGCCTGTGCTTGCAGTAGGGGGTCCCGAATGTCGACGAGGAAGGCGTCGCGGTCCAGCAGCATGTTGTTGACCGTGGGCATGCGCGCTGAGGAGGCTGCATAGGGCACCATTGGCGGAGGCGGGCGACCGTAGACCACTTGAAAAGGGTGTGGCGCGCAGGGCGGAGTGGAAGCTAGTGTTGCAGTAGTACTCCACCCATGGAAGCCACTCCAGCCATGCGCACGGCCTGTCGCCAGTGATGCATCTGAGGTACATGGCGATGGTCTTGTTGACGTCCTCGGACTGGCCGTCCGTCTATGGATGGAAGGCCGTGCTCATATGCAACTGCGTGCCCGCCATTTTGAACAGGTCCCTCCAGACATGGCCGGGGAAGATAGGATTACGGTCGCTGACGATCGACGCCGGGAAGCCATGGAGCCTGACGATGTCGGTGAAGAAGGCCTGCGCGACCGAGGACGCCATGTACGGGTGGCCGAGCACTATGAAGTGGGCATACATTGAGAACCAGTTGACCACCGTAAGGATGACGCTCTTGCGGTGTACCTTGGGCAGTCCTTCGACGAAGTCCAGCGAGATGTCCGCTCAAACCTGCGAGGGAACGTCGTCGAGCAGCTGCAAGAGGCTGGCAGGGTGGAGCGCCTCCATTTTATTCCACTGGCAGGTGGTGCAGGCGTGGACGAAGTCCCATACAAGCGCCTGGTCGCGGTCCACCGCGAAGTGGAGGTGAAGGCGCTGCAGCGTCTTCTGGATGCCTTCATGGCCGGCCGTGTGTGCAAGCTGGAGCGCAGCCGGCGCCAGCCGCGATGTGGATGGGATGTAGACGCGAGCACCGCACATGATGAGGCCGTCCTCGACATGCCATGGCGCGCCGCACGTGGCTGCAATGTTGTCCAAGAGATGGCGCAGGTCATCATCACCGTCGAGTTCGGCGCGGAGGTCAGCGAAGAGGCTGAACGCAGGTGTCGAGAGCGTGGCCAGATGTGGCTCCTCTGGTGCACGACACGAGAGCGCGTCTACTACCATGTTCAAGTGGCCCGAACGGTATTCAATTGTGAAATTGAAGCCAAACAACTTATCCATTGGTGTTGCGGGACCGTGGAGAGGCGCTGATCGAGCATGTATTTGAGCGCATAGTGATCCATGCAGATGATGAAGCGACGGCCCCAGAGGTAAGGGCGCCAATGCCGCACAGCCTACACCAAGCCAACGAGCTCGTGCTCGTATGCCGCCACCTTCAAGTGCCAGATGGCGAAGGGCTTGCTGTAGAACGCGAGTGGATCTACGCCTTGGTGTAGAACAGCGCTGAAACCCGTGCTAGAGGCGTCGCAGTCGACGATGAAGGGCTTGGAGAAGTCCGGCAGGTGAAGGACTGGGGCGTTGGAGAGCTCCTCCTTGAGCGCGACGAATGCCACCGTGGCCTCGTCCGTCCAGTGGATGCCCTCCATGCGCAGTAGCCTGGTGAGGGGTGTCGCCACCGTGCCAAAGTCCTTGATGAAGCGCCGGTAGTACCCGGCAAGCCCAAGGAAGCTGCTAGGCCTCGTGCTGACACCGGATGCGGCCAGGGGGCCACGGCCTCCACCTTGTCGCCATCCATGGCCACGCCCGATGCTAGAATGACATGCCCCAGGTACGCCATTGAGGTGGTGGCGAAGGTGCACTTGGAACGCTTGATGCGCAGCTAATGCTGTCGGAGGACGTTGAAGACAGCTCGTAGGTGTTGCAGGTGCTCGGGCCAGGAGGTGCTGTAGATTAAGATGTCATCAAAAAAATGCAAGGACGCACTTATGAAGGAACAGCTAGAGCACTGCGTTCATCAAGCTCTCGAATGTTGCGGGCGCGTTCGTGAGGCCGAACGGCATCACGAGGAACTCGAAGTGCCCGTGATGCGTTCAGAACGCTGTTTTCAGAACGATGATGTGCTGGCATGGATTATGCCCTGCTCCAGCATCGTCTTGCACTAGGCCTCAAGTTCATCCTTCTGTAGTTGTGGATATCGATATGACCGCACCGCCACCGAGGCTGTGTTGGGGAGCAGATGGATCCGATGATCACAGTCACGTGGCGGCGGCAGTCCAGTTGGTGGCTCGAAGATCTTGGTGTAGGCGGCTAGGAGGCGCTCGAGGAGGGCTGGCTCTGACTGGCGCATGGTGTGGAGGCGGCCCGTGATGCCAGAATGCCATGCAGAGGTCGTCAAAGTCCCACAGGATGGGGCTGAGGATGCGCAAATACTTGGTGCCGAGGACGATGTTGTAGCAGTCCAGCGGAATGGCATAGCAATCGACGGTGAAGTGCTCCTCTCCGATGCGAATGGTGATGTCACGAGCCAGCCCGTGGCACGCGATGCGGTCACCATTGGCCACCACCACATGCGCGCCCTGGCTATCGTGGAAGTGGAGGCCGACACGGTGTGCGGCCGCTGAGCTGATGAAGTTATGCGTGGAGCCGGAGTTGAGGACGGCGGTAAGCTCATGGTTGCCAATGGAGATGCGAAGCTGCATGGTGTCCTCGGTGCGAATGCCCACGATCGCGTGGAGGGTGATGAGCGGTGGCAGGTCTTCTTGCTGTGGGTCGGCTGCCTATTCCTCCTCGAGCATCGGCGGCTCAGTGTCATCGAAATCCGTGACCTCCAAATAGAAGAGGTGTTGACACTTGTGGCCACGCACGTACTGCTCATCACAGTTGTAACACGGGCCTTGTCGGTGGCGTTCCGCCATCTTGGTGGAGGCGAGGCAACGGAACGGTTTGGGCGGCGCTAGCAGGGTCGCCAGGGCAGGTGCTGCAAGGGCCGGTGACGGACTCAGGTCCGGGAGCGCCAGGGGCTGTCCACGCTGAGCGGGGTGCTGTGATCGAGCTGGGGGCGCCACGGGTAAGGCTGCAGCGTGGCGCTCGTAGGCGCGAGCTGATCCCATGGCCCGCTGAAGATCTTAGGGAGCCTGGAGCTTGATGTCAGTGCAGATCAGATCTGGTAGACTGCCGGTGAAGTGGTTGACCTGCTGGAGCGGCAACAGCGGCCCGGCATGTGCCATTCTGGCCTGGAACGCCTCCTGGTACTCGGCCACCGTGCCTTTGAACGGTAGCCGAGCCAAGTCTGAGAGGTGGTTGGTGGCGAGCAGCGGCCGAAGCGCTGGTGGCACAGCGCCTTGAAGAGGGCCCAAGAGATGTTGCCGACGCCGTCGGCATCGCGTTCCAGCATGTAGTACCAGTGCTGGGCCACGCCGTTCATGTGGAACGATGTGAGCCAGACCTTGTCCACCTCCGGGGTGTGCTGCGCCCGAAAGAAGTGCTCGCACTTGTTCAGCCAAGCTAAGGGATCATCCGCCCCGTCGAAGTCGGGAAGGACAGCTTCTGGAAACGGGGTACACCGTGGGCATCCACATGGCCCCCATAAGAGTGTGGGGCCCCCTGATCTCCAACGTGGCCCTCGTAGTGATGCAGTGGTGGAGGTGGCGGCGCACTGAAAGAAGGAATGGGTGATGGCGAGTGTGGGAAAGGTATCTGGTGAATGGGTAGCGGCGCGGACGGAAGAAACAGGTACGCGGAGGCGGCAGTGTGAATGATTACAGCACCAGTCGCGGGCGCCGATGGAATGCCGCCGTAGCCTGGCAGGCCGTATGGTAGCGTCACCGGGGCTGGGCTGCTCGCAGACGGCCCACTCGAGGAGGTGGACGCCCGCCCTTCAACGGTGGAGAGGCGCGTGGCGAACTCCCCAATCTAGCGCTGAAGACCATAGATGGCAGCGGTGAGGGTGTCCAGTGAGGACGATGACTCGCCCACGGTAGAGTGCGGGGGCAACGTGGTGGATGGGATGGTTGTGGAGGTGGGCGCGGTGGAGGATGTAGGGTGGAGGGTGGAACGGCGGCGGCGGAGAGCGGGAGGTGGGAACACCCGACATTGAGCCCGGCTCCGATACCGCATTGTTGGGATCGCCGCTACTTCCCCTGAGGTTGTAGTCATGGGACATAGGAGGATGGGGTCTGATCTCTCGGCGGCAGCGGGCGCGGGAGAGATTGAACTCAATCTCCGGCTGAACTTATCATTAATGAAATGTTTGGGCTATATAGCCGAGTGTTCCACAATTGCTAACTGACTAACACACCTTACTAAAAAAATTCAATTGGCTAATAAACTCAAACTGAGATTCTAAACTCATGGAACTGACGCCGCTCGACCGTGGTCACCACATCAGCTTGTGCGCGCCACGCGCGTCGCTCGGTTGGCCCTTCAGCCACGAGTCCTCTTGCAGCGCTGATAGACGCGGCCCACCATAACATCTTTTTTGGTAGTTAACTTTTTTATCCTACATATGTCACGTATGTTACAGTTGCCAAATTGAAGGGCTTTTATTTGCTTGCACACCACGCTTATCGCAGATGTCAATTGCTATAGTGCTATCCAAAGGTTAATTTCCTTTAGTGTTTTTTATTCCTATTCACTCCAGTAAACATGTGTCTTTGATTGTCAAAAAATTGGTGGTTTTCTAATTAAATATGCTGGAAACACATATTCACCAAAACTCGTAGAAACTGTTAGCTTAAACCTCTAATTCTGGACATTTTTTTATTTTTTGATCCTTTTTTACAAAATATTTTAATAATATTCTCACCCAACTAAAATTTGCAGATTTAATCCTTTTGGTCATGCCGGTGGGACTGGCGTGACCAAATAACGCTTTTGCGCCACATGCATTGGCGTGACAAGATCTTACATGTCGGACATCATTTTCGATGTGGAAAAACTTGTTACGCTACTTCTATTGGCGTGACAAGTATGGTCTTATTTCGAAAAATCATAATTCTTTGATAGGACGTCAGATGAAGATGATTTTTATATAAAAATGTAGCTCTCGATGAGATCTACAACTCTCTAGTTTTAGGTTTTTTAATTTAAATTTCAGCACCATAATAAACGCGTACAAGAGCTCGTCACTTTTGAAAATTCATATATTTTTGATAGTGTCAAAAATAAGATTTTTTTATCAAAGTTGTAGCATAAAATGAGATCTACAACTTTGAAGTTGTAAGTCTTTTCATTTGAAGACGTTAAGATGCTAAAAAAATAATATAGTATTTCATCACTATAATAATCGCATACAAGAGGTTGTCGCTTTTAGAAAATTACTATCTTTTTTTATATGGTGTTAAATAAAGATACTTCTTATATCAAAGTTGTAGCTCAAAATGTAATCTATAACTTTATAGTTTTGAATTTTTTTCGTTTGAGGATGCTAAGATTGTCAAAAAATATTATAGTATTTACACATTATAATAATCATGTACAAGAGTATGTTGCATTAGAAAAATAATACCTTCTTTGAATGGTGTCAACTAAAAATATATTTTGTACGAAAGTTAAAGCTTATAATAAGATTTATAACTTTATAGTTCTAAATTTTGACATTCAGTGTAAATAATATAAAATTTAAGCAACATGTTAATTATATACCATTTGAAAAAAATATATTTCATATTTGATGTCTCATGAAAAATACGTTTTTAAATAATGAAACTTAAAATTATAAAATTATAGATCTTACTTTGAACATCATAACATCCTCAAATAAAGAAACTCAAAAATACATGATTATTATAATGCTAAAATACTATAATATTTCTTTGACCATATTAACATCCTCAAACGAAAAAAAAACTTGAAACTACAAAGTTATAGATTACATTTTGAACTATAACTTTGATATAAAAAATATCTATATTTAATATCATACAAAGAAGATAGTAATTTTCTAAAACGGCAACCTTTTGTATGCGATTATTATGGTATGGAAATACTATATTATTTTTTTTGAGCATCATAACCTCCTCTAATGAAAAAAACTTGCAACTATAAAGTTGTAGGTTTTATTTTGTGCTACAACTTTGATATAAGTAGTATATTTATTTGACACCATTTAAAAAATATATGAATTTTCAAAAGTGATGAGCACTTGTATGCGTGTTTATTATGGTGCTAAAATAGTATATAATGTTTTGAGCATCTTAATATCCTCAAATGAAAAACTTAAAACTAGAAAGTTGTAGATCATGTCGAGGACTACAGTTTCATATAAAAATCATTTTCATCCGATATTATATCGAGAAGTTATGATTTTTCGAAAATTCAGTATTGTCACGCCACTACCGGTGGCGTGACAAAACCATAATGTCACGCCAATGGGAGTGACATGACAAGGTTTTCCACGTCGAAAATGATGTCCGACGTGTAAGATCTTATCACGTCAATGCATGTGGCGCGACAACATTATTTGGTCACGCCAGTCCCAACGGCGCGATCAAAAGGATTAAATCTGTAAATTTTAGTTAGGTGGGAATATTATTAAAATATTTTATAAAAAAAAGATTAAAAAATACAAAAAATCCTATTCTGTGATATAGATCCATTTTAATTATTTATGCAAGATAGGTTGACGGTTCTTGGTGTATGTTAACTACCATCAGACCTCAATTGCATGTTTAAGGACTAGGATAACACAATTGAACAAGTAGGAGGACCTAAACATGCAATCTGTGAGTTAAGAGAGAATGTCAAACAAATTCAAGTTGTACCTCTAACAAAACTAGGACTATAACCTTGGCAGTCAATACCTCAGAGATGCTATACAACGCACTTTTGGCACTCCTTAGTATTGGTACTAAGATTATATCCTTAGCTACGATATTGAGAACTGTCATATGGTAATTGATTGCAGTTATGAAAGTGGATCCGCAAGCGCACGAAAAAATATCGTTGTAGCATTTCAACTCGGGAGTATTCCCCGGTGTCGTATTTATATTTTTTCAAAGCAAGGGTAGTGTAAAAAAACTCTAATATAAAGCATGAACTAAATAATATACATATATGAAATAGACCAATGCTCGTAATGAGGGATAAGCAAAATACGCTTTTGATAGATAGTGGACACACAAACAAATAATCCTACTCTCAAATGAGGAGGTGGCGGAAGCATAAAGAATGAAAGAATAAAGAATAAATAAATGATCCTACAAGAGCAATGATCCTAATACAGCCAATGTCTAGAAAGCCATTAATCATACAAATACATGAGTTAGAGATAAAGTTATGCATGAGATGCAGCAAGAGGTCACCGAGTATTGGTCTGTCAACAACCTTATGTGATAATTTACGTACTTCTACACCATAGTAAAACTTGGGGGAGTGCAAAGGACAGATAGGGTTGTCACCATCTGCCGCCTACCCATCAACCGTGGACTATGAAATGCATCCAGACTCCACTATACCCGGGCACTATGCCCTCATATAGGAAAGCCACCCAAGTCTCCTCGGGTCTCCCACCCTACGGATGGATAAGGAAAGAACTTAGGTCTATCCTAAGATACGATGATCCACCACCCCAACATAGTTATATTTCTAATCATCTAAATGTATGAACAATTAAGAACAGAGCTCTACATGCTATGATTATGATATAAAAACTATGAATTAGTCTACATATCAAGAACATCACACAAGATAAGAACTATGCTCTAATTATAGAATATTGCTATATAGATAAAAAGAGAGGAACATGACAAAAAGAATTGTATTAATACCAAGAACCAACAAGGTGTTCTTCTCTTCTTGCAAGAGAGAGACTTGCTCCTCTACTACTTCTAAGGACCAAAAGAAAAGGTGAAAGATTATACTTGAGAGTGGAATGTGTAGAGTGTAGTGTGGTGTATGTTCTGTGTGAGGGGCTCCTTCCCTCCTTTTATACTAGTTTGAGGTTGTTTTTCGCCAAGAGGGAATTAATTCCGTCTGGAACCGACCTTAGCACTTATGTGGGAAACTGCCTGCCAAAGATGGGCCCACTTGGCAAAGCCAGTGGTGCGCCCGTACGAGGGGCAACCCCCTCGGCACCGCCTTTGTCCAGTGGTCCTTGGCTGGGTTTGGGCCCCGTCTTCGGTGGTGGTTGGCCTAGGATCTTCTGGTGAGTGGCCTCTTCTCTATTTGGTGCTTTTACACCATCTGGAAAGTGTATTTCTGTTAACCTTTTCCATTGTATTCTTGTACATTTCCTACAAATGAAAATTCTCTAATACGAGTGGAAATAGATTAATAGTAAAAGTATATGCGTGTAAAATATGCTAGTTATCCTCTTTTTAGAGCGTAGCTAGCGGTATAATATTGTTGATAATGACCGCCAACAGTAGTCAGGCTATAACTTGTACATGTTTACAACTATGCCTAGTTAGTGGTAAGTGACAGGTGGTGATAGCCTTATCCATCCTTTATATTCCACCACGATAGGTCGGGGCACATGGTAGACCTTGTCCAGTTTGTCTCTTGAGGTGGCTAGGAAGGCTATGCCCCCAACCAAATAACTTTGATATATCAATCTTGTTCTTGCTTAATATCAGATATCTCATAGGATCCTCTCTACCCATATCTATCACCCCCAAGCTTTAGGTATCTTTAGTTCTCACCCTTGTCGCTTCACATTTACCATGGAAATTCACACCTTGGAGTACTCTCAGGTGAAAGCTACCTTGATAGCCGTGCACTTATGGTTTATTTTCTGCCACCACTGGTGTCAACAAAGCCCTACAGCAGGCAACTTAGACTCGGCTGGTCTCTCTGCCTGGGTACCTAGATCCGCAGAAGGAGTAGGCCTGACGAACATGTTCATCAACAGTTCCCTCCGTGGGAAGGCCTTGCCTGAGCCAACAGTCCTAGTAGCGTGGCATCTCCAGCTGGTAAAGGAGCTAGACCCTCTTCATTGACAAGGCATTTGGGAGATGGAATGAAAGCTACATAACTTGAGCCTAAGTCTTTCATCTAAATTCTGTATGTACTATTTCAGTTTGTGATTGAATAAAAAATTATGACCCCTTTGCTATGAACCCTTTTTTTCCAAACAAGGGCTATGCCTAAAGCCTCCACCGCACCTGGCTGACCCGCCCGAGACCGAGCGCTCGTGGGCACCCACAGGAGTACATTCGTAGTCTAACTTCTCCCCTATGAGCATGCTTGCACCTCCGGGATGCTATAGGTTCCAAACGAAGTTGGTGTTGACTTTTGGAAAAACAAGAGCTACGCCAATCCTATCCCTAACTTGTTTTTTTCCTATTTTTTTTAACTTCCTAGTAAACTCTGACCCAGTGACAGGTCGAGCCGCCCCACAAAATGAACTAGGTGGGGGCCCTAAGGAGGGGACTTATCTAAGAGTTCAAGGCTAGGAAAGCAAGGCTTCAAAGCTTTCTGAGGCACGTAATGCGAGGGACGTTCATGGGTTGGAATAAGTGGGCCAAAGCTGGATTCACATGCAAGACTAGCGAGTCCACTGAATGATATCTATGTACTGACTTAGAGCCACTCATAGTGACCCACTCAAGGAGGCAACGAGCCTCCGAGCTCAGCTGAACGGGCTCGGAACCACGCGACTGGCTCAGTCCAAAAGCTGATAATCACACCCCGAGGCCCGTGACCAAGGATTGGTCGACAGATACTTGGGGTTCTCACAGACTCAGCTGCTAGTAGCATGGGCACGACACTCTTGGCCATTGATGCCAATGTCATAGCCTAGTCTAATGAGGCAAACAATGAACTGGAGCACAACTCGGAGACCAGTGAGACCCTACCGCGCTTGCGGCGGCTTCCTGATTCCCACCCCTCCCACCACAACTTTCTTCTCTAGCTCGGCGAGAATGGAGGTGTTGGCCCCATGACCTACTGGCCGCCTCCACAGCCGCCCTCGGCCCGCCAGCCTCCCCTGAGCCCCTCCTTTTTCTAGGGTCGCTAGAGTTGGAAGAGAGAGAAGATGCTCGCCGGAGTTAGGGAAGATACCGTGCGGGGCAGGCGCAGTGGGCGCGGGCGCATAGCAATTGGATTATAAGCAAGGTGTGAATGAAATAAGGCCAAACCATGCAATGGTTTCCGCTTGAGGCATCCGCATTACCTCATGATTTCCACATCCTTCGCTTGAGGCAATGCACCTAAGTACATCATGAGCATCTCATCAGCCCCGCTTTCCAGTAAGCTATATATATGTTCCTGCTTATGCTCAACTATCAAAGCGGCTAACTTAAGCTCATCATTTTGACGCTCCATCAAATCATTGTTGGCTTGAGTTGCCTCCACCTTCATCTTAGAGTCCTCCAATTCCATCAGGATTTCTTCCTTGCCACCATCAAATACCTTTGCGGCTGCATCTTTCTCTTCCGCCAATGCACCTAATTCCATCATGAACCTCTCAATCTCCAACCGAAGCTTATCATTTTCAACCTTCACCTTACCATAATCATCCTCCAACTCCTGGTTCTTCGCAAGGGCTGCCCTGAGCCCGGAATCCAAAGATTCTACCCTCACATCCAGCTCCGCCTTCTGGGCCCCCAAGACCTTCAGCTCCTCCACCTTATCCCTGATTTGCTTCTTTGCTTCTTGCTGGTACGCATCGGCTGCTTTCATGAGCGCCACAACCGCCTTCCTCGCGTCCTCCAGTTCCTCCGCCTTCTCCTTAATCTGCTTCCTCGCCGCATCTTGGTAAGCGTCGGCGGTGTTCATTAGCATCAGGCCTGCCTTCCTCGTGTTCGCTAACTCCTCAACCTTTGCCTTAATTTGCTTCCTGGCTTCCTCTTGGTACCTATCTGCAGCATCCATGAACAGCAGGCCCGCCTTCCGGGTGTCCTCCCTTTGCTTGGCTAGCTTACCGGACAGTCCGGTGTTTTGGCGCTCCAGCTCTCGCACCCTGTGCCCCAGTGTGAAGACCTGGGCCGAGGTCACCTGAGCAGCCCTCTTCTCCTCCGCCAGTTGCCTCTCCAGTTCACGCTTCCCATTAGACAGTCCGGAGTTTTCGCGCTGTAGCCGCTGTGCTCTATGGTATTGTTCAACATAGTCTGCAGTGTAAGTTATAGAAGGGGGGTAATTACTAATGATTAGGAGTAGTAGAGAGAGATGCATGAGATCACCCTGCACTGCACACATGGAGATGGGATTGATTTGATGAAAGAAACAAAAAAATATATATATGGTGCCTTGGCACGTACCTGACCAATACGAACGCCAATAATAATACGGTATCATGATACAGAGACTTGCACTTTGCTTGCGACCGCTGTTGTCCTCGCTGCTTCCACAGCTAAAAGATGCAGTCGTCCCTCGTCCTGCATGCCCCTGCGGATGGAATGGAAGCTGCCTCGTGTGAATATTTATATGCATCTAATTAAGGGATCGGAAGCATGAAAAGAGACAAGCAAAGGATGGAGTGTGGATGAGGAAGACGAAGGAGTGAAGGCATATATGGAGTGCTGCTGGTGAATTAAGAAGAGGCCAGCTGGATATGCATGGAGTGTTGGTGAGGGAAGAAGCAGAGGAGGGAAGGTATGTGCTGCGAAATTAAAGAGCGATTGTCAGTTTATCACTCACGACTTTACCCTTAGTTTGTGCACTAGTGCTGAATACTCTATTGTACACTGTACTCCTTGCTGGATGTACTCTGATCTCATCTGCTATTAGGTAACACGTAACTGTGAGATAGTTTTTTTTTTCTTTTAATCAAGCTAAGGTCATTCTCTGTTTTCAATTATTATAGGCTTTGTTGTGGTACTCCTAGATAAGTATGAGTCGTTCATTTAATTAGATCGAATGGTTAGGATCATCTGTTACTTTTTAGGAGGTAATAGGTGAACTATATATTTATTTAACTTTTAGTTTTATAAAATATGATAAATAAGGAAAGCTTAGATATAAATACCTATTTTCTAGGTCTAGTTGATGCATGCATGCGTCACCTGATGTGATAAATCCTTTTATTTTACAACATTGAATATGACATAATTTGATTACCATAAACATCAGCTGCTAATATCTTTTATGCATGTGACTTTCCTTCCTAAATCGCCCATGATATTCCCAAATGCATGCATGGAAAGGGAGGATTACTCCAATTGCAATTATAGCATCTTACGTCATAGCATCTTGGAGCACTGACCAACCAGATTACTCCAATGACAAGTATACAAACATTTCTTGTTATATCACACCAACCGCATTTGTGGTGTGTCCACGAACCGTGTATTAAGTGAAGGAGGTGCGCCCACATCATTTTGTCTGGAAGCTCAATAGTAAAAATGGTGGGGAGCGGTCTAGGAGAAGACCATACAGAGACCCACATGTGTGGTGGGGAATGAGTTGACTATCCACAGAATTATCTAACTGGAAGCTTGGTCCTTATGAGGACATCTTTGTGAGGGACTCCAATAAGGTATAAGGGCTGGGAAGCGTGACCTTCTCGGTACTTCGGGAAAATTTTCATCACAGGATTTTGCATAATGTAAGTCATTTACTTTTCTGCACTTACATGCATTTCTAGGTTATGTGCTTATCTTTTCTAGTCTAGCATGCTAGGTTAGTTAATAGGATTGAAACCTAGGGAGCAAAACTAGAGGCTATTTAGTTTTAATAAACCCAATTTAACATCCTCTCCTCTTAGGCGTCACAGACCCTTCAAGTTACTCAATCAAAAATTGCCCAAGTGGGTTTCATAGTTAGCCTAAAGGGTTATTTCAAAAGGATCGTGTGTAGGGTGACTAGAGTTTCAGGAATGGGCTTGTGCTAGATTTCTAGGGTGGACCATAACCAACAGGATGACCCTATAGAGGAAATGTGGATAACTGAGCATATGCATGTTCTATACATGCAAGATGTTTTTAGTAGCCTGAAAAAATCTACAATTGAGGCCACATAAGTAAAAATAGGTTATTTTCCATTTGGTCACACTTGTGGCAACTCGTTCACTTCAATACACTTGCCATCCATCTCATCATAGTGCTAGATCCATAGGGATGAAAGGGATCGGATCAGAGCGGATAATGCTTTCCCATATCTTAATCTGCTTTTTCTTTGTCGAATTTGGATTGGAGCTGATAATATATGGAAGTGGATGTGGATGCATATGTGGATATTTTCGCATGTTAGATCTGGTACGGAGATGGAGCGGAATCAGATCGGAGATGGATTAATATAGCCAAGTAATATGTGCATATGTATATGTCGGGGGCAAAAAGCACGACCAGGCTGAAACCACACGCTCTTTCAAAGTAAAATCGGCCCATCTGGCCCATCTCTACGCAGTCCAACCCAACCAGCTAAGGATGGCCGAATCCGCCTAGCTCATAATCGATTTGGGCCGACGCGTATAGCCTATCTCCCCTAGGTCTCTCCGCCTCCAAAGGCCATCGCGTGCTCCCTTGATTCTGACCCCTCCGGGTATCTAAGATTCGCCCAACCCCTCTCCGCCAGGAGGGATCGAGGCCGACCCCTCTCCATAGAAAGGGGGGTCGGAACCAGGCTTCGGGGAACAGTCGCCTATACAGAAGGCATGTCCGCTTCCACTGTGCACGCGTGCCTTCCCCACACGCGAAAGCCACGCCGCCATCGTCATCGCCGCGCCTGCCTACCGCGAAGCAACCGCTGGATCTTTCGCCGCCGCAACCACCCAGACTCAACAACTCCCGTTCCGCTTTTCCCCTTTCCGTTCCCGTACGGAGAACTCCTTCTCCTACTCTGGCCTGAAGCTTTGCCAATGGCACCGGGTCTCACACTGCCCCAAAGTCAATCATGCCGTGTGACTCAGGGAGTAAGAGGAAGGAGGGGGCCATCATACCAACACCGTGGCTGCCGTACAGCCACCCCCGCGATTCCCCTCAGAAGGCCCATCTACGTCCGGTGCTTTCACTGTTCGTCTAGCGACGCCGTGCCCTATACTTCTACGTCCGGTGCTCTCACTGCTCACCTAGCGGTGCCGTGCCCAACGCCTCTACGCCAGCTCCCATGCGTACGGGCTAGTCCACTCCCTAGCAACGGTGCCAAAAAGAAGATCTCCCGGAGAAGAAGGAGGACGACGGTCGCTATAGTCCTCAAGATCTTCTCCGGGGCCCACCACAACCTCGCTTCTTAAGTTACTTGGCTCTCACACTGCATGACCCACCACTGTGAACCCCCTTCGACTATAAAAGGGAGGGCTTGGGCTCATGCACGAGGAGGCGATTTTCGCTCCACCAGCACTCCACATACACTACAACCACATAGAACCCAGTTTATTCTCTCGTTCGCAGAGACTTGGGAGATCCTCCCTCCCTCGCAACCGTCTTGTACTGTCCCATACAAGCTCCTGAGTAACATGATCCCGCTCTCACTGGACGTAGGGCGATTTGCCCGAACCAGTATACATTGCCATGTCTGCTAAGAAAACCATCCGGAGGATAAGTGCGCTCTCATTTCGATTACTCATTGGTTTTCATTCTAGAAACCGACAGTTAGCGCGCCAGTTAGGAGGCAAGCGCACTTCTATGACTCCAACAAACCTGCGGATGGCCACTCATTGCCTCAACTTCATCCTAGGCACCCAAATCAATTTTGGGAGCCTGGATTTCCTCCTTGGGGAGGACGGCGTCACCCTGCTCAAGCAGGAACAGCCTTCTAACCCCTGCATTCATCGAAACCACCCCGTGCCCCACAACGGAGCGTCCACCAGGCGGTCCGAGCCATGATGGCACCGCCAACCCTGTCGACGAACTCGTCGGAGCTTTGGACAACATGAGCTTGCAGCCACCCTCTCCCTCGGTGGACAGGGGACGCAAGCACCCACCAGTACCTGATCCCGTAGCACCGGGGCAAGGATACAAAGTTTCGGATGTTCGTGAGCTGACGGAGCTAGACTGACAGCTCCTGCGCTACCTAGGATCATACCCGTCCTTCGATGAGCTCGTCGCTTTCTCATACTAGCTTGAGAACATCATGACGCAGCTCACCTGGGAGATCTGATCCCTCAGGCCGTGCTTCTCCGAGACGCATCAACGCCTGTGCCATTCAGGTACCACAACGCTGTGGCCATCATCACTCATCTTCTGGCTAGGGGAGTCACTCCCACTGTTGAAGACGTCGAGCTCATCGCGGCGGCAGGCCCACTTGTCAAGCCGACCTTCATGTCTGACTCCGACGGCTACCTCGACACTGACGACGGTGACTTCGACCCTTTGTGGGAATGTTTCATAGCAGAAACCCCCGAGGGCCACATCGAGGATGCTACGGACAGTGAGGATATGCTCGATTCACCACATGAGGAGATGCCATCGCTACGCAGATCGCTAACTCCCCCACGTCTCGCTCGGACAGCTCGGGAGAGCAGCAGGCATTGGCACGGCGTGAAGAGATTGAGGATGCTTGGCGCAAGTTCAAGCGCGACCAGGAGCGCCTCCGAAGGAAAATCCCCCACGCGAGGCCCACGGCGGCCGAGTGCGCGATGGCATGAGAAGTCCACTGGAGGATCCTGGAGGGCGATGATGGGCCCCCTCTCTTCACCCGAGCGAGCCAGAACATCGGCGTGGTGGCGGCTTTGCTCCAACAACTCTCACTTCTGACAACCCCGGCCGAGCGTCATACTTAGCAGGAGATTCGGCAGCTGCTGGACAGGGCGGCCGCACTGCAGGCTGAGAGTTCATGGTCTCGGCGCCGTCACGCAAAACCAAGCCATCGTGCGTTAACTGGACGCCTGAAACAGGAGCCGTCGGTCCAGCAGCCGGTTCCTGTCCCGGCTAACAGTCTACCACCAATGCACGAGCGCATAGGCCTTATCAGGGATGCTCGTGTCATCCTTAACGCCTGGGCCCAGGAATACAACCCCCGTCGAGGAGGTCACTTCGATCCGGAGGAGGACAGGGGTCGGAGCCCCCTGCCTCTGGGCCCACCAGCCTTTGGGCGTCACATTCTTCGCTCACCGTTTCCACGGTGCTTCCGTGCACCGACCACCATCACTAAGTACTCCGGGGAGACGAACCCTGGCAGGTGGCTCAAGGACTACCGCCTTGCATGCGAAGCGGACCACGAGTACTTCATCATCCGCAACCTCCCGTTGTACCTGGCTGATTCCGCATGGACTTGGCTGGAGCACCTTCCCGAGGGGTGCATCAACAGCTAGAGAGACCCTATCGACATCTTCATCGGCAACTTCCAGGGCACATATTCCTGCCCTGGGAACCCGTGGGACCTTTGGAGCTACCAGCAGAAGCCGAACGAGTCCCTCCACAATTACATCAAGCACTTCTCAAAGCAATGCACGAGCCTCTCTCACATCACCGACGCTGACATTATTAGGGCCTTTATCTCAGGTACGTCTTGTAAGACCCTGGTGCATGAGCTGGGACGACGACCCCCTCGTACCACCAAGGAACTTCTTGATGTCGCCACAAGCTTCACGTCAGGCGAGGACGCGGTGGGCACCATCTTCAATTCTTGTGGCAAGGCCAAGCGCGAGGAGGAGGCCGACAAGCCCCTCTAACCGTAAGGGGAGGAAGAAGAAGAAGCGCCGCAAAGGGCAGCGGCAGGACGACGGCGAGCTCATCGCCACCGTCAAGGCCCCCGCCAAATCACCCACTGACTACTTCGAAAAGAAACTCAACGAGCCATGCCCACATCATGAGGGCACGATCAACCACACTTCATGAATGTCGCCTCATCCTGAAGTTCTTCGGGCTTAACAAATACAAGGGGGAAGCCAAAAGGCCTAAGACGATGACCCAGGAAAGGACGGGTCTAGTTTTCCCCACGTCACTGATTGCCTCATGATCTTCAAAGGTCCTGATTACTATGCCACATGCCGGCAACATAAGCTGGAGTAGCGCATGGTTTGCCAAGTCGAGCCAATCACACCGGCCTTCCTCAAGTGGTCTGAGCCTTCCATCACCTTCGACCGCTCCAACCACCCGGAGTACGTACCAAACCCCGGTCGGTACCCTCTCATCGTCGACCCCTTCATCGGTACCAAGCGACTCTCCTAGTGCTGATGGATGGAGAAAGCGGCCACAACATCATCTACCAAGACACGCTTGACGCTATGGGAGTTAGCCACACCAAGATCCGACCCGAAGGGGCGCCGTTCCATGGTGTCATGCCCGGCCAATGCGTAGTGCCTATTGGGCAACTCGACCTACCATCACCTTTAGGACTCACACTAATTTTTGGACAAAGACGCTAACCTTTCAGGTGGTGAACTTCCCTGGCTCCTACCGTGCAGTCCTGGGTCGGCCATGCTACACCAAATTCATGGCCGTCCCCAACTACACTTACCTCAAGCTCAAGATGCCGGGCCCTCACGGCGTCATCACCGTCCCCTCGCCCATCCAGCACGCGTACCTATGCGACATCGAGCAGTGCGATGTTGCTGAGTCGGTGTTGAACTCCCACGAGCTGTACATCATCAACTCCCTCTCCAAAACCGACGAAGACATGCCCGACGTCCTGAAGGCAACTGCATCCTTCACGCCCAACAAGGACACCAAGCTCGTGCCGCTTGACTCGGACTGCCGCGATAGCATGACGATGAGCATCGGCACCGCCCTCAACCCCAATTAGGAAAGCATGCTCGTCGACTTCCTCCACGTGAACTGTGACATCTTCGTGTTGAGGCCTTCCGATATGCCGAGCATACCGAGGGATGTCACCGAGCATGCCTTGTAAATCAGGTCCGGCTCCAACCCGGTGAAGCAGCGCCTCTGATGTTTCGATGAGGTGAAGTGTAGAGTCATCAGTGAGGAGATGAAAAAGCTATTAGCGGCCGGGTTCATCAAGAAAGTGTATCACCCCGAGTGGTTAGCCAATCCTGTCATTGTACAAAAGAAAGGCGGGAAATGGAGAATGTGTGTTGATTACACCAGTCTGAGCAAAGCATGCCCTAAGGATCCGTTTCTTTTACCACGCTTAGATCAGGTCGTAGACTCCATGGTTGGGTATGAAACCCTGTGCTTCCTCGATGCATATTCTTGTTATCACCAGATTAAGATGTCTGAGTCCGATCAGCATGCTACTTCGTTTATAACCCTGTTTGGTTCGTACTGTTATGTGACCATGCCATTCGGGCTTAAGAACGCGGGTGCAACCTTCCAGCACTATATGGTTAAGGTCTTCAATGAACTCATCAGAGAAAACATCAAAGTTTATGTGGACGACATCATAGTCAAGTCCAAATAGACCGGTAATCTCATAGCCGATCTCGAGTTGGCCTTCGCTAAGCTCAAAGATAAGCACATCATACTCAACCCCAAGAAATGCATTTTTGGGATTCCTAGAGGGATGCTGCTGGGGTTCATCATTTTGTAACACAGCATCAAAGCCAACCCCGATAAAATCAAGGCTATCACTGAAATAAAGCCTATTTAGGACCTCAAGGGGTTACAGCATATTAGGGGTGCCTCACTGCGATCAGTCGGTCTATATCACATCTCAGTGAACGGGGTCTGCCCCTGTACTGACTCCTTAAGAAGGCCGATCAGTTCACTTGGACTGCCGAGGCCCAGGAAGCGTTAGATAAGTTGAAGGAACTGTTAACTAGTCCTCCGATTCTTACCCTGCCCGCAAAGGGAGAACCTTTGCTCCTCTACATCGCGGCAACCACTCAGGTGGTCAGCTCATAGAGCGAGACGAGGAAGGGCACACTCTAAAAGTGCAGCGCCCTGTCTACTTTATTAGCGAAGTCCTGTCTGACACTAAGACACACTATCTGCAAATCCAAAAACTAGCGTACACCCTCCTCATTACGAAGAGGAAGCTTAAGCACTATTCGAGGCACACCCCATCACCGTGGTGTCTACTTTCCCCCTGGGGGAAGTATTCCAGAACCTCGAGGCCATGGGACGGATAGCCAAGTGGGCACTCGAGCTGATGGGCCACGACATCACCTACGCAGTGTGTACGGCGATCAAATCGCAAGTTCTGGCCGATTTCGTTGCAGAATAGACCGAAGTCTAATTACCTCTAGCCCTGATCCAGCACAAATGCTGGACACTCTTTTTGGACAGCTCATTGATGAAGAGCGGGGTGGGAGCCGGGCTCATCTTTGTCTCCCCTCTTGGGGTTCACATGAAGTATGCCCTGCGTCTTTATTTCCAGGCCTCCAACAATGTCGCTAAATACGAGGCTCTGGTCAACAGCCTGTGCATTGCCAAAGAACTCGGCATAAAGTGCCTTGAGGTTGTTGGTATTTGTTAACACAAACAAATAAATCCGCAAGTGCATGGATACCGCTGTAGCTTTCACCCAGAGTATTTCTAGGTATCGATTTCCATGGGGAACGAGAAGTGAACTAGAAAGGATCAAGGTCGTCCAAGGAATAACTATTTTTGGTGGGTAGAGAGGGGTTTCCTAAAGTTCTTCCAATACAGGCTAAATGACCAAGGTTTAGGTTCACTAAACTTCACTTACTTCGGAGCAACGATTCCTTTCTGACTCTTGAAAAGACTGGAAAGCGGTAGTCGGGGTCAGGCCGCCAAAAGCTCTAAGAAAACAACAACCCGAACGTGGTGGAATACAAAGGACTATTCAGAGCTGTCACCTCTGGGGCTACCACAACTATCCGTGGGGTTGGGCGCAAACTCAGGTAAACTCTAGCCTAGACACCACGTCTATGCTAGCGATTACTACTCTAATCCAGTACCTGGACTAGAGCACTCGGTCGAGCGGAGATCCCGTAAGTGAAGTAAGGCAAGAACTAAATTTAATCAAATAGAAAGCTTAGAATTACCAAAAGAAGGACCTGGATATTACTCAAGATGAGTCAGCTCCGTAGAGGTACAACAGTCGAGGAGAAGCCGACACCTCCGGCCCTCCTCCTCTTCAACTTGGGACACCGGATACAAGACGAAAGGAAGCCGACAGCTCCGGATTCCTCCTTCACTTTCTTTCCTCTCCTCTCTTCCCTATTTTCTATACAACTAGGTGATAATCACCTAGAGGGGCACTACTACAAAGTGTATAAGGTGTAGATATGATGCTCCAATGTAGAGGTGTGTGAGAGAGGGGTCTCTCCCCCTTGCTTTATACTCCTCCAAGGTCGGTTTGGGGGTCAAGGTGAGTAAATGCCTGGCCGAACCGCCTTCACAACCGCCTTAGCAAACCGCCTGCCAAAGCTGGGCTAGACCGGCCCAGTTGGGGGTGCGCCTGCACCAGGGGTGGGCCCCCTTGGGCCCAGCTTTAGCCCACTGGCTACTTGAGGGTCCTAAGCCACGGGCTTGATGGGTGTTGGCCCAGATTTGGTCTTTTAGTGGGCTGTCATTCTCATTTCTTCTTTTTACGCTTTGCCGAAAAGCGTATTTTGATCACCTTTTCTTATGTTATTCCGATATGCTTTCTGAAAAGGAACAATTACCAAAATTTATGGAAATCGTTAGTTATAAAATCTAATTCTATGTTTGGTGATTATTTGAGTGGATTTTATTTGAATGTTGGCAGTAAAAATAGGGCAATAAGAGCCGCCAACAAGCTCCCCACACTTATTCTTTGCTCGTCCTCAAGTAAAGGTTTAGGATAAAAGTAAACATGAATATAACATTTTAAGATATACAGCCAACACAAAAAATTTATTCCAAAACATTTCTCATACAAGTGGGTTATATGGCATTGTCTAACATATATCCTTGAGCGGTTGAAAAGTGAAATAGCCCTCGAAGCAAAGCCATCTTCCCAAATTCTGATCTAAGCAACTTGGAGTTTTTTTAAAAAGTTCTGAAGAAAAGCATAGTTCACTTATACTCCTCAAAAGATGCTCTCAAATCTCTCAATGGTGTATGATTCCTTACCAAGGCATAACTTGTGATTGCCTTTCTCTTCCTACAACTAAAGCTTATGTGGAGCTTAGGTAGGGATAAAAATGATGGCACTTGTGTTGCATATATTGTAAAGTCAAAACAAGGACCCAAGGAGAGAAATGTCACACTCTTAGATCAAGTTGTGCATGTGTGTGGAAAATATATAGTGGAAAATACTCATTTATTTGATATGATCTCTCTCTCTAACTTATTATTTGGAGACATGGCTATCTTTCTTTTTTTCTCTTTTTTTTCAACAAGCATGAGCCTTCATGTGCTCACTTTTTTTTTCTAAACTTAGACCATTATGTGTCCATATTTTTTTACTTTTTGCATAGCCCACGTCAGTTCTACTCAAAAAATTATTAGAGAGAGATCATTATCTTTTAAAATATGGAGTATTTATTTGGTGAAACCTAACAGTCAAAATTTTCTTATCTACTCCCAGTGTAGGAGTAGAATATTTTTTTAAGGTGGATCTAGATGAAAGACATGTTTTGTGCCTACTCCTAGTGTAGGAGTAGTGCATATATATGAGGGTGCAAGTTAACTTGATCTTGAGAGCATGATAAATCTCTCAACAAGGGTCACAAGGTTTGATTAAACTCAACACAACAACAAGTAGCATATGTAGAAAGCTTCTATCTTATATCTAGCTTTGGTAGGAATTTATCACCATTGAGGATTATGTGATACTATGGTTTAAAATGTTTTTTTCTCAAAAACAAATCTCCAAATACCTTGAATAGAACCGGTAGGATTTCTAAGCCGAACAATATCACACTCTACAACATCTTAGTCAATATGATTTTTCTATAAAATATTTTCTCACAAGCATAAGAATATGTATATGGAACAATCTTTATACAAGCTTCTATGTCAACAATGTTATAAACATGTCACTTTCTAAAATTTTAAATTGAAGTCTGGTCTAGTTTCTTTTTATTTTTATAGGATTAAACATGTGTGGACTGGAAGCAAAAACTCAGCAAGTATATGAATAAGTCAAGATAGATCAAACCGAGTTTTAGAAGTTGTATGCAAAATCCTCCACCAGTTGATCATGTACATTTGTCCACGGTGGAGGTGTTACTTCCCCACACTTCTTCTGGATTATCCCTAGCTTTTATTCAAAGGCGTAAAAAATAGTGGAAGCAACATGGACACTTCTAGTGGCAAAACACCAGAGAGTCAAAGTTTATTAAGATAATTGTATTTATTATTTTGATATCTAGAAAAGGACAAGATTGAACTCTTTTTTTAGATTGAATCATTAAATTGCAGAAATTCAATCAACTCTATTTCTTCCACTTTTTTAGGTTCAAGGAAAACTTTAAACGTTGGCCATTTAACTTGAAAATATTACCTAAGTCATCTTGAAGCGTGATGGCCCCATGTGATGAGGTTTCAATCACCTTGAATGGCCCTTCCCATGTACTTCTAAGTTTTCCATGACCGAAGAGCTTCACCCTTGAGTTGAACATCAAAACCTTATCTCTTGGTGTGAACTCTTTGTGCTTGATTCTTTTGTCATACCACCTTTTTATTCTTTCTTTGTAGATCTTGGAGCTGTGGTGTGCTTTTTCTCTCCATTCTTCTAGCTCAGATAGTTGCATTTGTCTATTTTTATTGGCTAGGTGGAGATCTATGTTCCATTTTTTATCGCCCAATGGGCCTTAAACTCCAATTCTACTAGCAAATGGCATGTTTTTCCATACACAAGCTGATATGGTGACATGCCTATGGGCTTCTTGTATGCCGTTTGGTATGCCCATAGTGCATCTGCAGCTTGGTATTTCCATTTCTTCCCCATCTCATCCATAGTCTTTTGCAGAATGTTCTTGATCTGCTTGTTTGATGTTTTAGCTTGACCGCTTATTTGCGGATGGTATGGTGCTGCAATATTGTGCTTGACTCCATATTCTACCAGGAACTGCTGAAAGGACTTATCAATGAAGTGTGAGCCTCCGTCACTTATGACCATTCGGGGCGTTCCAAACCATGGGAATATCACTTCATGGAACATATTTTTGGAGTGCTTATAATTAGTAGATCAACAGGGCAGTGCTTCCACTCATTTGGACACATAGTCCACTGCTACCAAGATGTATTTAGCATCTCCAGACTTTGGGAATGGTCCCATGAAGTCAATCCCCCAGACGTCAAACAACTCTACTTGGAGGTTGTTCATGAGTGGCATTGTATCCTGAGTGTTGATGTTCCCATGCTTCTGGCATCTAGCGCATCTTCTAACAAATTCCTTTGTATCTTGGTACGTCGTGGGCCAGAAGAAACCGCTTTGCTAGATCTTGGCATGTGTATGAAATGTGCCATAGTGTCCTCCACAGGGCAATGCATGACATCTCTCTATGATCTTTGTCGCTTCAACCATGGGGACACATCTCCGTAACAATCCATCAGCACAAACTCGGTATAGGTATGGGTCATCCCATAAATGAGAATGACTTTGATGCTTGAGTTTCCTCTTATCTTCCCCTAGTGCAACATATCCTGCAACTATATAGTTCATAATATTTGCATACCATGGGTTCGAGTCGGTTACCTTAAGGAGTGTGTCATCCCTAAGATAGTCATTAATGGGCAACTCATGCGTATCTCTATGATGAAGTCTAGACAGATGATCAGCTACCGAGTTTTCTACTCCTTTTTTATCTCTTATTTCTATATCGAACTCTTGGAGCAGAAGAATCCATTGGATTAGACGAGGTTTAGCATGTTTCTTAGTGAGGAGGTACTTGAGAGCAGCATGATCTATATAAATAATTACCTTTGTCCCCACTAAGTAAGATCTAAACTAGTCTATCGCAAAGACACCAGCCAACAACTCCTTCTCAGTTGTGGCATAATTCAGTTGTGCCCCTGACAAAGTTTTGCTAAGGATATAGCATAGTGCTTTTTATCCTTTGTTTGACCTAAAACGGCCCCAACAGCAAAATCGCTAGCATCACACATGATTTTAAAGGGCAACTTCTAATCGGGTGGTTGGATGATTGGAGCTGAAATAAGTGCCTTTTTCAAGATTTGAAAGGCTTCATGACACTCATTGTTGAAGATGAAAGGTGTATCTTTAGTTAAAAGGCTAGTTAGGGGTCTAGCAATTTGAGAAAAGTCTTTGATGAATCGCCAATAGAACCCTGCGTGGCCTAGAAAGCTACGAATGCCCTTCACATTTATGGGAGGTGGAAGTTGTTCGATCACTTCAATTTTTGCTTTGTCCACCTCTATCCCATGAGCGGACACTTTGTAGTCCTAGCACTATTCCTTTCTGAACCATAAAACGATATTTCTCCCAGTTCAGGACTAAGTGCTTTTTTTTGCACCATTGTAAGACTCTGTCTAAATTCTCCAGACAATCAGTGAAGGTTTTGCCATAGACAGCAAAGTCGTCCATGAATACCTCCATGATTTTTTCAATCATGTTAGAGAAAATAGATAGCATGCACTGTTGGAAGGAAGCTAGAACATTGCACAACCCGAACGACATACGTCGATATGCATAATTTTCATAGGGCATGTGAAGGTGGTCTTACTCTGGTCATCGGGGTGGATCGAGATTTGATGATACCCAGAATACCCATCAAGGAAACAAAAGAAGGAATGGTTCATGAGGCGTTCTAACATTTCATCAATGAACTGCAACGGGAAATGATCCTTCTTAGTGGCCTTGTTGAGTTTCCAGTAGTCAATGCACTTCTGCCACCCGTTACAGTTCATTGAGGGATAAGTTCATTCTTTTCATTCTCAACAACTGTCATCTCTCCTTTCTTTGGCACGACATGGATAGGGCTACCTCACTCACTATATGGCACAGGATAAATAATCCTAGTGTGCAAAAGTTTGAGGACCTCTTTCTTAACAACCTATCGCATAGCGTTGTTAAGTCTCTATTGGGGTTCCCTAGATGGTGATGAATTAGGATCGATAGGGATACAATGATTATAAAGAGTGGGACTAATCCCTTTGAGGCCCTTGAGTGAGTAGCCTATAGCCAATATATGTCTTTCTAGGACAGCGACAAGTTCATGGATTTCTTCATCAGATAGCTTGTCGCTTATGATGACAGGAGTTTCTCGGTTATCATTTAGAAAACATATTTTAGGCCAGATGGAAGGGGTTTTAGTTCTATGGAGGATTGTGATGGCATTTCAGTTTTGTCTAGCTCGATAGGCTCTGCCAACTCTTCTTCTTCTAGAGTAAAGTGCTCGTCATCGAGAGCTGGTCAGGCCATGTCTTCTAGAGAAGCCACCAAGACATCTTCAATAGGGTCTTATTCAAGCTTGGGTTCTACTATCGCGTTGTGTGAGCGTGCAAGTGAAACAGCGATAGGAGAATTTCCAAGTTTTAAATTCAAGAGACCCTGTTTTGGTCTTTCCTTAAAGAGTGTCCCTAAGGGTAGACCAACCAAAAGGGACATATCTGAGATGTCATAGATATGGAAATCTAGATGATACTCAGAATCTCTTATGCGCAAAGGAATAGACCTTATGACCCCATGACTTTCAAGAGTAACTCCTAAAGGAATTCTCAAAAGCTTATGAGATGGGATCAAAGATTCGTTGGGGCAAATTCTTTTAGCCAAAGCTTTTGAAATAATATTCATCCCAATGGCTAGACAATAGTGAGCCTCTATGATGGTTTCCTTAAGGATGCAAGGTAGAACATCTGATGGGGCAATGATCCAGGCTACCTCAGTGGATAACTCCGTTTCTGCCAACCACTCACGACTCATAATAGCCGAGAGTCCTTTGATATGTTCTACAAGGAAGGGCTCATTTTGTGAACCATCATTTGTAGTTCGTGTAAAGTGCACCAAAGGTCTCACTTGTACCGGTAAATTTGAGGCATTCCCAAAATCTTCAAAAAGATCTTCCTCGAATTCAAAGGGAAATGAAGAGGGATGAGGTTCATCATCCTCTAGGGTGTGATGTGTTCCCTTAATAGGGGGTTCTATGGCAACCGCATCATGAGAGGGATTCGATGGAATTTCAGATTCGGTTGCAAGGACCACCTCTTGTTGGTTGGGCCCTTGAAAGGTCCAATTGGCTAGAGGGGGTGAATAGCCTAATTAAAAATTCTACAAATACACTAAATGAACCAGTTAGTAATAAAAATGGCGCTCAAGCGAATTTTACGCTAGCCTATAAGAGAAAGGGTTTGCAAGCCTCCTAACCAATCAACTAGCAACCTAATACACTAGAGCACACTAAGAGTGATGTCCTTAGGAACCAAACTACTCTACACACCCTAATATGCTACTTGCTCAAAGTAAAGAGAGGATCAAGATATGCAAACCGAGCATTGTGGATGTAGCCAATCACTGTCTTGATTCAATTAATAGAGATCCGGTTGGTGATCCAATCAACTCAATAGAGAATAAGTGATCTCGATGGATCAACCACAAGATGACCAAGACAATGATTTATCCTCGAGGTTCATGTGCTTGCCAACACGCTAGTCCTCGTTGTGTCCCCCTTGACCATGTGGTTCGGTGGCTAATTGGTATCACACACCGAGCCTCTCAAAGGCACCAAAGAACCTACCAATGGCTAGGAGTTGAATGACACGTGCATTCCACTAGAGTACCTTTTGTAATCTCTGTGAGGAAAGACCAAGAACCCCTTACAATTCGTCGGTGTGGCCAAGAACAATCATCGGGCTTGCTCACACCTTCTCCTCGCTGCTCCAACCGTCTAGGTGGTGGCAACCACCAAGAGAATAAGCAATCCCACAGCAAGAATGATCACTAGTGCCACTAGATGCAAGAACTCACAAGCAATGCACTAGAATCTCTCCCAATCTCTCTTTTGATGCAAGCAATCAAGTAAGATGAGAGGGAGGAGGTTGGCTCAGCTCTAGGGTGCTCAAGAATGATCAAAATGTGCAAGGGAGAGTCCCCAAGCCGGCCAACATGCTTATATAGCCACCACTCAAAAGATCTAACTGTTATGTTTCAAGTGGGGCTGACTCGGGGCCATCGGACGCTCAGATGCCTAGCAACGGACACGTCCAACGCCTGCCCCCGAGCACCGTGGATACGCCATGTGTCCTCGTTTGAATTTGACCGTTACCCGTGCTTCTGAGGAACCGTCGGACGCTCAAATGAGCGGCATCGGACGCGTTCGATGCCCTAAGTCGCACTCACAAATCGCCTGTGTCAGATGACATTTACCGGACGCTGGCCGTAACTTCAGACGCTATGCAGAGAGGCCCAAAACCGTGCACGTCCAACGAGGTGGCATCGGACGCCCCAGCGTCCATGAATGTAACGCTCGCGTTCTGACATCGAGCTGCTTTGCATCGGACGCACAAGCGTATGGACGTCGGACGCTCCGATGCACATACTGTGCACGCGCCAATCTTCACAGGGTCATCGGACATGTCCGACGCCTGGGGACCCAGCGTCCGATGCCCTTGGAAGGGCCCCTTTCACTCCGAAAATTGCCGAGTCCCGCCGAGCAAGCTCGGCGGGAGGGATATACACCCAAACACCATCATCCCTTGCTCTCATGTGCCAACACCAAGGTATCTCACCACTTGTGCACGTGTGTTAGCAATTTCTAAAGCATTTTGCAAGGGTTAGGAGTTAGCACACTAGGTTCTAATGCAATGCATGAAGTTAAACACCTAGTGGCACTTGGATAACCATTTTAGACATGTGATTACTCCTCTTAATAGTACGATTATCTATCCTAAATGTACTCACACCCTCTATGGTGTCTTGAGTACTGAAAGCAAATGGCCCTATAGTTTATACCTTTGCCTTGAGCCCATTTGCCTCCATCTCTTCTCCTCTTTCTCACTTGGAGCACTTGTGGTTATCTCCATCCATCACCTTACTCCATCTTGAGTGGACCATCCATGCTAAAGCTACGACATGCTTATCAAATGGATTAGTCCAAGCAATTAGCCAAAACCAAACTAGGGCTTTCAATCTCCCTTTTTTGGTAATTGATGACAACCTTCACAAAGATATGAATTAATAATGAATTTGGCTTTGCACCACTTGTCCAAGTATGAAATCCTTGGTTAAAAGGTATGGACAAGTTATGCAAACCCGATTTGATAGTATTAGCTCCCCCTACATGTGTGCTAAGAGTTTGGATTAGAAGCTTTACACACATGTTGGATTAGAATTGTGGGAGAACCATTACTACCAAAAAGATGCTAAGGTTTATAGAATGGACCTTTGAAGCTTGATTTATTTTATCAACCATCCTTAGCACCAAGACTAGCTAGAAACATCACAAGCTAGAAACCACGTGAGATCAACATTAAAAGCACGGTTTCTAGATGCCACTTGAAAAACACTTGACACTACTACAGAACAGGCCTTTGGTCACTTGGCCAAAACGAACAATAGTCTCGGCCCAATCAGCGTCCGGGGCAAAAACATCTTTAGTCCCGGTTGGTGACACCAACCGGGACTAAAAGTCCCCCGCCCAACGGCTATGGTGTCGAGTTCTGCGAAGGGACCTTTAGTCCCGGTTGGTGTCACCAACCGGGACTAAAGCCCACCTTTAGTCCCGGTTGGTAACACCAACCGGGATTAAAAGGTGTTGTCCCGGCCCATCTCACTGGCGGGGACTAAATGGTGGACTTTAGTCCCGGTTGGTGATTGGAACCAGGATTAAATGTCCTTCCCCCATATTTGAGCCCTTCTTCCCCGGCCGAGCCCGAGCTTCACTCTTTTGCTGTGTTCTCCATTTGTTCTTGCTTGTTCTTGCTCTCATCTCCGGCTATTGATTCATTTCATCATTTCTATGCCGTTATCGACTTGTTAAGAGGTCACTAGCTTCATCTTCTCAACATTTAGCAACGGCATATGTCATTTCCTAGTGTTATATATGTTGTTTTTTATTTTATGAATTCTACGCTATTTTAAACTCTAATCACTTGATCGATTGAATATTTGAATGATAGCAACTACAATTAGTTCCCTAAAAATTAACTTTTCATTACTATTATGTCTACCACATTTAATGGTTTAGTTAGAGAAATAGTGATATTAGAGTTTTTTATTTTTATTAGTTTAGAAAAAAAATTAAAAACTTATAATACTTTAATTTGCAATTTATGACCGGATTAATTAGTTAATTATAACTAGTATGCATACCATATTTCATGATTAATTAGAAAAATAGAGAACTTTTATGTTTTTTTAATTTTGCTTGTTTAGAAAAATTAGAAATAGAGAGTTTTAGGTTATTTGTTACTTTAATTTCTGTATAAAAAATTTGAAACTTATAATACTTTAATTTGCAATTTGTGACCATGTTAATTAGTTAATTATAACTAGTATGCATACCACATTTCATGATTAGTTAGAAAAATAGAGAACTTTTGTGTTTTTAATTTTGCTTGTTTAGAAAAATTAGAAATAGAGAATTTTAGGTTATTTATTTCTTTAATTTCTATATAAAAAAATTAGAAACTTATAATACTTTACGTTGCAATGCAGACAATGACACGTCATTGGATGTACAATGCCGATCGCCGCTCCAAAGAATTCATTGATGGTGTGCATTATTTCTTAAGAGTGGCCGAGGCAAACAAGCGGGATGGATTTATATGTTGCCCATGTGCCTTGTGTCAGAATTTGAAGGAATATTCAAGCTCTAGAAGTTTTCACTCACATTTGTTGAAGTCGGGTTTCATGCCGAACTATATTTGTTGGACCAAGCACGGAGAATCCGGGATTATGATGGAAGAAGTTGAAGAAGAACAATTGGAGCCTGACGACATTATTGCTCAATACGGCGACTTCGATGATACAGGAATGGGAGAAGCTGAAGAAGAGGGAGGGGTAGAAGACACACCTGCTGAAGATGATGCTCTTGGTGATGCCATTCGTGATGCACGTAAAAAGATTGCGAAAGTAAAAAAGAGAAGGCAAAGTTTGACCGTATGTTAGAAGATCACAAGAAATTACTATACCCATCCGCCCAAGATGGGCAAAAAAAATTGGGTACAACACTGGAGTTGTTAAAATGGAAGGCACAGAATGGTGTATCCGATAAGGCATTTGGGCAATTACTGAAGATCCAAAAAAAGATGCTTCCGAAGCCTAATGAATTGCTCGCCACTACATACGAAGCAAAACAAGTCGTCTATCCTTTGGAATTAGAAATCCAAAAGATACATGCATGTCCTAACGACTGCATCCTTTACCGTGGCATGGACTACGAGAATTTAGATGAATGCCCCGTATGTAAAGCATCATGGTATAAGATTAGGCGAGATGACCCTGGCGATGTTGAGGGGGAAGAACGTCCCCAGAAGAAAAAATCCCTGCAAAGGTTATGTGGTATGCTCCTATAATACCACGTCTGAAATGTCTTTTCAGAAACAAGGACCATGCATGTAATAGAACCGACCAAATTATAAGAGCACAAGCGCAAAAACAATCGCCGAAGCAACTAATTTCGCTCTTGAGCCCATATAATCCCGGTAGTCCGAAATCTCGAAGGATTTCAAACCAACAACACACAAACCAAGATCAAACGCAACTTAACATAATCCACCATTCGTTACATCGAGTTCACAAAAGTTCGCAAGTGACATCACATAGAAGTACTTAATTATTACAATACCGGTTTGCGTGAGTGAAAGCAACATAGTTTTGAAACCATTTGAATACACCACACTTTGTTCAGATACATGCCAGATCCATAGTTATCCCACAAAAGCATATGATAAGATAAAGGAAACGATCCTTGCCCAAGATCTAGTCCTCATCCCCAGCGGGGTGAAGACATACCTTGCAGAAGCCTGTATAAAGAATATCATCTGCAACAAGAGGGAATAAACCCTGAGTACGAGGATGTACTCAGCTAGACTTACCCGTCATAAACCAGAAATAAAAGACACCAAGGATTATGCAAGGCTAAAATATAAGTGGAGCTAGCTTGACAACTTTTCATATAAAAAGCACAAGTGACATTAGATGCACCAGTTAAACATACTAGCAGCAGCTTAAATTATTTTTACCTTCCATCTATGTGTGCCCTGTACTAAGCAAACACTTATTTATAACAAGCATTAATAACCATATCTAATTTAGTACAGCTTTCAACAATGTCAACCTCAAAATTGAACCATAATTATTTTAGTGAGATCTACGATGCCAGGCAAGGTCAAGTTCTCACTATCCGGGAGAGACGGCGATTTGAATCGATTTCAACTGAGCTCAGGGGGTATTCCCAACACACACCCAGGTAGACTGGATCAGAGTCGCCTTAGGTTACTCTTGGTACAACTCAGGCGCGGGCCCGGTTCTCGCGTCGGCAAAACCGAAAGTCGGATAGCCGGGATGTTCAAACCATGCTAACCCAAGGACGACGCCAGATCGAGTTAGACATGTTTGCCCTTGGTCTAGTATGCCGCTTCCCCGCGAATTGCCCAACCGCCCCCCCGCTTTCCCGTCTTGAGTTGAGCTACCGAAGCCAAGGGCCACTTGGCACACAGGGGCCGGGCCAACTATGTGTTAGGCTGTGTTCAACATGACCAAGAGTGAAACAACGACTTCAGTCCTTAACCGACTCAGACAGGGTCCACTGCCCTTGCCCGGTCTTCTTTTAATTAACACATGGTTCCTTTCCATGATAACACATAAAGCCGACAGCGACCAAAGAGTAACCACCTATAACTCACGGATGACAGGATATCACCCGACTTCTACCGGTCTAAGTATGGCTAAGCATTTGCATCGCTCCTAACCTAAAACATAGGATTCAGGATATAATATACATACTGGACAAGGATAGGATAAATGCAACAACATCTTCAATCAACTCCTAACTTAATGCAACAAACAACATAAAGTACTCAAGTGCATTTTATAAAACGTGGGAAACTTAATATGCTCCGGGGCTTGCCTTTCACAAAGGTCGCAGGCTCGTGACTTGGGCACTCAAGCAACTGTCCTTCGGGCACCTCTCCGGTGTGCTACCCCTGCTGCTCCTCCTAGGACTGCTGGTCCTCCTCCTGCTGCAGGTCCCCGAACTCCAAGAGCGTTACCCCCTTCGGCGAACCTATTGAATGCAATGCATAAATGAGAATAATGAATGCACAAAATGATCATGTAAGAGAATGAATATCAGCAACAATAATAAACCCTCCACCTAGGGTGATGACTCTATTCAAATCACTTTAATTTACAGAGTAGGTGCATATCTCCTCTCTAAACAAGATTGAACACTCACCAAGCAAGTCAAGGAATAACTTTTCATCATCAGTTAAGGACATACAACCTGCACCTAATCACTTATAGTAATTAGCAAAGCATCTACAAGATGTACGTCACACACACAAGGGCAAGTAATTAAAGTAAAGCACATTTCAGAACTTCTGACCTACACTCAACAGCTGAAAGAAGCAACTATAACTGGAGTTATATAAATCCAAATGACATGTATGAGGACATTCTGGAAAGCTCATGAAATTGTCTACAACTCTTATTTAGACATCATAAACAGATTCACAATTCAAAAAGGTCAAACAGACAGATTTCCCAGATCTATCCAGAAATTCCAATGAAGACCTCTTTTCTGGAACTTCACAAGATAACACCATAACTCCTAAACTACTCCACCAAATACTCTCAAATTTTAACAGCAACTAGATAATGAAATTATCTACCACTTTGCCATAGATCACCAAGCCAGAAAACATCATCTAAAGTATGCAAAACCACAAGTGCCACCAGCTGTCCAGAAAAGCTTAAATTGGAGAATTAATTATTTACTCATGTTCAAACTTGCAATTTAAGCTCTCCCAACTTAACCAATAGTTAAAACATGATTTATGATTAACAGAAAACCTGATGGTCCACCTTAAAACACTTATATAAATACCTTTTTCATTTCACTTAAGTATTTAAGGGAATAATTGAGCACATAGCAAATGAACTCAGAAAAATCTATAAAAATTACAGTGGAATACATAAATCTCACATAGACCACAATTCAAATTTCACCCTAAAATTCTAAGTACAACTCACTGTAGCAAAAGAACAATCTACACAAGCTTAAAGGAGGATAATTCACAAATCTATTTGAAAAGTATCAAACAACAGATTTCATAATTTTCTTAACATCATCACATCACCAATATACAGTGTGCCAATTTACACCTCAAGAGCATGTATATCGAAAACATGATAAATAGTTCACCAAACAAGGCATTAAATCAAGATATTTAACAAACAACTACATAAAACATACTTATAGGCCAACCAATATTTTTCCTAGATAGAACATGTCACAAGAAAGCCAACCCCACTGGTTTCTCATTTTTAGCATCAATAAATAATTAGTATGCATTAAACCATTTTCCAAGACCTAGACCAAGATAAATACACCAAGCAAAATCTACTGTAAAACATGCCATGTTTCATATTTTTATTAAAAACTAGACATCTCAGAGAGCACAACAAAATTGGAACCACTCGATTTGGACATTCCTAGCTCCAGATATGAATTAAACAAGATCTCAGCATTTTCTACGAAAAGAATAAAAACGAAAAACATAAAAGAAACCCTAAAACAGACTTGGGTGCACCGGGTCCATGCACCCGCAGGCGCTGACGGACCCAGGGCCCACGGGGTCAACGGACCCACCCGTCAGCCAGACCCATGCAGCGGCGGCGACGGCGGATTTTGACCGCGGAAAGCGTCGTCGGCGGCGACGCCCCCCGGGCCGACCGACACCACCAACGTGCTCCCCTAAACCTAACGTGTCGATTGAGGTAGGTGGCGGGGACCGAGATTGACCGGAACATGGTCGGCGGCGAGCTAAGAGGCTCGGCGGCGCTGCACGGCGGCGCCATTGCCGTCTCCGGCAATGTCGCGCCGCCTGCTCGGAGTTAGCCGCGGGGAACCTAGGGCGGAGTTAGGGTTACGGATTTGGGGCTGACGATGAGCTCCAAGGAGCTTGACCGCGTGCATGGCGTTGGCGGCGACGTGAGCACGGCGGCGGCGTGCTTCGTTCCGGTGACGCCGTGAACTAATAGGCCTAACTATCACCCTACACACACTCCACGACTCACTGCGACTCCGAAACTCAAGAAAGGAAGGGAGAGAGATGACCGGAGCTGAGCTAGCCGCTGCGAGCATGGAGCTCGGCGGTGCTCCGGCCATGGCGGATGGGTGCGGAAACCACAATGCGCCCCCACCTCTGGATGAAACGGCCCGCTAAGTGTGTCAGGTGGAAGAGGATATCGTGGTGGAGCTACTGGCGGTGGCGATTTGAAGATGGTGCGGTGGTTGCGGTGCTGCTCACCGGCGAAGGCGCGGCGACGGTAGTGTCGCCCTTCTCCTCCGCCAGAGAGAGCAGAGAGGAGAGTGGAGAGTGTGAGCGAGGGACAGAGAGCCAGGGCGTGCCCGTGATGTCGCCGTGGCCGCGGCGGCCTCGACCGTGGCCCCCCCGCCGGCGTACGGGTGCTAGATGGCAGCCGCGCTCTGCCGGGCGGTCACCACCCCGGCCGATTCAAACGGCAATGCCGCCGTTTCAGTCTGGCACGAGCCGACTGAAACCGCCTAATTAACGTGTCAACATCTCTTAATCCGTGCAGAATTAGCCAAAACCGTATTAGTAAAAATTGTAGCCCTATAGTTGTTCTCCAACTTTGCTTAAAGTAGCTTGCACTGGTTTGGTCTAGGTAGGAAACTACAGAGCTCCAATGAAGGGTAAAAACACACTGCACGTCACTTGTGACTTAACCAAAATTTCAGAGGTGGAATCAGCACTGATTCTTGCAAAGATGTGTATTTTTGAGCATTTTGCACACATTTTCATGGCAAGAGCCTTAAACAAAGTTTATTCTATATAAAATTATCTACAACTTTTATTTAGGACTCACAGCATGCAAAGCCTCTAGCTTGCAGATTTGAAACAGTCAAAGAAAAGAGCTCTAGGAGGGGAATTTGGTCAACTATCACCTAGGGCCATCATTTAGCAAAATGATCTACTTAAACATTGTTCCAATTAGTGTCCTAAGCATAGTTATGCTACTGTAGGGCACTTTTAACAACATTTCATGTCATGACCTAGTATCAAGCAAGCAAGGCAAGCACAAAATGATCTATTCATGAGCACAAACATAGAACTTGCACAATGACTTGTCATACACATGCATATATGAGATGATGATGATGCTTATGGCCAGTTAATGCAAGTGTTTTAGTGAGCCCAACACTAGAGGTGTTACAATGCAAAGTTGTTGCGGTGGCATAAAGAAGACTGTAAGGTAGATAACATGTTGAGACACCCTGTTGATGGGTCCCAGTGGAGAGCAATAGACAGGAATTTCTAGAGTTTGCACAAGACGCAAGAAACTTAAGGTTCGCTTTAAGTACGGACGGTATGAATCCTTTTGGTGAGCAGAGCAGTAGTCATAGCACTTGGTCTGTTACTCTATGTATCTACAACCTTCCTCCATGGTTATGCATGAAGCGAAAGTTCATTATGATGCCGGTGCTCATCCAAGGCCCGAGGCAACCGGGCAATGACATCGATGTCTATCTAAGGCCATTAATTGAAGAACTCCTACTTTTATGGAGCCAAACAGGTGTCCGCGTGTGGGATGAGTACAAACAAGAACACTTCGACCTGCGAGCACTGTTGTTTGTGACAATCAATGATTGTCCTGCTCTAAGTAATCTTTCAGGGCAAACAAACAAGGGATATAATGCTTGCACACACTGTTTTGATGACCTTGATAGTATATATTTAAAAAAATGTAGAAAGGTCGTGTACCTTGGGTATCGTCAATTTCTTTCTATGAATCACCCAGTTAGAAAGAAAGGCAAGCATTTTAAAGGTAAGGCAGACCACCGATGCAAGCCTCGCAACAGAACTGGAGAAGATGTATTTGAGATGGTCAAGGATGTGAAAGTAGTCTTCGGTAAGGGACAGGGCAGCCAACCAGTTCCGAAAGATGCAGCGGGTCACGCACCGATGTGGAAGAAGTCAATATTTTGGGAGCTACCCTATTGGCAAGTCCTAGAGGTCCGGAATGCGATCGATGTCATGCACCTGACAAAGAATCTTTGTGTGAACCTTCTAGGATTCATGGGTGTGTATGGGAAGCCTAAGGATTCACTTGAAGCACGATAGGACTTGCAGCGCATGGAAGAACGAGATAACCTACATCCAGAGAAGACAGATGATGGACGCCATTATTTAAGACCTGCTAGCTACACTCTTAGCAATGAAGAGAAAGAAATCATGTTTGAATGCTTAAGCAGCATTAAGGTCCCATCTGGATTCTCCTCCAATATAAAGGGTATAATAAGTGTGCCCAAGAAGAAATTTCTGAACTTAAAGTCACATGACTACCACGTGCTTATGACGCAATTGCTTCCAGTTGCTTTAAGAGGAATTCTACCTCCACATGTACGTCTGGCCACCGTGAAGCTATGTGCATTCCTCAATGCAATTTCTCAGAAGGCAATCAATCCACTGGAACTAGCTGCTCTACAGAATGATGTGGTTCAATGTCTTGTCAGCTTTGAGTTAGTGTTCCCTCCATCCTTCTTTGATATCATGACACACCTCCTAGTTCATCTGGTCAAAGAGATCAATATTCTTGGTCCTGTGTTCCTACATAATATGTTTTCCTTCGAGAGGTTTATGGGAGTCCTGAAGAAATATGTCACCCGGCGTGCTCGGCCGTAAGGAAGCATCGCAGAGGGCTACGGGACAGAGGAGGTCATTGAGTACTGTGTTGAATTCATTCCTAAACTTGACCCAATTTGTGTTCCTGAATCGCGACACGAGGGGAGACTGAGTGGAAAGGGAACACTAGGAAAAAAACATATATCGGTACGGGGGGGACGATTATTTCAATAAAGCGCACTACATAGTTCTTCAAAACTCATCCGTGGTGGAGCCGTATGTCACGAAACATAAGGACTTCCTACGATCCCAGTTCCCAGAGAAGAATGAAGCTTGGATTATGCGTCAGCACATGGACACTTTCAGCGATTGGTTGCGAAAAGAATGTCAGGGTGATGACAATATTTATGAGCAACTATATTTGTTGGCTAGGCAACCATCATGGCACATCCTCACGTACAAAGGGTATGAGATAAATGGAAATACATTTTACACCCTAGGGCAAGATAAAAAAAGTACGAACCAAAACAGTGGTGTTCGTGTAGATGCCACGAACCCGAGTGGAAAGAGGCAAACATATTATGGCCGCATAGAGGAGATTTGGGAACTAGACTACGCACCTAATTTTAAAGTCCCTTTGTTCCGGTGCCAATGGGTGAAGATTACCGGAGGCAGGGTAATAGTCGACAAAGACTATGGAATGACAACAGTGGACCTCAACAATATTGGTTACAAAGGCGAACCATTCGTCCTTGCTGCTGCTGTGAATCAGGTGTTCTATGTGAAAGACATGTCTACAAAACCCAAGAGAGGGAAAAATGACAACAAATCAACAAATGAGCCAATACGCCACATAGTTCTTTTTTGAAAAGAAACACTTTGGGAATTGAGGACAAGTCGACATTTCAAAGATTACGAAAGAGATGACCGAATCCCACCCTTCAGTGTCTCCAAAGATCCAAGCATCCTGATAAATGCTAAGGACACTCCATGGTTACGGCATGATCATAACCAAGGATCTTACGTCAAGAAGTTCACCACTGTGCCCGCTCAATTGTAACTCAAATGTTTCTATCAGGCTTTCTTGTTTTATATATCGTTTCAAATGAAATTTATTTGCGATGAAAGCCCACATGTCTCTCTGTGAAACATGTATAGTCCACCATTGTCGAAATAACTTGAAATTTTTTTATAAGAAAGTGGACCCTAATAAAAAAGATTGAGATCAATCGGGTACTCGAGAAATAAAAAATGTTTACCTTCAAATACAAATCCTATTTGATGTAAATTTCTCTGTCTCGTATTTGGAGTTTGAATGTTGATAAATACAAAGATTGACGTTAGTATGACGCAAAAAAACAAATTTCCTATCCAAAACCAATAATTTTAGATTTATTAATTGATCAATATATTTTTGCATTAACAAAATACTAATTATTATTTGCATTTACAATCACTATTATAAGATAAGAAAAAAATTTATGGTACAAAATATATATAGTGTACAAGAAGGCAAAATAAAATGCATTGTTATTTTCAAAAAATTTTATGCCTACTCTTTCATTTACTATACAATTAATAAGATTTAGAATATATATAAAACAAATATAAAACGAATCCTGATTTGTAATAACCAGGCCGGTGACCTAAAAGTGAAAACAACTTTTAGTCCCGGGCCGTGGTAGGAACCAGACTAAAGGTCACCTTTTAGTCCCTTGTGCGTGGTTGGAACCGAACTAAAGGTCCCCTTTTAGTCCCGGTGTGCTGTTGCAACCGGGGTTAAAGGACCTTTAGTCCCGGCCGTGTCTGAACCGGGACTAAAGGTCCCCTGCGGCTACTTAATGTACAGCCCCTTCTTCCTCCTCTCACTCTCGATCCAGATCGACGTAGTAACCGCCGCCACCGCCGCCGCCGCACATTCCACGCCCTCCAACGACCTCGCCGCCGACGCGCCCCGACGCTCGCTCTCCGTCGCGCGCATGGGAGCCTCGCCCCGCCGCCGCCCCTCTCCCCCTCGCTGGCGCCCGGCGGGCCGTCGCAGCGCGTGGAGTCCTCGCCCTCCCGACGAGGCCTCGTCAACGACGCGGCACCGACGGCCATTACGCCGCGCCCCAGCGCTCTCCCTCTCCCGCGCGTGAGCCCCTCCGACGCCGTCGCCGGCCCCCTTTCCTAGCCCGGTAGCGGCCGTCGCGCGCCGCCCCGCCCTTCATCCTTGCGAGCCTTGCCGCCCTGCGCGCTCCGGCCGGCCCGGAAGCCCCGCCGCCCCCCTCCCTCGCCCCTGCCCGGCACCGCCGGCAGGGAAGAAGCACCGGCCCTCCTCGCGAGCGCAGCCCGGCCAGCCCCTTCCTCACGAAGCGCTGCACCGGCGGCCGACGCACGCGCCTCCATCACCGGCCCGGGAAGGAGCCAGTGCGTTTGGCCCGGGCGAGGATTCGCCAACGTCGGCGTATTGGCCCGGCGACCCTCGCGGCGACAGCGGCGTCCCCACGACCCCCGGCGACGACGGTGAGCCACGTGCGCGACTATATATCTCTGCAGAATCGGCCATCGAGCCGAGAATG
The DNA here is from genome assembly GCA_015844335.1 of Chrysopogon serrulatus. Taxonomy (NCBI): domain Eukaryota; kingdom Viridiplantae; phylum Streptophyta; class Magnoliopsida; order Poales; family Poaceae; genus Chrysopogon; species Chrysopogon serrulatus. Next base: position 139,745 of record JADLZL010003794.1, on the reverse strand, counting down.
TACGTGTGTCTTGCATTGTTATGATCGGCCATCGAGCCAACACTATTTCACTGCAGGAGCCGGCGGCGACACAACGTACGTATGCTAAACCTCGTTTAGACGGGCCATCAAACCGAGAATGTGTGTTGTGATAGGCCATCGAGCCTAATTTGATCATGCAGAAATCGTTTTTATGCGAAGTCACGTAACACTAATTCGATCCGAAACCCTAATTCAATTCGATACGCTAATCCTATCTAAAACGCTAATTCGATCTAAAACCCTAATTCGATCTGAAACCCTAATTCAATTCGATACGCTAATCCTATCTAAAATGCTAATTCGATCCGAAACCCTAATTCAATTCAATACGCTAATCCTATCTAAAACGCTAATTCGATCCGAAACCCTAATTCGATCCGAAACGCTAATTCGATCCGAAAAGCTAATTCGAAACCCTAATTCAATCTGAAACGCTAATCCGATCAAATCGCCCTAATTCGATCTCGATCTCCACTATCTTGCCACCCTGAAACGTCTTATAAACGCTAAGTGTATGTAAACGTTCACATTGTTGGATATATGTAAACGGTAAGTGTATGTAAACGCTAAGTGTATATTTCCATATGTTTCTACTGCCGACATATATATGTTTCCACTAAGTGTATGTAAACGCTAAGTGTATGTTTACTTATGTGCAATATGGCATTTCACTTATGTTTCCACTGCCTCCATATATATGCAAGATGTAAACGATCACACGCAAAGATGTCCTCTGCCCCCATATATATGCATTTAATCCAAAGTGTTTGATCACACACATGCATGTAAAACAGTAACCCTAAACACAATGTGTTGACATGTATAAAGATTGTTTTTATATTCCTTTTTTCTTGTGGCCCTACATGACAAATTGAATTCTAACATCTTTCACATATATTTGCAGAAGTGGCCGATCCGAATGATAACATGGATGATGCGATGATGGACATAATCAACAGCGGCGGCAATCAAAATCCCCAAGTCGAAGATGATGACAATGAACAAATAGATGATGGGAGTCCGTCAATACTTTGCTGATTATGAAGAACTTGTGGGAGACAATCCTAATGAGGTCTAACTACAATCTATTATATATGTGTATACATGAAATTAAAATGAATGGCATTTGTATAAATATATTTATACTTCTTTGTGTAGCCCTCTGGATCGGCGACAACTTCCGGGAAGAGTAGAAATGTGAGAGGCCCCAAGAAGCCGTTGGAGGGTCGGTACATTCTTTCGGAATTCAAAGAAGATGGCAAAGTACTTGGGCCACATTCAAAGAAATTTGTTACGCACTGTGGGTACCTTGTAAGGGATTGGATCCCGATCAGTGCTCGAGAATGGAGGCAAAGGAAAGACGACCCTAATATTAGTTTTATCTCAGATCGTGACAAAGAATTGATTTGGCTAGATATCCTTCAACATTTCACGCTCGATACACAGGATGAAGCTTTGAAGGAGAAGGTTAAAATCTGGGCTATGCAGAAGATGGCCAAACAATTTCAGGCTTGGAAGAAGAAACTGTACAAGACTTTTGTTGCACATGACCGGACACCGGATTTCACCGCAAATGCCTACGTCAAGTTGAGGCCTTTTTGGGATGAGTTCGTACAGTTTAAGAACTCAGATGAGGGTCAGGCACAGATGATCAAGAATCAGAATAATGCTAGACAAAAGCAATACCACCATCACTTGGGTTCAGTGGCTACATGAGTGGTATTCCCAAGTGGCAAAGACTGGAACAGGATATTCTTGCCAAGGGGATCGAACCAGAATCAATGCACTGGCCTAAGCGCGCCAAGTATTGGTTCTTCGGTCATGGGGGAACCCTAGACCTAGAGACCGGGAAAATAGTGTATGGCGAAAAGCTGCAGGGAGTAGGAGAGAAAATGGCCTATGCTCGAGGCATGGTTGAAAGTGGCAGCTGGCAGCCAAACAGAGATAAGGATGAGCTGACATACGCCCTGGAGAGTGCTGAACACGGTGGGTGAACAAGATGCTATGGGGAGGTGTCGTGGGAGCATGGCTTCCCTAACGACAGGCTGACATATAGAAGCCGCCAGAGAAAGAAGGATGAGGAGGCAGAGCGACTGCGTAGGTTGGAGCAAATGGTTATGGAGTCACGTGAAGCGGCACGTGAAGCAATACAGCGAGAGAAAGCGCTTGAAGAGAGAATGAACGAGGAAATCAAAAGGCAAGTGCAGATGGCAGTAAGTTCCATGCAAAGACAAACTGCATCAGAGCCAGGAGTCAATATTAGCCCCCCAGGGCAGTTGAAAAGCAGTTGCGCTTCCACAGAGATGCCAATGATTGAAGATGACATGGGGCAACGCTTCCCGGTAGATGACATCACTGAACCTCTCACAACATGTGAGCTGCACATTCCACAGGGGACTGCCACAGTCATGGTGGCTATTGGTGTTGTATCTCGTATCGACCCTACAAAGACACCAAGATGCCATGGGGCAATAATACCACCTGGATATGCTAGTTTCTCAGTGGATAGAGTTGAAAAAGGGTTCGGCAATGTGCAGCTCGAGATTGAAGGAGGTGATGGGGAGAAAGACTCTGGGAGAAGCGGAGAAGACATTCATATGTTGGCACAAGCGCTATATCATTATTCCTGGGGCATCACCTAGTAATCCACCACCACCTCCTCCTTGTCAACCTAACCCTAGGTGCGGATGAAAGTTGACGATACATTTATTCACTAACTTTAATTTGTATTGGCTTAATTAGCAGATTTTTCATATACCTCATTGTTTTCACAGGTGGTCACCAACATGTCATAGTGCTGCGGGTGATGACGAGGCAGTGCAAGACACGGCTGCATCCCCTCGGGCTCCGACTCCACCACCTCGAGCTCCAACACCGCCACCTCGGGCTCCAACACCGCCACCTCAGGCTCCAATGCCGCCACCTCGGCTCCAACACTGACACCAGCTGCCCCATCGCCTCCACGTCGGGCTCCAACCCCCCACCGCCGCCCCATCGCCTCCACGCGTGGCCCGTGGACCAAAACCAAAGTGGACCCACCCTTAAAGAAGAGGCCGGCCACACAATCAAATGTGTCGGCTGCCCCGCCGCCAAAGAAGAAAGCCTCTGAAAAGAAACAAACTATCATTCCTAAGAAGCTGTCCTATGAGAAGACTGCTGCAGAACTAGATGCTTCGGTAAAGGCAGATGTGGATAGTTTCTTCAAGAAACTTAAGGCTGAAAGAGAATCAAAGCGAAACCCTGAGAAGCCATACCTCTTACTATGGCCAGAAGATCTACGGCAAAGGGTTCAAACTCAACAAAAAAAGAGGCGTGATGCTCGAAAAGAATCATCATCTTTATCGATTATGATCGCACTCTAAGCAAATCTATAGAAGAAGACAAGAAGAAAGAGAAAAGAGCACGGAAGGGTGTAGCACAGCTCGGGGAACAATCAAAGCAATCAGTGCCCCCGCTAGTAATTGGGAATGAATATGGTTCAAACATTGACGTGCTAGACCAGCAGATACCTGCAGATTTGAGCTATGATGAACTTGACAAATTTTTTGCGGAAACTGGTCTTAGCTTAGCCTAAATGCTCGCTGGGGCACCAATTGAAAGTGCTCCAGAAATTGATCATTGGCAGAAGGAATATGCATATGGCAAGAGTCTATACAACCCTGCGGCCCTCAGCCAACTTGGAACACAAATGTACTTGCTAAACCAGTGGTACATCGTAGCGTGTGACAGAAAAGCAGATGACTATATTTGAGTCTGTATTAGAGACTATCATTACTTCTGTGGTGATGATATTATTTATGTTCAATTTAATGAGCTACACCAACTATGCCACATGGACGCTTCGGACAAATCTCTAGTCGGTTGCTTCGTGCGTAAGTGATTCTTTCTTTTAATAATGTCAACTGTAACATATCATTTATATGTATAACTAATTACGTAAACCCGCTATACATATGCGTAAAACATGATGAGGGACCTCGAGTTAGAAATGACAAGGAGATTGGATTTATGGATCCATATGTTATATTCAAAGACCAAGACCCCATATATTTTTATGGAGAATTCAAACGGAGAGAAATCTACGGAGGTTCTTGGTCAACCAAAAGGACAAAATATATATACTCTTTCCCTATAACTTTAAGTAAGTGTTGTTATCATGTGTACATTCTATTTAACTAATTAATCAGATCAGTATGAAGATATATAAATATGTTGACTACACACAAATGCAGCTTTTATTGGATACTAATTGTGATTGATCTCTGGTAAAGTCATTTGGTAATCTATGACTCGTTGAGAAAACCACAGGAAGATTACCAAGAAATGATAGATATTATCCAAGGGTAACTTCGATCTCTAAATATTAATTTTTGCTCTCTAACTCGGTAATAGATAATTAATAATGATCGTTTTATTGCTAGGGTTTGGGCTTGGTTCGTGCAGAAACACCGTCCAGATTTGAAAGCACCACTTTGAAGCCTATCCTACTTCATTGGGTTCTACGGCAGCCACCGGGCAACAATTTATGTGGCTACTATGTGTGCGAAGTTTCTCGACGGTCTATGCCAAAAGAACTAATCTAGAGCACCTAAAGGTATGTAACATGTATATATAATAAGTCCATTTTATTTATTTATTGCTATTTAATAAATCTTATTCATACCTCTTACTTTTTTCTTTAATGTCTATTAAAGGAGACGTGGTTGAGTGAAAAAGTGTTGGATACGGTCCGCCTAAAAGGAATTTAGGAGACAATCGCAGGATTTCTTAACGACCATGTCCTGAATCCCGGCGGCGAGTGTTACTTCAACCCAGAGGAACCAATGAAACCAAACCAAGATGACCATTTGTACGATGTTTGAGTGGCGGAGAACAATTGTGTTGTAAATACTTTATCCGTGATGCATATGTGTAACTATTATATTATGGACCTATAGATATGTATAATATATATATAGTGTTTTATAGTATATTTATATGTAATGCTCTAAATTATATAAATTATATAATGCTGGCGTTTACATAAACTAGCAAAGGAACAATACGCATTCGAAAATAATAATATAATTGTAAACCCTAAATGAAAAATTAAAAAAAAAAGAAAAGCAAAAAAGAAAAAAAACACTTTAGTCGATTGGTAACACCAACCGGGACTAAAAGTGGCGGCAGTGGCACAACTTTGGCGCACCTTTTAGTCCCGGTTGGTGTTTACCAACCGGACTAAAATGGACCTTTAGTCCCGGGCCACGGAACCGGGACTAAAGGTGGGACATTTAGTCCTGAAACCTTAGTCCCGGTTCCGGAGCCAGGACTAAAGGCCATTTCGGCCCAGGGCTAAAGCCCTGCCCTGTAGTAGTGTGAATAGATCAAGAGATGTTACTTCTAGCTAGATCGTATGCATGCTAGATATTATTTCATCAATCAAGTTCTATGTCTAGCATACATCACATGTTTTTGCATCATTTTAAAAATCACTAAAAATTTGAACTTTTAATCTTTACAACAAATTAAAACTTGATTAGTTTATTTCTCGCAAAACCGTATTTAAAAATCTTTTCCAAAACCCTTGCATTAAAAATCATCATATGTATTTTAATCATGTGCTTGAATGTTTGATTGATTGCCTTGTGTGGAATGCTTGATTGCTTGTGTGCTCGTGTTTGTTTGCTCGCTAGAATCTATTTTGGCACCAATTATTTTCCTCCTTGATACCTTCCCAAATTCCTTGGCATTCTTTCCAACTAAAATTTCCTTGATCATTATCCTTGGAAAACCACCCTTGATCTTTCCTTGAAATATTCCAAACTCTCCAAGTTTCCCTTCTCCAATTAATTTCCAATTCGAACTATGCCCTAGTTTATTTCTAGAAAAAGAAAAGGAATCTCCGAAGTGGGAAAATGACCTCGGGCTCAATCTCTCCCTCTCCCTTCTTGCTGGCCTGCCTCCTCCCCTCCTCCCTTTACCGAACTGGGCCGGTAACAGCCAGCCCAGATGGCGGACCCCTCCTCCCTTCTTCCCTTCGACTTGGGCCGGCCAGGACATAGCCCACCAAGGGCAGCAACAGCCGCATGGCAGCAGCAGCCCAGGAGGCCCGCACGTGCACAACTCCTTCCCTTCCCTCTTTGCCTCTCTTACACGTGGGTCCCACCCGTCATCATCGTCTTCTACCTTGAGACGACACCGATACCGCGTATCCACTGTGCCGAACCGCCGCTGTGCGTTGTCATCAAGCACCTCTGCCATGGCTCCTCCAAAATATCTCCACGAACCGCCTCTCTCCGTTGTCCTGCCCCGAGCCGTTCTTATCCTCTCCGCAAAACCCGCTGTCCAGCCGAGCGAGAAGATAGGGATGACGGCCATGGCCGTTGAAGATATTTCTTCTGGCCACGGCCCTACTGTAGCCCGAGCGCGGCTATAAATAGGCCACCATGGATGCCGCGGATCCTCGCCCCGACGAGCTCGAGCTCCAGCTCGGACAACAGCTCCTCCTCTTCCTCTTCCATTCCTCTCGCCTCCTTCTCTGCTTCATCTCGCCGACGCCCGAAGTCGCCGCGCCGCTCGGAGACGCGCACTGCGTATGCCTTCTTCGCCGTCACGCCTGACCTCACCGTCGGAGACAAGCCCGCCGGAGCCAGAGACATCATAGCCGCCCGGAGGAGCTCCAACAGAGCAAGGGCGCTGCCCAGCTGAGCTCCCTGCAGAGAGGACGTCGGTGCTCTGCCCCCTCTCCTGTTCCTTTCCTTCCCCTCTCCACTCCGCTTGCCATGCTGGAGCCGAGCACAGTCCACCGCCGAGGCAACGACCACCAACGCCACCGCACCGTCTCTCCTCCCCACCCTTTTCCTTCTCTCTCCCTCCTCTCTCTTTCTTTCCACGGGAACAGACAACAGAGACAGAGACCGGGACGGACGCGCTAGCAGGAAGTGTCGACATCCGCCATCCCCTTGGCCAAAGGGGAGGCACCAAGCCACCCACACGGCAGTGGCAGCAGCTCCACTCCCCTCCTCTTTCTACTTGCTAGACCCGGTTCACATAGAATAAAGGCACATGAGGAGGATGTCCACCGATCGGTGCATAAGTGCACGACCACAGTACCAGCACGTAGCCCCAGCAGCCCTGACCCTGCGCGTCAGCCGGCTGATAATTGCTACGCACACACGGAGAACGTACACGGAGGAGTAAACTCCTAATTTCCTTTGTCCAGAAAATTCCCAGAAAATTCTTAAATAAAACTAGGTACACCCCAGACTCTACCTAATATTTTCCTCATTTCCATTATTCCATCTTCTAGAAATATTTTCCAAATATATTCCATATATCCCTTCCTATATTTAATCTTAGAAAATCCATATCTCCTCCATCCTAAATCCAAACCACTTCATTATTCCACCAAAATTCTTTCCAAATCATGCCCTAATCATCCACATCATTATTCCTAATTTTGGTGCCTATTTAAATTCTAATAATATTTGTTTGCTTCTCTTTCTTTTATAATTAGTGCTAACCCATTATAATTAATATAAATGCTAACCATAATAATAATCGTCCATAGTGCTAGCTAACCACGTACCTATACGGGTGAGTAGGTTTTGGTGACATGTCTTATACTCTGATATGTCTGTACCTAATCACCGAAAATAGGTACGCCTATATATACACACACGCACGGACATGTCAGATACCCGGACATGCCCCCGTGTGGCTAACTCCGCACCACTATAGTTAACCCTGTTAATAACCCTCGCCGTAGTAGTAGCTAACCCCGTATATATGTGCACACATACATGATAAATCCTGTATATACAATTATATATATATATATATACCAGGGCATATACCTATGTGTGGCTACCCCTACCATCCACCCTCCTCTAACCTAACCTATCCTAGGCACATACATATGCATGTGCGTATGTGTCACTAACCCACGGCATATATGCATACGTATACATGCCACTAACCTTAGCCACCACCTACCCATACCTAGCCTAAACCCTATGTGCGGGTATATAGATACGTATGCCCATACCTAACCGCCTAAACCCTATATTCTCGTATATAATCATATGTACGTGAACCCGCTTAGTTAACCTCGTCAAATCCTGTGAACCTATAGAAGTAGGCCAAGCCATCTACGATGACTTGGTCAGGCTTTTCCCTTTCAGGTTCATGTAATAGTGAAAGATAATAATGTGGTCCGGTTCTCCGTCAGATAACCACACCACACTAACCCAGCCCGTAGGAGCCCTCTTGTTGGATAGATAACCTATATCTACCTCTTACATCAAGTTCACATAGTAATGATAGAATTAGGATAAACCCATCCACCACCTACAACTAACCCTGTTAGGATCCTCTTTCTTGTTTTGGTTGATTGTGCTTGTTTAGTTATGCTTGTTGTGTATACATTGTTTAGTTTTGCTCTCTTGTTTGTCAAGCGCTAGACCGCATAGTTTAGAAGACGTACAAGGAACCCGATGGATCCCTGGAGCATGGTTACGTCAAGACCCGAAGGATTACTGCTACACCAAGGCACTGGACTCAGAAGCAAAGGAATCAAGAACCTTGGATATACTCGTCAGCGAGCGGAGGCAAGTCCTAATTTCCACCTTCTCCCTCCACTTTACCATTCCCTCCACTACTTTACCTCCACCACTATATTTTGCTAGCCTCCACCATAAAACCCACCATACCCTATCCCTCCAAATCAATAAATTCAACCTATATTACTTAATCCCCATTCTATGAATTAATAAGGAATTATGATGAATTGTGAATTGGATATAATACTGTGATCTATAAAAAGGCAATGGTTACCTTGATGTGATAAGAACTTGAGAATAATGACTATGGAACTTTAAATGGTAAAACTGGACAACCTGACTTGAAACGGGTAGGGGTAATTCTATGTGCGTAGATTACTTGGCGGATATGTCTGTGAAGAATATCCTGTCGGAGATACCTGTTTTAGTCACCCCTAAGGACCGGTTCATAGCCTCTTATACATCCTAGTGAGATATTCCGTACAGCCACATGCCTATATGAGTAGGCTTGATCTCACACCTGTTAGATTGAAGTATCTTTCAACTTAGGGGGCCAGAGTAGGCAAACAGTAGAGCAGGAGATGGCATGGATGCTATGTGATCTTCCATGGCCTGATTGGGCGTGGACGCTATGTGATCTTCCACGTAAAACTCTTGGGTGCACTTTTGCGAACTATTACTTTTTCTAAAAGTGTGGATGCTAAGTGATCTTCCACGATGTGTGTGAGGGCATGGATTGCTAAGTGATCTTCCATGTCCGGGTTGGGCGAAGGACTACTAAGTGATCTTCCTCGTCCAACTTTTCCCAACCCCTGAACGCCATAGTGGATGTGTATGGAAATCTAAGGTCACGTACTCTCGGGTACGGGTTCTCGTTAGGTCTGTCGCGCTATTGGCCCTAGTGGCGACTACGTCTATCATGTGGGGAAATTTGTATACCCTCTGCAGAGTTTTTCTTGAATCTATTCGAATAGCCACATCCTTAGAATGGGCAGATGCTGAGATGAGACGCTATGATTAGACTACAACAATAATAATACTCTGGTAAGATGTACTAATAATTTGGTAACCACAACTTAATTCGGGAACTGGTGAGGATGGTAAATACCCTACCAGGGCCCAACCTATAATTATAACTACTACCTTTACCCTAACCTTTACCACTAACCCTTCCACATATAGCCTCCATCCACATCCCTCCACCTAAAGTTAGGGCTTGCTGAGTACGTATGTACTCAACCCCCTTCTTCCTATGTTTTTAGGCAGGAAGCTGCAGGAGTATATCCGAGGATGAAGCTGTTCGAGAGCATACAGCAAGATGGAACCACTGGAGTTACGCGAGGATAGGACACCGAAGGATACATGAAGACGGAGCCACACGACTACCTGAAGAAGACACACTAGGACTACGATAGGACTACGATGTTCGTGATATAGGAATACGCTAGGGTTTTGTCCGCACTCCAAGTTGTCTGTAGGAATAGAGCTATGATAGTATAGAACCACTGTCTTAGAACTCTGATATATGATATAAGGCTAGAGGCCCAAGCTGTGTAAACCCAAACTATGTATCATATTTTCCTATTAGTAATAAAAGTATGCTTTTAATATCAATCTTGTTTAATTGTGTGTGTCAGCCCATCGATCTAGGGACCCGACATATGATGCACAAATGGACCCTAAAAATTAGGGGCCGACAACAAGCAAGAGAGATGCCACTTGTAAAATAAACTAGACAATTAACCACAAATGCAATGTAAGCAATCATATGAATATGCACATCCAAATGCAATCAATCATGTTCATGAGCTTGCTCCCCCTACTTGTGTGCTTTAAAAATTTTGATCCCTTTCTATTCTTCAACCTTCATCTTCTCTCCCCATTGCTCTTCCTAGGTGTTTTTCTCTCCCCCTAGGTACCTTCATCTTTGCATTCTGTCCCCCTTTGTCATCAATGACCACAAAAGATATGATCATGCTTGGTGTAGACTTGAAATTATGGAGAGTTCTTGTAGTAGAGAGATGATCACTTAAAGTTGATGATCATTTATTTCCATAAACTTTCTTCTCTTATGGTTCGAACTAGTAAACTTGCATAAGTAATATAGCTCGGTTTGAACCAATGATAAGCTTCTTCACACATCTTTTAATGGTTATCTTGTCAATGTTGAACTAGATCCTTTCTTGCTCATTTGACTAGATCAAACACTAGGTTCACATTCTCATGAACAAATCATATTTAGCCACTAGATCATACGAATCATGGAAGCAATAGTGGCATAATATATACTCAAAATCACTTTGTTTTCATGTATGAGCCTAATTAAATGAAAAGATATTGCTAGAAGGAATGTCTATCATACTCTAAACAAGTACTTAGCAAGTATGAATGCATCATGCCAAACAATTTCACCTTTGCTTTAAGTCGAAGGAGAGGCATGTCATAGAGTTGGGGTGCATTCACTTCATGTTGGAGAAGTCTAGGATGTTCAATTCATTTCTCAAGATGCAAAATCTCTTCTCATCAAGTGGCTTGGTGAATATATCAGCAAGTTGATAATCGTAACCCACACTTTCAATTGAGATGTCCCCTTTGGCTTGGTGATCTCTAATGAAATGATGCCTTATGTCAATGTGCTTTGTTCTTGAATGTTGAACCGGGTGGGTGGTGATCTTCATGGTACTTTCATTGTCACATAGCAATGGCACTTGTCCAAACTTGATTCCAAAATCCTTTAATGTGGCCTTCATCCATAGTAATTGAGCACAACAACTCCCCGTACTAATGTATTCGGCTTCGGCGGTAGAGAGTGCAATACTATTTTGCTTCTTGGATGACTATGAGACAAGTGACCTTCCCAACAATTGGCATGTTCCACTAGTGCTCTTCCTATCCACCTTACATCCCGCATAGTCGGAGTCCGAATATCTAATCAATTCAAAGTTTGACCCCTTAGAATACCACAATCTAACATTTGGTGTGTGCTTAAGATATCAATATCCTCTTGGTTGCCTTCAAATGACTTTCTCTTGGTGAAGCTTGAAACTTTGCACACATGTACATACTAAACATAACATCGGGTCTAGAAGCGGTCACATAGAGTAAGCTTCCAATCATAGACCGATACAATTTTTAATCCACTATGTCACCACTTGTATCCAAGTCAAGATGTCCATTTGTACCCATTGGTGTACCAATTGACTTTGTATCTTGCATCCCAAACTTCTTCATCATTTCCTTGATATACTTGCTTTGACTTACAAATGTGCCCTTCTTCAATTGCTTGATTTTTGTAGACCAAGGAAGTAGCTAAGCTCTCCAATCATAGACATTTCAAACTCTTTTGCCATCATGTTGCCAAACTCTTCACAAAAGTCTTTATTGGTTGATCTAAATATGATATCATCAACATAGATTGCAACACAAACAAGTCATTTCTAATCTTCTTGGTGAAGAGAGTAGTATCAACCTTTCCCATCTTGAACCCTTTAGAGAGTAAGAAGTTCCTCAATCTCTCATACCATGCTCTAGGTGTTTGCTTCAATCCATACAATGTCTTTCTCAACTTATACACATGGTTAGGCTTCTCGATGTCTTCAAAACTAGGGGTTACTCAACATACACTAGCTCATTGATATGTCCATTCAAGAATGCACTCTTCATATCCATTTGATATAGCTTGATGTTGTGGGCACAAGCATAGGCTAATAAAATTCTAATTGCCTCCAATCTTGCAACCGGTGCATAAGTTTCTTCAAAGTCAAGACCTTCAACTTGAGTGTATCCTTGTGCTACCAATCTTGCTTTATTTCTCACTACTCTGCCATCTTGATCTTGCTTGTTCCGGAATACCTATTTGGTGCCAATGACAATGTAATTCTTTGGACGCTCAACTAGTTCCCAAACTTGGTTTCTTTCAAAGTTGTTGAGCTCTTATGCATAGCATTGACCCAATCACAATCCATCAAAGCTTCTTCTATCTTTTTGGGTTCTATGGATGAGACAAATGAATAGTGCTCATAAAAGGATGCAATCTTGATCTAGTTTGCATACCACTTCTAATATCATCAACTACTTGGTCTAGAGGATGATCTCTTGCAATATGAGTTGGTTGGAGAACTTGTGGTTGATAGCTTGAGCTTGATTGATCACTTGGTTGCACAACTTGAGATGAACTAGTTTGTTGCACTTGACCTTGACCATCTTCCTTGTTATCATGAGAGCCACTAGCACTTGCTTGATCTTGATTTGGTTGCACATTTGAAGGAGATAGCACTTGCACATCATCATCATCTTGCTTAGGCCTTATATCACCAATGTCTTTTTCTTTCATTGCATTGATCAATTGAACTCCTCTAACATCATCTAGATTTTTTCCTCATTTTGAGAGCCTTCGGTTTCATTAAATTCAACATCATGCACCTCTTCAACTATGCCATGAGTAAGATTCCAAACTCTATATGCTTTGCTTGTGGTGGAGTACCCTAGTAAGAATCCTTCATCACACTTGTTCTTCTCAAACTTGCTCAATTGAGTGCCCTCCTTAAAAACATAGCATTTACATCCAAACACTCTAAAGTATACAATATTGGGCTTTCTTCCAATCAATAGCTCATAGGGTGTCTTTTCTAGCATGCCATGACAATAGAGACTGTTGCTACAATAGCAAGCCGTGTTGATAGCTTCGGCCTAAAATGAGAAATCCACATTGTACTCACTAAGCATTGATCTTGCCATGTCAATCAAGGTTCTATTCTTTCTTTCAACAACACCATTTGATTGGGGAGTGTACTTGGCCAAGAATTGATGTCCAATCCCAATGTCATCACATAGCTCTTCTACTCTTGTGTTCTTGAACTCACTCCCATTGTCACTTCTCACTTTTTTGATTGTTGTTTCAAACTCATTTTGACATCCCTTGACAAATGTTTTGAATATGCCATAAGCTTCACTCTTATCAACTAGAAAGAAGACCCAAGTGTATCTTGTATAGTCATCCACTATCATAAATCCATACTTATTTCAATTTGTTGGTCCAAATAGATCCATGTGCAATAACTCAAATGCCTTGGATGTGCTCATCATGCTCTTCTTAGGATGGGTGTTGCCAACTTGTTTGCCTATTTGACATGAACTACAAAGCTTGTTTTTCTCAAATGTCACATCCTTTAATCCTCTCACAAGATTGTGCTTCACTAGCTTGTTGAGTTGTTTCATACGAATATGTCCAAGTCTTCTATGCCATAGCCAACCCATACTTGACTTTGTGATCAAATATGTTGAGAATTGAGCTTCACTTGCATTGAAATCCACCAAATAGAGATTCTCATATCTAAAGCCTTTGAAGATTAAATTGCTTCCATCAACACTCACGATCTCCACATCATCAATGCTAAATATGCACTTGAAGCCAAGATCACACAATTGAGCCATGGACAACAAGTTGAAGTTAAGAGATTCCACTAGCAAAACATTTGAAATTGAGAGATCATTTGAGATTGCTATCTTGTCCAAGCCTTTAACCTTGCCTTTGCTATTATCACCAAATGTAATTGAATCAACACCACAATCACCACTTGATGAGATAGAATTGAACATTCTTCCATCACCGGTCATATGTTGAGTGCACCCACTATAAAGCACCCAATGCCTTTCTTTGGCTTTATAATTGACCTACAAAAGCAAATTAATTCTTCTTAGGTACCCAAACTTGCTTGGGTCCTCCAAGGTTAATCACTAAGCTTTTGAGCACCTAAATTGCCTTCTTCTTTGGGCCAACAATGGGAGCACCAATAAACTTAGCCTTCACATCATTAGCACCCTTGGTAAGTGTTGGCATTTCTTAGCGTCATCACCAGGTTTGTGTCCCCGGCAACAACGCTAGAAATACTGTTGACATTTCTTAACATCATCATAGAGAATAGAAGTAAAATCCATCCCCGGTAATGAGTAAGAAATGCTTGGGGTGATGTACCTCGGTACCATATCACCAGATGTAAGTCTAGCCATGGCACCAAGGCACACCTCACCAGTTATTCCCTTTACTGCTACTAGTGATATACCTCTAATAATAGTTTCAGGATAGCCTGGCATGGGCACCGTGGCATACCAAGACTATTCTTACCTCTATCAAGAGAGTTACATCCCTAATAACGTTAGGACTATAGCCTTAGCAGCTAGTGCCTCGCCAGAAAGCTTGTTGGTATTTATTAACGCAAACAGATAAATCTGCAAGCGCATGGATACCGCTGTAGCTTTCACCTGGAGTATTCCTAGGTATCAATTTCTACGGGGAACGAGAAGTGATCTAGAAAGGATCAAGGTCGTCCAAGGAATAACTATTTTTGGTGGGTAGAGAGGGGTTTCCTAAGGTTCTTCCAAGGCTGCCTAGATAACTAAAGTTCAGGCTTACTAGACTTCACTTACTTCAGAGTAGCAGTACCTTTCTGACTCTCGAAGAGACTAGGAAGTGGTAGTCAGGGGAAGGCTGCCAAAAGCTCTACGGAAACACCAACCCGAACATGGTGGAATACAAAGGCCTGATCAGAGCTGTCACCTCTGGGGCTACCACAACTATCCATGGGGTTAGGCGTAAACTCAGGTAACTTGCTAGCCCAGACACCATGTCTACACTAACAGCTACTACTCTAGTCTGATATCTTAATTAGACTAAAGCACTCAGTCGAGCGGAGATCCCGTAAGCAAAGTAAAGCAAGAACTGAATTTATTCAAATAGAAAGCTTAGAATTACCAAAAGAAGAACCTAGATAGTACTCAGACGAGTCATCTCCGTAGAGGTACAAAAGTCGAGGAGGGGCCGACACCTCTACACTTGAGCTCCATTCTTCATATTATTAGTAGTAGTGTCCCTCTAGGTGGTTCTCACCTAGTTGTAGTATATAAAAGAGGGAAGATGTGTCCACTATCATGAAAAACCGTATTGTTTACCCCTGTTATGAACATTGGTCTACATTTCATACAAAGTATAGTATTCATGATTATGGTTTCATACTAGAATCTACACTAGCCTTTCTTTGGGAAAATATAATATGACACCTAGGAATTCTCTAGGTTGAAATACTACAACGGTATTTCTGTGCGCTTGCGGATTAACATCCATAACTGTAAAGAATTACTGGATCACCGTTATTTCTTTACTGTAGCTAGGAATATAGTTTTAGTACTAGTGTTAAGGAATGCTGAGCACGTGTTCGTCGAGGTACAAGCTTTAGGGAGACACCGACAAGCCCGGCACTTCCCTGAACTCTGGGAGACACCGACAAGCCCGGCGCTTCCCCGCATTCTCCCTCACATCGCGCCTACTCAACTCTAACTAGGCCTAGGGCCTAGGCCCTCTTGGAATGGTGCTCTTGTGGTGGAGCTCTTGCCCTTGAGTGGTTGTTGAAATGAGGAGAAGAAGCAAAGATAACTTTCTTAAGAACTCAATACCATAGATAAACACGAACCTTATACTCCAAGTAGTAGTCGGTCGAGAAGCGTGGAAGCTCCGGCAACTCCGGCACTCCTCCCGCTAAGTGTACAAGGGGCACCGAGTACACCTGTGGAGATAGCCGACAACTCCGGCACTCCTCCAACTCTTTCCTCTCTCACTCCCAATTCTATTTCTAACTAAAAGCTGGACAAGGTGACCTTGCTCTTCTTCTTCTCTTCTTGTATGTGATGCCCTATTCGTCCCTTGCACTCCCCCACATCCGGGATCGGCGTAGAGCTGTAGGCCAGCAATGCTTGGCAGACCAAGTGTTATCCAGTGCCCGAAGTAAGTGTTGGCATTTCTTAGCGTTATCACTAGTTTTACATTCTCAGCAACAGTGCCAGGAATGCTTGTGGGCATTCTTAGCATTATTACCGGGATTGCATCCTTAGCAATGAAACCAAGAAACGTCTCAATGGTAGTTCTTAATGATTACAGAACAAATCTGCAAGCGCACAGAATTACCATTGTAGCATTTCACCTGTGAGTATTTTGGGTGTCGTATTTGTATTTATCCCAAAGGAAGGCACAGGTATAAAAGACTCTATTAAGTACATGAACAAGATAACATGTTGTATAGTAAACCAAAGTTCATAGCAGGGGTAAACCATGATAGATACTTGGATAGTGTGACACACACACGGAAACCAATCTCAGGAAAGAAAGAAACAAAGAAAGAAAGATCCTAAATTGGAGCTGGCATCCTAGTGTACACAAGGGTAGAGTGATGAAGTTAGAGATGGATTCCTATGTCTTCACAGTCTAAAGGTTAGACAAACAATACTTCCACTTGCTCACTTCGGGCACCGGATAACACTTGGTCTGCCAAGCGTTGCCGGCCAACAGCTCTACGCCACACCCGAATGTGGGGGATTACAAGGGACGGACAGGGCTGTCACCACCTGCCGCCTACCCCTCATCTGTGGAGTGTGAGGCAAACGAAGGTAGTCTCTAGCTTAGACACCACGTCTACGCTATCGTCTACTACTCTAGCATCGATCAGGGCGATCCATCTTTATCAGGGACCCTCATCCAAGCAACGAACAATGAACCCACAAACAAGCTTAAGTAAAGCTCATCTAATCAAAAGACAGAGAAAACCATAACAACCATGAACACCTACTTGGTCAAGATCCCGTTAAGGTACCAAGAACATGCTCATTGAGGGACAAGTGGGGGAAGACCAAAAAAAGATGGTTCTTCCCCAACTCTCCCTCACACCCCTCTCTACTCCACTCTAACTAGCTAACTAAGGTATGAACCCTAGAACATGATATTCTTATCCCTATGGACAAGATAGCTCTTAGTCTTGTGCATGGTATGAACGATAGAACAAACAAGATCATATGCTAAACTAGTAACATAATAATCTAGCTCTAGTTCATAACCAAAATGATAGAATAAGAACAAGAACAAAATGAAGAACATGATATTAACTAGAATGAAGAACAATGTATAAATCATACCAATTCTCCAAGTGCTCTTGTCCTCCAAGTACCTTGCCTAGCTCCAAAACACTACTAAAAAGAAAAGGATACAAGTGTGGAGAGGGAGAGAGGCTCCAAGTGTGGTGTGTGTTGGAATGGGGGCTCCTCCCCTCCTTTTATAGCAGCTTTAGGTCGGTTTTGGCCGAGGGAGAATTAATGCCGCCTGGAATTGACCTCAACACCGACGTGGGAAACCGCCATCCAAAGATGGCCTGTTTGGCAGCCAGAGGGGTGCGGCCGCACCCTGGCGCGCCCGCACCAGGGGTGAGCCCCCTCGGCACCGCCTTTGGATGGTGGGTCTTGGGCCTGTCCTGGATCCCTCCTGTGGTGGTGGTTGGCCAGGATGTTCTTGGTGAGTGGGCCTCTTCTCCATTTGGTGCTTTACGCGATCCAGAAAGCGTATTTGCTTGACCTTTTCCACTGTTTACATGTATGGTTTCTGCAAAACAATCTTCTTCCAATACATGTGGAAATAGGTCAATAGTAAATGTATATGTGTGTAAAGCATGCTAGTTATCCCCTTTTTAGAGCATAGTTGGCAGTATAAGATTGTCGGTAACGACTGCCAACAAACTCCCCCAAGCTTACCCTTTGCTCGTCCTCAAGCAAAAGCTAAGAACTTGGTTGTTGATCAGGAGTTGCTTCTATGCCGATTATATTTCACAAGTGCCGGGCTTATAGCAAAGCTTTCATCTTTGATCTAAATAAATTGGTATTTTTCATTCATCCTTTTACACTTGTTACTTGTGGGGCTTCTAGCTATATCATGTCTTAG
The DNA here is from genome assembly GCA_015844335.1 of Chrysopogon serrulatus. Classification (NCBI taxonomy): domain Eukaryota; kingdom Viridiplantae; phylum Streptophyta; class Magnoliopsida; order Poales; family Poaceae; genus Chrysopogon; species Chrysopogon serrulatus. The sequence goes on along the minus strand of JADLZL010003794.1, from coordinate 121,427 downwards.
TTTGGTATTTAGCAAGATAGGTAAACCCAGAATTCACGTAAAACTTACTCTTTGAATTGCTTTTATTCTCGAAGTTTTTAATTTTTGAAAATTTGTAATGAGAGCACAATTCAAATGATAGGATCATAGCCAAATACTAAGCTATACACTTTGATCGGAATGTGCAAGTGTGATAAATATTTTTATTTTTTCAAACTCTTATGCATGACTCTCTCTCTCTGTTTTGTCTTTCTAAGAAGTGTGGACTATCTCCCTGGCGGATACTTTTTTTGTACCCATTTTTTCTCTCAGGCGGGTGTCTTTGCACCCCTTATTTTACTCTCTTTTTTTTCATTTTGGCACATACCTTTTTGATATGGCATCTTTTATTGGCTCATGCTTCTTTGGCATGGCATCTTTTATTCATATAGCCCACACTCTTTTCTGACTTCTAAGAGAGAATCATACATGAAGAGCAAAAACTTTTATACGTGTAAGTGAATCCGATCATGGGTGCATAACAAAGCAGTCTACTTAGATCATATCAGAAGAATTTTGATTTTATTGTTTGGATTTTTTTAACTCCGGTATTTGAAGCTTTTCACAGAGCAAGTTTATAGCAAACCGTAAGTCATACCATATCAAAGCTTTATATCAACTTAGACTAGATTAAGCTCTATGCAACCCACTTAGTTTCCAAATTTCTAGGATGAACTTTTTTAAAGCCAATAAACTTAGATTTCAGGGGAAAACTAAATTATAAACTAGGCACATGTGAATTATAAGACAGAGCAACTATTCATCATTTCAACAAGGAAAATACCGAGCATATTTTACATCACATATATTAGAGTGGAATTGTATTTTTATTCATCATAAGTTATTTGTTATTATTATTATAACTATTATTTTTATCATGTTTTTTTAGATAATAAAAATAACTTAAACAAGAGTATAGGATACATGTTACCTCGGGGGGGGCTTCCCAAGCTAGCGCAAGCTAGCTTGTCGCAAAGGTTTAAGATAAGCTTTTAGTTGTAGCGACCTGCTTGATAACTTTCTCCCACACTTTCTCCCACCTCTTTTATTTTATTTTGTTAAACTTTTTATTTTTTTATAAAATATTTTTTTCTTTTATATATTTTTTCTTTTGAAGTGTTATCAAATCTGTTTTTATTTTTTTATCTCTGTTGTCATCTTTAAGACTTACCCTTATGATTTATTGATAATTTCCTACATGGGTTAGTCCATATAACATTGACCAAAGTCTACATGCAATGGTTTTAGTTCAATTAATCAAGCTAAACATCATGCTTAATTCATCAAGGTAGGCTACAAAAATCTAAGCATCATGCTTTAAATAAAAGAGCCCATGAGAGCTTGATAGCTCACTCAACATACCCAAACCAAAACACATTTATGTAGATGAGGTAACATGGTTGTTCCAGATTCATCCAACGGAGTTTGTTAAAAGATGACAAAAACATGTATTTTTTTCTCTCACCAAACCTTTTATACTCAAACAAGGTTGAGATGATAAAACAAAATGTTCATATCCTTGCTTTATCTCCATATAAAATTACTTCCATAGTTTATGAAATATACTCAAAGTTCATTAACCAAAATTTAAACACCATGTCTAAATTTGGCTAAAGAAGGCTATTTTAACCTAAGCACCACGCTTAATTTAAAAAGCCTATGGTCATATTTCATGTGAACATAACCAAACCAGAGGATATGACATAAATATGAAAAGCATGAGCTTTTTATATATATTTCCATGGAGATAAGTGAGTAAAAAGGTTGGTGATCATCTACATACCTGAGTACACTTATCGGCAACATCTGGGGATGGAAGTATTGAGCTTGCTGCATCGGTGCCATGGTTACTCATGGTTGTTGATGGCTTCCTTGATCTCTCCCTTTTTTTAAGCGGGGTCTCTCCCAAGATAGCATGAGACCCAAAGTTTTATTCAAGGTTCCTCTCCCTATGTTCTTTATCTTTTCCTGCATGGTTAGAAAATAGCGGAGTACGAGTGGACTTACCTCCACTCGTAATCACTGCTTAAAAAAATGGCTTGCGTGAATAGCAATAGCAATATGAGCTAAATATGTTTCTTTCATTTTTTTGTAAAAGATCAATTGATTTTTTAGAGGAAGACAACCTGTTATTGTTATGGAAGAGACCTTTTTTCAAATTTTATCATTAGCGACAAGCTTGTTCATGAGGTTTTTTTCTTTAGCTTGCTCTTTCAAAATATTCTTTAAAAGAAAGTTGATTTGAAATGTAATTTGAGTTAGAATTCGAATCGTTACCTTTTTTGATATTCAGGGATTCCTGCACCATTTTTGATTAGCCCGGTCCTTAGTACGAAATTCGTATTGCTCATGTTGTCAACGAGCCAAACGGGCACGTTGGCAACAATGGGAACAGAGAACTCATGGAGTGTCATCTAGGCCTTCGAGTTCAATGCTGATGGTACAGGGGTGACGAGTTCGGTTGCCGACGGAGTGCTGGAAGGAGAAATGATAAAGAGTTGGGCCGTCCTTCGGAGTGACTCTGGATTCTTAGTGAAGCTTGTCGGCAACTTGAACCTCGTCAAACACTATCCTGTTTTCATCCACAACAGAGGAAAACAAGCAAAGTAATCCTGCACGAGCATTGAATTCTTTGCCATCATCATATTATCATGAACATGTTCTGATAGATCCTTTTAACCTAGTGCCTTCCCCGGCAACGGCGCCAAAAATGCTTGTTGGCGTTTCTTAGCGTCATCACTAGTTTTACATTCTCAGCAACAGTGCCAGGAATGCTTGTGGGCATTCTTAGCATTATTACCTGGATTGCATCCTTAGCAATGAAACCAAGAAACATCTCAATGGTAGTTCTTAACGATTACAGAACAAATCCACAAGCGCACGGAATTACCGTTGTAGCATTTCACCCGAGAGTATTCCGGGTGTTGTATTTATATTTATCCCAAAGGAAGGCACAGGTATAAAAGACTCTATTAAGTACATGAACAAGATAACATGTTGTATAGTAACCTAAAGTTCATAGCAGGGGTAAACCATGATAGATACTTGGATAGTGTGACACACACATGGAAACCAATCTCAGGAAAGAAAGAAACAAAGAAACAAAGAAAGAAAGATCCTAAATTGGAGCTGGCATCCTAATGTACACAAGGGTAGAGTAATGAAGATAGAGATGGATTCCTATGTCTTCACGGTCTAAAGGATAGACAAACAATACTTGCACTTACTCAGTTCGGGCACCGGATAACACTTGGTCTGCCAAGCATTGCCGGTCTACAGCTCTACGCCACACCTGAACATGGGGGATTACAAGGGACGGACAGGGCTGTCACCACCTGCCGCCTACCCCTCATCCGTGGAGTGTGAGGCAAACGAAGGTAGTCTCTAGTTTAGACACCACGTCTACGCTATCGTCTACTACTCTAGCGTCGATCAGGGCGATCCGTCTTTATCAGGGACCCTCTACTAGAGCATCCATTACTCATCTAAGCAACGAACAATGAACCCACAAACAAGCTTAGGTAAAGCTCATCTAATCAAAAGACAGAGAAACCATAACAACCATGAACACCTACTTGGTCAAGATCCCATTAAGGTACCAAGAACATGCTCATTGAGGGACAAGTGGGGGAAGACCGAAAAAAGATGGTTCTTCCCCAACTCTCCCTCACACCCCTCTCTACTCCACTCTAACTAGCTAACTAAGGTATGAACCCTAGAACATGATATTCTTATCCCTATGGACAAGATAGCTCTTAGCCTTGTGCATGGTATGAACGATAGAACAAACAAGATTATATGCTAAACTAGTAACATAATAATCTAGCTCTAGTTCATAACCAAAATGATAGAATAAGAACAAGAACAAAATGAAGAACATGATATGAACTAGAATGAAGAACAATGTATAAATCATACTGTTGGCGGTGATTATCGACATACTTTAACCACCAACTATTATCCAAAAAGAGAGAATTATCATAGATATATTCACAAATACCTTTACTATTGACCTATTTCCACTTGTATTGGAGAATTATTGATTTACAGGAAACATACAAGAAAAGGAGAAAAGGTCACGAGAATGCGCCTTCCGACAGGGCGTATTTCAACAAAATAAGCAAAAGTCCAAAGCCAAGAAGCTCAACTAGGCCAACAACCCATGGGAGAGGAACCCAAGAGCACCAAGGAGCGAGTGGGCCAACGCTGGGCCCGAGGGGACCCACCCCTGGTGTGGCCGCACCAGGGTGCGGGCGCACCCCCAGGGAGGCCGGCCCAGCCTATCTTTCTCTGGCGGTTTGTGAAGGCAGTTTCAAAGGCGGTTCTGCATGGCATTTACTCCCCCTCCTCCAAACCGACTTGGATCAAGTATAAAGCTAGGGGTGGAGCTCTCCATTGGAAGACACAACACACTACACCTCTCAACTTGTACTCTCAAGTGTATCCCTCCACTTTTCCCTTATTCCTTAGTAGTAGTAGAGGAGCAAAGCTCATTTGTAAGAGGAGGAGACATCTTGGCTACTTTTGGTATGAATACTATTCTTTCCATTATGCTCTTCTTCTCTTTGTATCAATATAGCTATGTTCTAGAATTAGAGTATGGTTCTAGTACTATGATCTTGTTAGATGAACTAGGTACTAGTTTGTGTAGATGAACTAGGTACTAGTTTGTGTAGCTAGATCATAGAACATAGGACTTCTAGTTCATATGCCCTGTTTATGATATGTTTGCTAGTTCATAGTGTTCATATCATGTTCGTAGCATATAGAGCTCCGTTCTTAGTCGTTCATACATTTAGATGATGAAGAATAGAGTTGTGTGCGGGTTGGTGGTTCATCGCACAACATCCAAGTTTTTTACTCGTTCATCCGTAGGGTGAGAGACCCGGGGGGGCTTGGGTAGCTATTTTATATGCGAGCGTGGTGCTCGGATATGGGGTAGCCGGTGATTGCACTTCATAGTCCATGGATGAGGGGGTAGGCGGCAGGTGGTAATAGCCCTGTCCGTCCCTTCGTAATCCCTCCACGTTCGGCTATGGTGTAGGAGTCTAAATTAACCACCCATCTCGCTAGCAGACCAGCGGCCGGTGGTCTCCTGATCCATCGCAAACGCAGCTCTATCTCTGATTCATGTATTTGTATGACTATCCACTATCTAGGCATTAGCTATATTAGGACCATTGCTCCTGTAGGATATTCTTTTATTCTTTATTCTTTTATTCTTTATGCTGCATTCATCTTTCCCCACTTGAGAGGCATCTACTAGTACGTGTGTGTCCACTATCATAAAAACTGTATTGTTTACCCCTGTCATGAACATTGGTCTACCTTTCATACAACGTATAATATTCTTGATTATGGTTTCATACTAAAATCTACACTAGCCTTCCTTTGGAAAAATATAAATACGACACCTAGGAATTCTCTGGGTTGAAATGCCACAACGGTAATTTCGTGCGCTTGCGGAGTAACATCCAAAACTGCAAAGGTTTATCGGATCATCGTTACCTCTTTACTGTAGTTAGGAATGTAGTTTTAACCCTAGTACCAAGGAATGCTGAAAGAGCACCGTATAGCATCTCTGAGGTACTAGCAGCTAAGGCTATAGTCCTAGCGTTATTAGGGATGTAACTCTCTTGATAGAGGTAGGAATAGTTTGGTATGCCACGGTGCCCGTGCCATGCTATTCTAAAACTATCATCTGAGGTATATCACTAGTAGCGGTAAAGGGAATAACTGGTGAGGTGTATCTCAGTACCATGGCTGATCTAGTGATATGGTTACTGAGGTACATCACCCCAAGCATTTCTTACTTATTACCGGGGATAGACTTATCTCTATTCTCAGTAGTAATGTTAAGGAATGTCAACTGCATTTCTGGCGTTGTCACCAGGGCTCTAAACTTGGTGATGCGCTAAGAAATGCCAACACATACCAATTCTCCAAGTGCTCTTGTCCTCCAAGTACAAGCCTTGCCTAGCTCCAAAACACTACTAAAAAGAAAAGGATACAAGTGTGGAGAGGGAGAGAGGCTCCAAGTGTGGTGTGTGTTGGAATAGGGGCTCCTCCCCTCCTTTTATACCAGCTTAAGGTCGGTTTTGGCCGAGGGAGAATTAATGCCACCTGGAACCGACCTCAACACCGACGTGGGAAACCGCCATCCAAAGATGGGCCTGTTTGGCAGCCAGACGGGTGCGGCCGCACCCTGGTGCGCTCGCACCAGGGGTGGGCCCCCTCGGCACTGCCTTTGGATGGTGGGTCTTGGGCCTGTCCTAGATCCCTCCTGTGGTGGTGGTTGGCCCAGGATGTTCTTGGTGAGTGGGCCTCTTCTCCATTTGGTGCTTTACGTCATCCAGAAAGCGTATTTGCTTGACCTTTTCCACTGTTTACATGTATGGTTTCTGCAAAACAATCTTCTTCCAATACATGTGAAAATAGGTCAATAGTAAATGTATATGTGTGTAAAGCATGCTAGTTATCCCCTTTTTAGAGCGTAGTTGGCAGTATAAGATTGTCGGTAACGACCGCCAACAGTAAGTCTATAGTGATCAAAGCTACCTTATCTTAGGACCTTTATCCTTAGAAAACCTCACTACCCGAGCTATCCTCCTTCTTGTTTTCTTGGGGCAACTAGCTTAAGAGACCTTTTACACTTCCGTTCCTCGTGGAAATACGATACCCTAAATACCACCGGGTGAAGTGCTACAACGGTACTTTCCGTGCGCTTGCGGATTTGGCTGTGTTGGTATTTCTAACGTCATTACTAATTAACGAGATTAGAAACACATTGTATGAAATTAACTTGTCATTAACAACTAGCCAGTTATCTCTCACCCACATCCCTAAGCATGAACTAGGTTGTCATCCCTAATTGTATATGCTAAGGATAAATATAGGTTTATATATGTATCAATCAATATGACTAGGCAGATATATCGATATAAACTAAGAACGGTTCTACAAGCGGACAGATAATTATATTATTGTAGCATTTTACCTAGGGAGTTCTTCCAGGTTGCCGATTTATATTTATACCACTAGGAAGGTTTATGTAGGACTTATATCTATAACTTACACTATTAATGTCAACTTATACTATTAATATGAAAAGTAAACCATAACTAGAATCCTACTCATAACAGGGATAAGTCACGTGATAAAAGATATATGATAGATAATGATCAGTCATCATAAATAGATAAACATAAGAGCTCTTCTAGTCATACTAATAGCTAGCCAATGGATAAACTCAGGAATAAATACTAAGGTAATTCAATAACTACATTAATGAATACTCTAATTAGTGCAATTACATCTAGCAATCATTGTTAAGTTAATCCTACATCATGATCACATGTAAAGAGGCATCAACTAGGAAGGATGTGAAACAGTCATCATCCAACTTCGCGGCCGTGCCCATGCTAGTCCCTACGTATGGAGAGTGGACTACGGAGGAACCAATGCAGGTGTCACCTACGCGGACTACCACACGTCCCCAAGACATCGGGGTGCACTCGTAGATAAGCAAGATATCTAAACACCACGTCTACATACGCCAATCATTCACCCACGATATCTACGGATGAGCAGCTATACGAGAAATTACATAAATTTAGTAGGATCAAACTAACTATGGTAAACATATAATCAAAGCAGACAATGACTATTGCAATTAAGAACATATATAAGATTAAGAACAATGTTTCCCAAATCATAATGTTGAATACAATAAGAGAAAAGAACTAGAACTATACCGAACTCTGCACTCCAGAGACAGCAGCCGGGGCTCTAGATCTGTTGAAGAACTAGAACTCTTTTACTTCTAATCTAACTAGGCTATAGCTATGAACTAGAGAGGCTCTAATGAACAAGAGAAGGCTCTTGATGGCTTGATCTCCAAAATGACTTGATGCCTCCAGGGAGGGGGGTCTGCTCCTTTATTTATAGCCCGGTGGGATGAACGTGCACCGCAGGATTAAACCGACTTAACCAAGGGCCAATATGACTCCTCATAGGCGGTGGAAGAAGCTTCTAGAAGGAGGGGCCGAAACCCTAACTTGGGGCGCCGGCCGGCGTGGGGGTGGGGCCGGCTGGCCCCACCTGGCGGCATTTGCAGGTCACGTTGCTTCCAGTGTCTTCCAGATCCTTCCCACATCTCGATGGTTATCTTTCCCGTGGTGGATAAGTTTCATGATTATTATGCACTCTAATCTCTCTTTTTTAAGCTTTTCTAGAATAGTCCTTAGAAAATATAGAATATGCAAAACTCGTGGAAATTGTCAGTTAAAACCCTAGACTAGTGTGTATTCGTGTATCCTTTTGTGTCTAAAGTTCTCTTTGAAGGTTGACGTTATCCACCGTCAACAACTCCCCCAAAGCTTACCTTTTGCCGGTCCCTTGGCAAACAAACTAAGCCTAATTACTAATATATTTGGATCGGGAGTTGCTACAATGCTTTCATTCCTCAAAAGTACATAAGCTTTCAAACGGAGATTCTCCTCCTGGATTAGACGATGCTGCTCTAACCTTCCAACTTACCCATTCTACCTTTAACCATAGGGCTTTATAGCTTTTGCATAAGTCTTGAGCAATCGAAAGACAGAACAATCAAGTAAAACACTATGTCTCAGATTCTTCACAGTACCAATATTCTGGAGTTTTATAATTTTTCGAAATAAAACTTAGAACTTAACTGTATGACACCCTCAAGTCTCTTATTATATGTGGTATTTATGGATCTCACTTGAGGCATTTATGTTGTCATGCCCTCCTACAACTAATGATTATAGTGGAGCTTATAGGAGTGGCAATAACAAGGATAGGCATACTTGCAATACATATGTTATAAAGTTAAACAATGGATCCACGGAGAGAATCGAGGCATACAATCAAACCAAGATGTGCATGTGTATGGAATATGGTGGATAGGTGTATATATGGTATTTCGTGGCTAATTCTAATTCTACTTTTGCTCTTTGAAAATAAACTTCTCTCCCTTGGAACTTAGAACTTTCGCGGGAAAACATGGGCTATCTTTAATCTTTCTTTCTTCTTCTCTTTCTCTCTTTTTTAAACCCAGGGAGGCGGGCATCTAAGTACCCATTGTTTTAATTGCTAGGTCACTTGTCCTTCTTTTACTCCCTCTTCTTTTTCGATAACATTCCTTGTGCATAGCCACATGCATCCTTTAAATAAATGATTGGAGAGATAACAACAATAACTTAGAGCATTTATAATAGGGCTGTCCTATAGGATATATTCTTGGTGTCTACTCCAAGTGCGGGAGAGACATATTTTTCTTATTGGGCAAATATTGATTGACAGATTCTAGCGGGATTCTTTTTCTTCTCTTTTTAATTATTATTATTATTATTATTATTATTATTATTATTATTATTATTATTATTATTCTCTTTTTTTTAGATTTTATATTTTATGATGCTCTAAAATAAATTTAGGTTCTATTTATTTTTTATTTTGATGCTATCACAGTAAATATTTCTACGGGGTTACCATAAGTCTACTTGCATGAGATTTAAATATTTATGATGCATTAATAAAAGCTATAAATATTTTTGTCTTTCTTTTTAATGTACCGATATAAAATGATAAAGATTTTTATTTTATTTTTTTTTAGTATGCAGAAGGATATATATATATATATATATATATATATATATGCTATATATATTTTAGGCCATCACGGTGAGTACTCCTACAGGTTTTATACCACAAGGGTTTCACATAGGGCTTCAAGTTTTTAAGATGCATGAATGCAACTTAATGCATGTCTATTCATTTTTGTCATTTCCTATGCAAGCTGATGCGAGAAGAGTGAACCTACTTAAGAGAAAATAAATCAATCTAGAAAAGTAAAAATGGATAACTACCGATGTTACCTCACGGTGAGGGTTCGATGTTTTGAGTCTTCCGAACTGGACTCCTCCTTGCAGTGATTCATTAATCAAGTACTTCGGTTTGCTCTTGAGGTAGTGCCTCCACTAGTGGCTCCTAATGGCAGTGCCACCTTCTTCCTTTCTTTTATAGGCGTCTCAAAGCCAATCTTATGTGTATCATTATTACTAGTTGAAAACTTCCACTTATAGAATTTAGAGGATTGTCTCCCCATACTTTGACTGAAATATGTTCTGCCCATAAAGACAAGGTAGAGATCAAGTGCATGGGCTCTGCTGGTGGAAAAACACCAACAGAACCAGAAATTTATTCATCCTCTAACCTTGGACACAATAAGATTGATATTATTCATATTGTTCATTCATAACATGGGTGAGAATATAGAAATATAAATATGGCATTTAAACTTGTGAGATAAAGAGTGAAGTTACTTAACCATTACAAAGACTGTTCATCTTTATAATATATCAAGAATAATAGGTGAAGTATTTCTAGCTTACTTAGTTAAGACGAGATTAAAAGAATAGCGCTATGAACAAACTTAAAAAACAAATCATATTAAGTTTAATTAGGTTAATCAATTTAAGTTGTAACTCTAACATGGTTGTATTTTTCATTTATTGCATACCAAGATCAAGAGGAAATTAATGACCACTTATCTTAAGATGTTACCTCCGTTATTAGAGCATGATGAAGGGTAAATGAATTTCAATCGTCTTTTCCTTTCTTGTATCTTGGGTTGTTCATTACCATCTTGTCTCGTATGTTGTACTTCTTTCTCACTCTTCAGACCTCTGCTTCTCTCATTATTTCTTCTCTGCAAGGGGTTAGTAGACAACACATACCCGAAGGAATATACAATTTATTAAAGTATGGATAGTGTTTGCCAAAGAGTTAAAGATTAATCTGTAGCTCGTGTTTTCAATGATTCACCACTATTTTAAATTTTTTCCATCAAGGTTAAAGCGAGGATATTATTTTGAAGCATACCTTTAACCTTGACTTGATTCTACGAATAGTCTCCTAATATGATTTAAATATCTTTTATGTAGGAGGGGTTAGTCTATATGTATAACTAAATTCTTATATAAGTATGCTTGATTTTCATAATGTTTAAGTAATATTCTAAAGCATACTTATAATAGAATAAGAAAGTTTGCAAGACTAAAGGTATTTATTCATATAGAACCAAGAATATGTATGGTGAACCACAGGGAGCATTTTATTTTATATATATATATATATATATTTTAGCAAGTTATGTTTGAGCATGGCATAGGATAGAAATGACCAAGACAAATTAGCAACATGGTATGAGATGTTGAGTGTAGTTACATGTTACATGAGGCTTGGAAAAACGTACCTCATGTCTTCATCCTTCTAAGTAAGTGATGACGAACTTACTTGAAAGAGGAGGGTTATCCATTTCATCTGTTGGTGAGAGCTTATGGTCTTCTTTGAGCAAGGCCTTCCTTTTATCTTCTTCGTCTTTTCACCATTTAATGAAACTATGGAAGATTACATGCTCTTCACTCATCAAACTTTTCCTGATTTCTTTGATTAATTTACGGATGATGAGCTGGGGTCTATTAGAGATACAATAATGTTCACTTGAAAACTTCTTCTCTAATAGATTAAAGTTGTTCTTTCATGCAAAATGTTAATGGACGATACCCAGAAGGAATAGCAAGATCGAAATACGGGTTTTGTTGTCCATACTTTTTTTTTGTGATTTTCTTCTATGCTAATCAAGATGATATATGGTTTAAGATTATTTAGCATAAATTATGTCTATCGTGTTTTATGTTGTTGTTGTAATCTAGCATGGCTCAAGACAAAGATAACTTGTAATAAAAGATAAATAAATAAATATTAATACTCATAAACTAGACTTCTTGTGCAAAGTTATCATCTGCCTTGATTCATCCCGGTTTGAACTTATCTCTTGACTTTCCCAGATTTAATTCAAAATTTTCTGGCAGGGGTTAGTCTAACAAAATATCCAGTATCCACTACAACATACTATCGGCTCAAAAATCAACCCGACACCACGTCTAATTTAATTTAGGAAGGCCTTTTAATCTGAGCTCAGTTTAAAAGCCTTTTAAAAGTAAAACCATCACTCCTAAACTTAAGCACCATGCCTCATTTAAGAGATTTATGGAAGTACTTCAAATCCTAAACATATATCATAGCAAATAAAGGTAGCATGAAAATATAGTAGGGATTTATTCAGATAGAGATAAAAAAAAACATGATCATGGTGAGTTTTTTTTTACATGAGATGAATACATGAAATGAAACAAGTTCTGGTTGAAATTTAAACTAAATAGTGTGGAATAAAGTAAACATGCAATGGAATGCAAAAAATAACTACTCATAAATTTTGAAGTCTGTGAGCAAGACTTTCTCACCTTTATTTGATCATACTTACCATGACTCACATACTGAAATTTGTGAGTGATGCAACATCTTTATTCCCGTCACTTGAGATATGAATTAAAGTCCTGTGACGTCGACCTCTTTCTCCAACATTGGATTTGTTATGTTTCTTCTTATTTTGTGGGGGCATGCGGAAAGGTCGTAAACCGGTCGTTCATTACCCTGTATAAGATATTAAAGTAGACAACAAGGGTAATCCTGCTTGAGCAATGGTTAATGGTTGTCTCAATCACATAATTGAGTATAAGTCTATCAATGTTTCTTAATTGCCTAACTACCTTCCCCGGCAACGGCGCTAAAAATGCTTGTTGGTATTTCTAACGTCATTACTAATTAACAAGATTAGAAACACATGGTATGAAATTAACTTGTCATTAACAACTAGCCACTTATCTCTCACCCACATCCCTAAGCATGAACTAGGTTATCATCCCTAATTGTATATGCTAAGGATAAATATAGGTTTATATATATATACATATGTATCAATCAATATGACTAGGTAGAAATATCGATATAAACTAAGAACGGTTCTGCAAGCGGACAGATAATTACACCATTGTAGCATTTTACCTAGGGAGTTCTTCCAGGTTGTCGATTTATATTTATACCACTAGGAAGGTTTATGTAGGACTTATATCTATAACTTACACTATTAATGTCAACTTATACTATTAATATTAAAAGTAAACCATAACTAGAATCCTACTCATAATAGGGATAAGTCACGTGATAAAAGATATATGACGGATAATGATCGGTCATCATAAATAGATAAACATCGAGCTCTTCTAGTCATAGTAATAGCTAGCCAATGGATAAACTCAGGAATAAATACTAAGGTAATTCAATAACTACATCAATGAATACTCTAATTAGTGTAATTACATCTAGCAATTATTGTTAAGTTAATCCTACATCATGATCACATGTAAAGAGGCATCAACTAGGAAGGATGTGAAACAAAGTCATCATCCAACTTCACGACCGTGCCCATGCTAGTCCTACGTACGGAGGGTGGACTACAGAGGAACCAACGCAGCTGTCACCTACGCGGACTACCACACGTCCTGGCACATCAGGGTGCACTCGCAGATAAGCAAGATATCTAAACACCACGTCTACATACTGCCAATCATTTGCCCACGATATCTCTGGATGAACGCTATACGAGCAATTACATAAATTCAATAGGATCAAACTAACTATGCTAAACATATAATCAAAGCAGACAATGACTATTGCAATTAAGAACATATATAAGATTAAGAACAATGTTTCCCAAATCATAATGTTGAATACAATAAGAGAAAATAAGTAGAGCTATACCGAACTCTGCACTCCAGACAGACGCCGGGGGCTCTAGATTCTGTTGAAGAACTAGAACTCTTCTACTTCTAATCTAACTAAGCTAAAGCTATGAACTAGAGAGGCTCTGATGAACTAGAGAAGGCTCTTGATGGCTTGATCTCCAAAATGACTTGATGCCTCCAGGGAGGGGGGTCTGCCCCTTTATTTATAGCCCGATGGGATGAACGTGCGCCGCAAGATCAAACCGACTTAACCAAGGGCCGAGATGACTCCTCATAGGCGGTGGAAGAAGCTTCCAAAAAGAGGGGCCGAAACCCTAACTTGGGGCGTCGGCCGGCGCAGGGGTGGGGCCGGCCGGCCCCACCTGGTGGCATCTGCGGGTCCCGTTGCTTTCAGTGTCTTCCAGATTCTTCCCACATCTCGATGGTTATCTTTCCCGTGGTGGATAAGTTTCATGATTATTATGCACTATAATCTCTCTTTTAAGCTTTTCTGGAATAGTCCCTAGAAAATATAGAATATGCAAAACTTGTAGAAATTGTCAGTTAAAACCCTAGACTAGTGTGTATTCGTGTATCCTTTTGTGTCTAAAGTTCTACTGAAGATTGACGTTATCCACCGTCAACAGGCTGCTTTCGCTAAGAAATACCAACAAATCTCTTGATGCAAGGAAGCGATTCGAGATATAGGGAAGAATGCGAGACAGAAGCTGTTCCTCAATTCTTCCCAATCTCCATTTACCTTCCTTACATTATGGGTGTACCATTGTTTCGCCCTCTCCTCAAGTGGAAAGGGGAACAACTTCCACCGAAGTGTTTCATGTGACATACCCACAATTGTTAGGCATGCATAGAGCTGCTCAAACTCTCGTAGGTGATGGTAAGGATTTTCATGATCTAAACCTGAGAAGGTTTGTTCCCGAACCAAGGCTATAAAGCCAGGGCGGAGTTCATAGCTAGAAGCTGTGGTTGGCTTCGAAGATTGTGGTGGCTCTAAGAACTCACACTTGGGAGCAGAAAAAGTTTTGGATAGAATTTTGCTCCATAGAAAAAGGCATAAAAGAAAATAAAGATAAAAAAGATACACAGGCAAACTATGTTCGGAGACTAAAAACGACGACCGTTCCCCGGCAACGGCGCGAGAAATGCTTGTTGGCATTTCTTAGCGTCATCACCAGGTTTGTGTCCCCGGCAATGATGCCAAAAATGCTGTTGACATTTCTTAACATCATCACAGAGAATAGAAGTAAGATCCATCCCCAGCAATGGTGCCAGAAATGCTTGTTGGCATTTCTTAGCGTCATCACTAGGTTTGTGTCCCCGGCAACGGCGCCAGAAATGCTTGTTGGTATTTCTTAGCGAAAGCAGCTAAATCCGCAAGCGCACGGAAAGTACCATCATAGCACTTCACCCAGCGGTATTTCGGGTATCGTATTTCCATGAGGAACGGAAGTGTAAAAGGTCTCTTAAGCTAGTTGCCCCAAGAAAACAAGAAGAAGGATAGCTCAGGTAGTGAGGTTTTCTAAGGATATAGGTCCTAAGATATGGTAGCTTTGATCACTATAGACTTCGGGCACCGGATAACACTTGGTCTGCCAAACATTGCCGGCCTACAGCTCTATGCCGATCCCAGACGTGGGGGAGTGCAAGGGATGAACAGGGCTATCACCACCTGCCGCCTACCCCTCAACCGTGGGGACCGAGGCAAATGAAGGTAGCCTCTGAAACGACCCGTGATTTTCTCGAAGGGAAATCCACATAGTACATCGAATACAGTTGCACGAAAGGTACAAATTATAAAGCATTACAACATTTGTAACATGCCTAGATACATCGCATCCTAGCGATAAACACACACGAGTCATCATCAGAGTAGACGTAGCGCCATAGCGGGTGAAGGCTCCTCCTTCACGGGGAATCATCAGAGTTGGGGTAAAGTATCAGCGGGCGTAGACTTGATCTTCTTAACCAAACTTGAGTGTAGGGACGAGACCGCCTAATTCTTCCAGCTTCATTGTCGTCGTAGTCATCTTTGGGTCCCAAACCTGCTCAACTCTATCAGTACGATTTGTACTGGCCACGGGCTCCCACCCTATGCTTTGCTTTGCTATGTGGTAAGTGGAATGCAAGGGTAGAGAAAAAGGCCTATATTTGGCTATAGTTTTCCTATGCCAGTTCATAATGTAAATATAATATAGTTCATCAAGTTTTAACCCATCTCATCCACACATCCATCCATCCCATCCACATCCACATCCACGTCCACACATCTCACCACACTCTCACTCTCTAGTCGGCAAGGAAGACTCCCGCTTCTCCTTGCCTCAACGGCCTAAGCCGGAATCCAACAACACCCAGGGGGGAGAAAAGAAGGACTCCTCTCACTATAACGAACGTATGGTACTCACGGGAATGTCCGTACCGGGGACACGGCTATACGTATAGATTTAGTAACTCTGTAGAGCTTGTACACCTAGAACCACAAGATCACCATCATCGACGATGCCTCGTCTAGGCTGATACCAAGCCATCGCCTAACTGGCCCGATGCTACCCTACCACTCAGCTCTGGGGCACCCCGGAGATCCACCGGCACGCTGAGACTGTGAGACGTGGTACCGGATCCCTGAGGGTTCCACGTTGTCTCAGGAAGGTGTGGGTCTCGCCACCCGTACCTCCCTACACTATCATCTACCAACCTAGTAGTAATGGCAGGGGGCCAGCTAGCCGTCAAGTCATTTCCCGCCCATCAGGAACGAGTGGTGTGTACGAAAAGGTCCCATGAACCCTAGGAACGCCAAACCAGTCCTTAGAGGGACTGGACAGGATATCTTCACAAGGGGGCTCGACGCCCCGTGCCTCGACAGCACCTCCATTCCGAGGATTCATCCCACGAAGACACTCCTCCCCGGAATCTATTCACATCACATGTACCCACCACAGGTACTCTCTCACATAGGGAGTGCCCAGATCACACTCCTCCGGCAAGACTTGTCCTCGACTCGTCAGTAAATCCCCCCCACCGACACAACCCTCACCACACACCCAAGACACACACCAAGATCTCTCCCATGTTAACCCAGTTATCCAGTTTACGGCACCACGTGCCTTAGCCACACACAAGCATGTATGAG
Organism: Chrysopogon serrulatus; assembly: GCA_015844335.1. Taxonomy (NCBI): domain Eukaryota; kingdom Viridiplantae; phylum Streptophyta; class Magnoliopsida; order Poales; family Poaceae; genus Chrysopogon; species Chrysopogon serrulatus. The sequence goes on along the minus strand of JADLZL010003794.1, from coordinate 104,609 downwards.
TAAAGTGTAAGTGTGTAGCAAGTATATATCATGAAGTAGGCGGCGTCTATCCTAGCAAATGGGTGTGCGAGGGAAAAGGTTGCGTCAAGGTATTGGCTTATCAAGCAACCTACCATGCATCCTATCACAGTTTATTTGTATAAAGTAAAGCACTAGCAGCTACGCATTGCATGCCTAATAGGATTCTACGAGGTTGGGTGGGACGTGGCACCTGTTCTTAGCAATCCATAGTCTTCCACATCCAGTTGTCCTTCATGTCTCCTCCCTCCAGTGGATCTCCAGTCCATCCATCGTCATCGCGATGCAACTACCTCGGTATAGCGACAGACAAGGCAAAAGAGCAATCAATCCCTAACCAAAATCCAATACTCCCTAAAAGGCAACGAGATACAGAAGGAACTAGATACCAAACAAACACCGAAAGACTTAGCCCTCACGGAGAGTGTCCGATCCTCGGGCTCCTAATAAACAGAAGTGGCTATCTGTTAAGCATAAGCTCAGATTACGACCACGGTATAGCCAGTACTTCCTGGGTCGATCGTGTTGACCTGTATGGCTTCAGAGGAAGAGGTCTTGACCCTAACTTAACTTAAACAACACCACGGTAGCGACCTTCCGATCTGAACGTCATGGAAATTGGTGGGGACCGGAGGATCACAAGTAGGAGAGAAAAGGGAAATAGAAAGAACAGGGTTTGGCCCTTGCGACTTTTAACTCGCAAGTCACAATTACTATATAGGATTCGAGCAAGAACGATTAACACGAAATAGAGGAATTGTGACTTGGTTCCGAGCCTCTTTGGCTTACCCATCATGGTAGCGACGGTAGCAAAAGAGATTGGAACACGAACAACAGAGGAGTGGCTACCGGTCCCCTTGATCCGCACGACACAACAACATCGGGAGCCAAGACGAGAGTAGCACAACAGGGGAAGAGAAAAAGAGAGTTAGCTAGGCATGTCCATGTTACGGTCTCGGTCACATCCTCGATGGGGATGGTTTTCCAACGGTCAATCGGGTCGACTCACAGTCCGAGAACGAGACATAGACCATAGCTTCGCTAATTAGAAGAGATAGGCTGGTCTTTGATCCAATCGTCATGGCTAAGACGGCATCGAACAGAACGGGCTAGCGGGGAAAAATAAAGGGTAGAAAAGAGAGGGGGCGGTGGTCTACCCCTTTCAATGCACATGCCACGGTAAAAGGCTAGGCATCGGAGAGGAGCGATGCACGAGACCAAGGTGCCTAAACCGCTTGTAAGGTACCTCGATCAAGGTGCACCAAATGCACTAAGACGTTCCTAGAGTTCCTCGCAGTGCGGTTGTCACCGCGGGAACTTGGGAATGTCATGGCATAATCTAGGTACAAACATACAAGGGCCTAAGCACAAAAGAGCCAGATAAGGGGAAAAGGCAAGATTCGCCTTCCTTTGATTCACTCACCACAACGGTCGACGGGAGTCGCAAGAAGGGAATTAAGAGGCAATAAAAGAACATCGACGAAGACAAACGAGCAATAAAAAGGGTTTTGGTTCCACGGCACTTCGATCAACGTGACATGGTAGTAGTCACTGATCGAAGAACTCAGAACGAGACTCGATCCACGCCTCTCTGGATTAGCGAGAATCAAAAGAGCAAAAGAAGATAATGGTTCCGCATTCTCTCGACCTACCCGTCATGGCAAGGGACGGTGGTCAAAAGAAAAGAGACTAGTCTCGCACGGTCCATGATCCAAACCAACTCGTAGTGCACCACGACCTCCGTGCAACTAAAGCGGCAAGAGCTACTCCTCGGGTTCGTAGCGATGCGGTTGTCATCATGAGAACCGGGGAATGCTCCGGTCTAGGTGGTGCAAGCATACGAAGTGGTGGGGAAAATAGCACAAGAAAAAAAAGGAAAGAAAGGAGGTGAAGCCCGATGGTCATGGCGAGATGACTCGCGGCCATAAGCGTTACCTACACGGGTTGGCTCTCGTCGTATCACAACTGTCGCTTCCTATTTCATCTCCCACCGGACTAGGTCATGCAGGTCTCGCCGGTACGGGTAAGATCCGTATCGGTAACAAGTTCGAGTACATCATGACCGCGTCCCTAGGGTCGAAGGTAGAAGCTAAAATTCGGGGTACAACAAAGACAACTAAAGCGCAAGAGGGAATGAGTTACGCTCGGTGTTGCGGTCACGGTGGGATGAACCCACGACCGAACATCCGAGCGAGGAACGATCCCTTAACCGGCTCGAAGGCACAGCTCACAGACAATGACACACAAACACACGAACCACATAAGACAACGACCACATGGAGAGCACATATCCATAACACGAGAAGGAATAGACCGGCGCGAAGGCACAGCACGGCACAGGCAGGCATGTATATTGATGGAGTGCAACATCGAGAGTATGAACGAAAAAGACATGAGCTTTGCCGACGTCGAGGTTGGCGTCGGCGGGTTTCAAGTTGGACCTTTGGCGGGGAAGTAGGCGAGGCCGGCAAAGCTTGTTGGAGTGGCGCTGGAGGTGGCAGGAGGGCTGTAGCCAGCCGAGCTTGGCCCTGGCCAGCTGTAGCCACCATTGGCCAGCTCTGGCCACCTCTGGCCACTTGCGGCTTGCTGCTGGCCAGCAGTGGCTGGCCGTGGCTGGCTGCCGCTGGCCGGCAGAGGCCAAGGCTGGCCGGCATGAGCCGGATGCGGCCAGGAGAGGCTAGGTGCTGGTTGCAGCTGTCGGTGACCCTCCCCGCAGAGTGTAGAACATGGCACGAAGGCCGCCTCGGAGTGCGGCATCGGGGAAGAAGGGCAAAGGTGGTGTTTTTGGTTTGCCGGGTGCTCACCGGGGCGGTGGGAAAAAACCCCCGAGGCGGGGCGTGAGCGCTGGAGCGCAGGGCCGTTCCTCGGCCTGTTCCAGCCAGCAGCGGCTAACCCTGTCCAGGCCTGGCCGGCTTGTGGCCAGCCTGCAGGCAGCTCTGGCCGGCCGTGGCCAGCTGCTGGCCGCTGCAGGTGGCTGCGGCTGGCTGGAGGCGCCACAAGGTGGTTGGCGAGGGCTGCCGCTGGCCGAACGCAGCAATGGTGGCCAGGAGGCGGCGGGACGCCGGCGGAGGTGCAGCAAGGTGGTCGGTGTGGTTGGGCGCCCGACGGGGCGAAGACGTGGTCGCGGCTAGCCGAGGCCGTGGCTGGGCGAAGGCGGTGGGTCGGCGAGGTACAACGCGAAGTGGGGCGCAGTGGTGGCTCGCCATCGCCGGCTTGCGCCCTAGCGAGCAGCGGCTCGCCGCGGCAGGAAGCAGCAAGGGCGAGCGAGGGTGGGCGCTGTACGGCGCGCGGTATGGCCCGGCCGCGGCACGGCAGCGCGCACGAGTAGAGCCGGGACGCGGCGTCCTGCCGGGCGCCAACGACGCAGGGGAAGAAGGAGCGGCGCTGGCACAAGACAAGCAGTGGCGCTGGCGCTAAGCTGCCGCGCAAGCCCGGCAACGGCGGCGCGGCGGCCAGTGTGGTGTTGCGAGGCCGACGGGGCATCGACGACCGGCTGCGGAGCTCGGGTGCAGCGGCACCGAGCGAGCAAAGGAGGGCGAGGAGGCGAGCAGTGGTAGGAGATAGCGGCGGTAGGCGTACTCGGAAGAAGATGGTGGGTGGCTGTGATCAGAAAAGGGGAGCGGCGGCGGCTAAGATCTTATAGCGCCAAGGAGCTGAGGCTCCCGCAGCCAGACGTCTCGACGCTCGTGCCGCCGGATGGGGTGGCCGGGGGCACGTGGAGGCGGATCCCGAAGGCCAAGCGTATGGGCGCCGAGGTGCCGCTGCGACGTGGCGCGCGTCCCCGACGGTGGCCCCCGGGGGGAGAGGGTGAGCGGCCTCTAGGGTTCGGGGGCGCGGCGCGAAGAGCCGCTTGGGCCAAGGCCACCAGGCCTTGCGGGGGCCGTGAAGAGGGGAGCGCGAGCTGGGCTGCTCGGCCCGTGGCGAAGAAGGAGAGGAGGGGAGGGAAGGAGTGGGCCAGCTGGGCTGGGTGGTTTGAGCCCAAGGAGAAAGGGAAGGGTTTTCCCATTTAGCTTTTTAGGATTAACTAAAAAGGAGTTCTAGAAGTATTTGAGGGAATTTAAGTGGGTTTTGGAGGAAATTTAGCCCAAGAGATAGGATAGGCCTTCCCATACTTTGTCTAGGAAGTTAAGGAGGAATTAAAGAGGTAAATAAAAAGGAGATTGAAAGGGATTTGGATAAATAAATAAAAAAGAAAAAGATTTTATCTCCTCTCTCGATGATTGGACTTTGGAGGTGTTGATGAAGGATTTTTCTGGGAAGTTCATGATGAGTTTCTACAAAGTAGCTTGAGGGAAATTCCAGGGAGGAAATCTTTGCTACGGAGTGAGTTGAATTTTTGAGTTGAGGGCGTGTGAGTGGAGAATTCTAGAGGAGAATTGGTTGAATAATAATGCTATGGACATGTGCACTCCAAATTCCAAAGCAAGATAAAACTCGAAACCAATTCGAAAGCAAAGGCACACTCCTACAAACAATTCTACATGCTTGCACAATTTATCGATAATTTCCCTTATGTTTGGCCTATCACTACATGACTCGCACCTTGCAGGAAAAATTTTAAAAAGTTTGAATTTTTGGTGTCCGGTAAAACCCGGGATGTTACAGCCTCTAGCCTAGACACTACGTCTACACAAGCAACTACTACTCTAGCGTTCGTGAAGGGTTATCTATCTTTATCAGGGCCCTCTACTACAATATTCGTCACAAGGACGAACGACGAACCCGCAAGTAAATAGTAAGCAAAGATAACTTTCTTAAGAACTCAATACCATAGATAAACATGAACCTTATACTCCAAGTAGTAGTCGGTCTGTAGAGGTACAAGTGTGGAAGCTTCAGCAACTCTGGCACTCCTCCCGCTAAGTATACAAGGGGCACCGAGTACACCCGTGGAGATAGCCGACAACTCCGGCACTCCTCCAACTCTTTCCTCTCTCACTCCCTATTCTAATTCTAACTAAAAGCTAGACAAGGTGGCCTTGCTCTTCTTCTTCTCTTCTTGTGTGTGATGCAATGAGGAGAGGGGAGGCCTCCTCTTTATAGGTGGAGAGGCGGGGGTTGAATGGAAGATTTCCCCTTTTGAATAGCCCAAACCGACCTTCAAACCGACATGACGGTGCATTGATTGAGGCAATAACCACCAGAACTGCCTTGGGTACGTCGGTGTCAATCTCCACGCGAAAGTTGGGCCCAAACGGAGCCAGAAATAGTGTGGGCGCACCCTGGTGCGGCCGCACCCTTTTTGGCTCCGTTCGGCCCGTTTCTTCGCCCATTAGGCCCCTAGTGATGCCTAGGATCCATCCCCATAAGGTAAAGCTCATTTGGAGTCTATTTGATTTGTGTTTGGGCCTAATTATTCTCCCGTTTTGGGCGCTGAATTGTCGGGTGCATGGGCGGTCCTCCGTGGGCTCATGTCGGGTGTCGTTTTGCTGCGTTTTGCATATGCTTTGGTGCACGATTCCTATGTTACTCCGATATGTCCTCCTATAAATAGTAGATCACCAAAACTTGTGGAATTCGTTAGTTATAAACCCTATTACTAAGTTTTGGTGTTGGTTTGTATAGATTCTATGTGAGAATTGGCGGTTAGAAATAGGAGTTAAGGACCGCCAACAGTAAGCAAATAACAAGAATCAAATTGAATTGATGATATGTTAGCATTCTTCTTATTCTTGCAGTATCACTCTATGTGCCCAACTTGCTTGCAACTAGAGCAAAACCAACTATTGCCCATCACAAAACTAGCCTTACGAGTGACAAAGGCCGCCTTAACATCTTGAGGGTATAGCCCAAGCCCTCTTTGTTAAGAGAGAACCATTGGCTACCCAAGCACTTTAGCAAGCGGGCCTCACCACCATAGGCTTTGCCTAAGGCATGAGTAAGCTCATCCACCTCTTTGTTGAGGGTCTTATTCTCCACCATGAGTGAGGTATCACAAGTGAAACCATCACTAATAGTAGAAGTTGCACTGCTTGAGCTACAAGAGGGGTTAGTGGGAGGCACAACAATAGAAGTATAGAATGATTCATCAAGAATATCACAAGTTACTTCTATATTGCAAGTGCCTACAACATCCTCAATCTTAGCTTGATCAAGGAGGGAGGAGTGAGCTTTCTCAAGCTTGATGTGAGCCTTCTCAAGCTTCTAATGGGCTTCCATTAGCCTTTCATGAGTAGCATTGAGCTCATCAAAGGATTGCTCAAGAGCTTGCTTGCTCTTGCGCAACTCTTTGCACTCCTTCCTCTTCTTCTCAATATAAGTTTGAGCATCTTATAGCATGCTTATGAGTTCCTCCTTGGAGCACTCCTCATCATCACTATCCTCATCACTGTCATCATCTCATTATTGGATAGTACTTTTGAGCTCTTAGCCATGAAGCATGATAGAGTGTCAAAGATAAAAGGCTTGTTGTTTATGGCAATGCTTGCTTGTCCCTTCTTCTTCCTCTTGTCATCATTACTCTCATCATCATTACTTGAAGAAACATCACTATCCTATGTGACCATATATGATTGTCCCTTCTTCTTCTTCTTGTAATCACCCTTCTTATTCTTCTTGCCTTTCTTGTCCTTCTTTTTCTTCTTATCATCATCACTATCATTATTACTATTCAGAGGACAATCGGCAATGAAGTGATCCTTGCTATTGCACTTGAAGCATCTCTTTTGTTCATCCTTCTTCTTGAAGTGATCTCTTCTCTTTCTAGCACCATAGCCTTTCTTCTTCATGAACTTGCCAAATCTCTTGACAAAGAGAGCCATTTGTTCATATTCATTTGAGCTTGTGCTTGCTTCATCATTGTTTGATTCTTGCTTCTTCTTGTTTTTTGATGAAGTAGCCTTGAATGCAACCACTTCCTTGTCTTTCTTCTTCTTCTTATCCTTCTTGTCATCCTTGGAACCTCCATTCCTTTCCACATGGTAGGTGTCATGTGTGATCACCTCACCTAGCACTTGGTTTGGGGTTTGCTTGTCAAGCCCATCCCTCACCTTCATAGTGACTAAGAAGTTAAATCTTTCGGGCAAGCTTCTTAAGAATTTGTGAATGAAGTCCTTATCCTCCACCTTCTCACCTAAGTTCTTCAAGTCATTGACAATCACTTGTAGGCGGTGGAATATCTCGGCAATGCTCTCATCATCCTCCATCTTAAATGATGCAAACTTGTCCTTGAGGATGTATGCCTTGGCATTCTTGACAGCTTGAGTGCCCTCATATATTTCTTCCAATCTTGACCAAACATCATATGCTCTCTCTAGGTCCTTGATATGCTCAAACACCTTTAAGTCAAGGGACACATACAATGTGTTGATTGCTATATTATTGAATTGGAGCTTTTTTTCCTCTCTTGCGGTGGGATCATTAGGGTCGATCATCACAAAATCTTTGTCCACTACTTCCCACACCTTCTGGTTGAGTGATTTTAAGTGTGCACACATCTTGCCCTTCCGATGATCATATCCAGTTCCATCAAAGTGTGGCGGCTTTCCCACATGCTTGATATGGTTGACTTGAGCCATTTTAACACCGTAGGTTATTAAGCCTCAATCAATGGTGACCTCAGCTCTGATACCACTTGAAAGGTCCAATTGGCTAGAGGGGGTGAATAGCCTAATTAAAAATTCTACAAATACACTAAATGATCCGGTTAGTAATAAAAATGGCGCTCAAGCGAATTTTGCGCTAGCCTACAAGAGAAAGGGTTTGCTAGCCTTCTAACCAATTAAGTAGCAACCTAATACACTAGATCACACTAAGAGTGATGTCCTTAGGAATCAAACTACTCTACACACCCTAATATGCTACTTGCTCAAAGTAAAGGGAGGATCAAGATATGCAAACCGAGCATTGTGGATGTAGCCAATCACTGTCTTGATTCAATTAATAGAGATCCGGTTAGTGATCCAAGCAACTCAATAGAGAACAAGTGATCTCGATGGATCAACCACAAGATGACCAAGACAATGATTTATCCCAGAGGTTCACGTGCTTACCAACACGCTAGTCCTCATTGTATCCCCCTTGACCACGTGGTTCGGTGGCTAATCGGTATCACACACCGAGCCTCTCAAAGGTGCCACAAGAACCTACGAATAGCTAGGAGTTGAATGACACACACATTCCATTAGAGTACCTTTTGCAATCTCCATGGGGAAAGGCCAAGAACCCCTCACAATCCGTCGGTGTGGCCAAGAACAATCATGGGGCTTGCTCACACCTTCTCCTCACTACTCCAACCGTCTAGGTGGTGGCAACCACCAAGAGAATAAGCAATCCCACAGCGAGAATGATCACTACTGCCACTAGATGCAAGAACTCACAAGCAATGCACTAGAATCTCTTCCAATCTCTCTTTGGATGCAAGCAATCAAGAAAGATGAGAGGGAGGAGGTTGGCTCAGCTCTAGGGTGCTCAAGAATGATCAAAATATGCAAGAGAGAGTCCCCAAGCCGGCCAACATGCTTATATAGCCACCACTCAAAAGATCCAACCGTTATGTTTCAAGTGGAGCTGACACGGGGCCATCGGACGCTTAGATGCCTAGCATCGGACACATCCGACGCCTGCCCCCGAGCACCACGGAGATGCCACGTGTCCTCGTTTGAATTCGACCATTACCCGTGCTTCTGAGGAACCATCGGACGCTCAGATGAGCGGCATCGGACGCGTCCGATGCCCTGAGCCGCACTCACAAATCGCCTGCGTCAGATGACATTTACCGGACACTGGCCGTAACTTCGGACGCTATGCAGAGAGGTCCAAAACTGTGCACACACCCATCGGACACATCCGACGGGGTGGCATCGGACGCCCCAGCGTCCGATGAACGTAATGCTCGCGTTCTGACATTGAACTACTTTGCACCGGACGTGCAGGCGTATTGACGTCGGACGCTCGATGCACATAATGTGCACGCGCCAATCTTCATAGGGTCATCGAACGCATCCGACGCCTCAGGACCCAACGTCCGATGCCCCTGGAAGGGCCCCTTTCACTCTGAAAATCGCCGAGTCCCGCCTCACAAGCTTGATGGGAGGGATATACACCCAAACACCATCATCCCTGCTCTCATGTGCCAACACCAAAGTGTCTCACCACTTGTGCATGTGTGTTAGCAATTTTTAAAGCATTTTGCTAGGGTTAGGAGTTAGCACACTAGGTTCTAATGCAATGCATGAAGTCAAACACCTAGTAGCACTTGGATAACCATTTTAGACACGTGATTACTCCTCTTAATAGTACGGTTATATATCCTAAATGTACTCACACCCTCTATGGTGTCTTGAGTACCAAAAGCAAATGGCCCTATAGTTTATACCTTTGTCTTGCGCCCATTTGCCTCCATCTCTTCTCCTCTTTCTCACTTGGAGCACTTGTGGTCATCTCCATCCATCACCTTGCTCCACCTTGAGTGGACCATCCATGCTAAAGCTATGCACATGCTTATCAAATGGATTAGTCCAAGGTTTCATCAATTAGCCAAAACCAAACTAGGGCTTTCAGGCCTGACTCAACTTCTTTAGGAAACTCGTCATATATGCCAGTGTAGGGGGTGTTTTCTAGGATTCTCTCAAGAATGGCTTTCCCTTACACTAATGGTTTTGTGCACGAATGAGCCTCCAGAAGATATGTCTAGATGGAGATCAGCTTCTTTGCTAAGACCAATATGGAAGTGATGTAGAAGGACATGGTCAGGCAAAGAAAGGTTTGGGCCAGCATTGATAAGATTTGTGAACAAAGCCTAGGCTGCTCCTAGAGTCTCCTTCTCTTTTTGTTGAAAGATAAGAATTTCTATTCGAAGGGCAACAACTCGAGAAAGAGGGAAGAAAGCAAGACAAAACTTGTCTCAAAGTTCATCCCAATTTCTGTTTACTTCTATGGTGTGAGCATACCATTGTTTCGCTCTTCCTAAAAGGGAGAACAGAAACAATTTCCATTTAATAGTCTCGTGTCTCATGCCAAAAATATTTAGGTAAGAACACAGTTGCTCAAATTCTTGAAGGTGGGCATAAGGATTTTCATTATCTTGCCTAGAGAAGGATTGCTCCCGAACCATGGCTTTATAGGACGGAGTTCATAGCCAGAAGCTATGATTGGCTTGGATGATTGTGGTGGCTCTAAGAACTCGCCCTTTAGAGCAAAGAATTTATGGATAGGAGTGGAATCCATGTGGTAATGGTGGTGGTTGATGGTGGTGAAGTAAAAGTGGTGGTGGAAAAAAAGAAAAAATGATACACAGATGACTTGGTTCGATTCTAGAACAGCTGCCGTTCCCTGACAACGGCGCTAGAAAGCTTGTTGGTATTTGTTAACGCAAATAGATAAATCCGCAAGCACACAGATACCGCTGTAGCTTTCACCCAGAGTATTGATAGGTATCGATTTCCACGGGGAACGAGAAGTGAACTAGAAAGGATCAAGGTCGTCCAAGGAATAACTATTTTTGGTGGGTAGAGAGGGGTTTCCTAAGGTTCTTCTAAGACAGGCTAAATGACCAAGGTTTAGGTTTACTAAACTTCACTTACTTCGAAGCAGCGATTTCTTTCCAACTCTCAAAAAGACTGGGAATCAGTAGTTGAGGTCAGGCCACCAAAAGCTCTACGAAAACACTAACCCGAACGTGTTGGAATACAAAGGCCTGGTCAGAGCTGTCACCTCTAGGGCTACCACAACTATCCGTAGGGTTGAGCACAAACTCAGGTAAACTCTAGCCTAGACACCATGTCTATGCTAGCGATTACTACTCTAATCCGGTACCTGGACTAGAGCTCTTGGTCAAGCGGAGATCCCGTAAGCGAAGTAAGGCAAGAACTAAATTTAATCAAATAGAAAGCTTAGAATTACCGAAAGAAGAACCTAGATATTACTCAAGATGAGTCAGCTCCGTAGAAGTACAACAGTCGAGGAGAAGCTGACACCTCCGGCCCTCCTCCTCTTCTACTCGGGAAACCGGTACAAGACGAAGAGGAAGCCGACAGCTCCGGATTCCTCCTCCACTCTCTTTCCTCTCCTCTCTTCCCTATTTTCTGTTCAACTAGATGATAATCACCGAGAGGGACACTACTACAAAGTGTATAAGGTGTAGAGATGATGCTCCAATGTAGAGGTGTGTGAGAGAGGGGTCTCCCCCTTGCTTTATACTCCTCCAAGGTCGGTTTGGGGGTCGAGTTGAGTAAATGTCTGGCCGAACCGCCTTCACAACCGCCTTAGCAAACCACCTGCCAAAGCTAGGCTGGGCCAGCCTAGTTGGGGGTGCGCCCGCACCCTGGTGCAGCCGCACCAGGGGTGGGCCCCTCAGGCCCAGAATTGGCCCACTAGCTGCTTAAGGGTCCTAGGCCACAGGCTTGATGGGTGTTGGCCCATATTTGGTCTTTTGGTGGCTGTCCTTCTCATTTATTCTTTTACGCTTTGCCAGAAAGCGTATTTTGATCACCAAAACTTGAAGAAATCGTCGGTTATAAAACCTAATTCTATGTTTGGTGATTATTTGAGTGGATTTTATTTGAATATTGGCGGTAAAAATAAGGCAATAAGAGCCGTCAACAGAGGTCCACGGTGGCTCGCAACTTGTCGTCAACCAGGTTACGAAGGAGTCCAGCTGCAATGACTTGAAGATGGTGGCATACAACAAAGAGGCTCACAAGCTTGAGGAGAACTTCGACGGTCTCAAGCTTAACCACATCCTTCATTGCGATGACGAGGCGACAGATGCTCAGGCTAAGATGGCCTCGATTCGGGCTCCGATCCCAACTGGGGTCTTCGCTAGGGACCTAATGTAACAACCCGGGTTTTATCAAACACCAAAAATCTGAACTTTTTTAAATTTTTCTTGCAATATGAGTGAATCATGTCGTTGCAGGTCAACGCGGTTGAAGTTTGCTAATGAGACGTCACATACATGTAGACTTGGTTGTAGCACTATGCCTTGAATCTTGATTTGGCTCTAGGTTTTGTGTTTGCCGGAAGTTTGGAGAGCACATGTCCATAGCATTTCCTTTTTGATCTTCTCTTAATCCCCTCACAATTTCCCTCCTTGAAATTCTCAAAGTACCCTATTCAAAATTTATCATAATTCTCATAGAATTTCCATCTCAAATTTCTCTCCTATTTATCCCACCTCTAAATTCATCTCGAGCGAAACCTCTCCCTCTTTGAATCTCTACCGACCTCATTAATTCTTCTCTCAAAATCTCCTTCAAATTCCTTGTGACTCAGTTTAAAGCCCTCTCAAATATTCAACTCCTTTTTAAATCCCAAATTCAAAATAGAAAAAAACCACCACCTCCATCTTGGGCCAGCTACCCACCCTTCTCTCTTCTCCCATAGCCAGTAGGCCTACTACCTCCTTCTCTCGCGGCAGCCAGTGCTGCCGGTCCCTTTCGCGCTCCTCCTCTCCCCCCCGCGGCCCACCCCGCTTGGCAACGAGGCCCCGGCGCAGCCAAGCCGGGCGAAGCCGCGGCGGCCCGTTGGCCTAGGCCGTATGCCCCTGGAACCCTAGGGAGGAGGCGCACCTTCCCCAGGCGCCGCCGTCGCCGTCAGACCAGGTGAAGAAGCCCCGCGCCTACGCCTCGCCTCACGTGCCACGGGATTGCGCCCAGCGTGTCCAGCGGCGGCACGGGGCCCGGAGATGTCGGCTTCACTCGGCAACCCTAGCGGCGTGGGTACAAGAATGCCGGCCACCACCATTCTCCATCCTTCCTTCTCCTCCCTCCACGCGCGCCGCCACCCGCCCTTCTGGCCACGGCAAGGCACAGCCGGCCGCCTCCGCAGCCCCACGCCACTCGGCCCGACCCGGCCGCTCGCCTTGCACCTGGCCACCACGGGCCACCGCGCCCGCACTGATCGCCGCGCTCCGCCTGGTCCGCTCCCCTCCGCGCCGTCATTGGCGTCCTGCCGCTCCACATTGAGCCCACTTTGTCGACGCCGTGCCTGCCCCGCCTTCTCCACCACGCCGTCGAATGCGAACTGTGCCATGCCCCGCATGCCGTCATCCCTGAACCACACCACCGCCCGGCCCTGCGCCTGGCCGCGCCACGGGGCCTGGGGCGCGTCTCGGCGAGCCCGGCCACGCTACGCTAAGCGGCGCCCGGCGTCGTGGTGTCGCCCGCGCCACCTCGCGTCGGCGACCGCTGCCCCACCCTACGGGCGGCCACCGTGAGCAGCGGCCCGGCCGTACCGGCCACCAGCGCCCGTTGCCTGCGCATCAGCGCCGAGTTCGGCGTCGTCCCGGCCGAGCACGCCACCACCTATAGGCCGGCCCGGCGACGTCCGAAGACGTTTACTGTTGTGCCTCCACCTCGACAAGCCGTCCCATGCCGTTGCCATTGTCCTCGGCACTTCGCCCTTCACCGGCAGCTTCCTGCTTTGCCCGGCTACCCTCCTCCTCCGCCTAGCCGGCCGCTAGCCACCTGCGACCCCTTTGGGCGGCCGCTGCCTGGCCCTAGCCGGGCCGTGGCTGGCTTTGGGATGGCCATTGGCTGGAGGGCGCAGCTGGGTTGGGCACTGCTGGCTGCCGGGGCATCCACAGCGACCCCACCAGAGTTCTTCCACCGCCGGTGAGCCTCCCGTCACCCAAGCCTCCACCTTTTAGTGCCACAATGAACTCCAAAACTGAGATCGACCTTCGTGCCGCTTCTACACGTTGCGGGGAGGTCCAGGCCAGCATTCCACCACACCCGGCTGCATCCCGCCTTAGCCGGCCAACCGTAGTCACTCCCGGCCACCTGCAGCTTGCCCCGGCTGGCCGCAGCTAGCCGCTGGCCACCAGCAGCCGGCCATGGCTGGCCAGAGCTAGCTGCAGGCTGGCCTCGGCTGGCTGCAGCTGGCCGAGGTGGGCAAACGTGGCAATAGCGGGCCATGATCGGCCGATGCTTCCGACAGCACTCCGTGAAGCCCTGCCGACCTCGTCCTCTCCATTAACAAGGTCCAACTTTCGAAACCCCGCCGACACCAACCTCGACGTCGGCAAAGCTCCCACTTTTTCATTCATGATCACTCATGTCGCATTTCATCGTTATCTATATATATCTATGACTGCCTGTGTCGTGCCTTCGTGCCGGTCTATTTCTGCTATGGGTTGTGCTACTCCATGTGGTCATTGTCTTGTGTTTGGTTGTGTGTCAGTATGATGCTTGCCTGTGGACTAAGCCTTCGAGCCGGTTGAGAGCGACGTGTTCGAACGTGTGATCGTTGGTTCATCTCACTGTGGTCGTAACGCTGAATGTGATCCCTCTCTTTTTCATATTTTAGTTGACTCCATAGAACTACGATTGTAGTGATCCTACTTCGACCCTGGGATGTGGTCACCACGGACTCAACAATGCGGATATTACCCTTACACGGTGAGCCCCGTGCGACCTAGTCCGGTGGGAGACGAACTAGGAAACGATGATTGTGGGGCCACGAGAGCCAACTTGTTAGGTGAAGCTCATGGCCGCGAGTTGCCTCGCCATGACCATCGGGCTCCACCTTTATTCTTTCCTTTCTTTTCTTGTGCTATTTTCCCCACCACCTCGTATGCTTGCACCACCTAGACCGGAGCATTCCTCGGTTCTCATGGTGACAACCACATCGCTACAAACCCGAGGAATAGCTTTTGCCGCTTTGGTTGCACGGAGGTCGTGGTGCCCTATGAGTTGGCGTGGATCGCGAAACCGTGCAAGACCTTCGTCTCTTCTTCCGACCACCGTCCTTTGCCATGACGGGTAGGTCGAGAAGATTGCGGGGCCATTCTTCTTTTTGCTCTCTTTTGATTCTTGCTAACCTAGTAAGGCGTGGATCGAGTCCCTGGTTCGGCCTCTTCGATCGATGACTATTACCATGTCATGTGGGTTGAAGTGCCGAGGGACCAAGGGTTCCCTTTTCTCACTCATTTATGTCTGTTCTTACTTGCCTTCTATTCCATTCCTTTGATTTCCACCGATCGCAATGGCGAGTGGATCAAAGGGAGGTGAATCCCGCCTTACCATTTTTTTGGCTCTTTTGTGCTTAGGCCCTTGTATGTTTGTACCTAGATTATGCCACGACATTCCCAAGTTCTCGTGGTGACAACCGCACTGCGAGGAACTCTAGGAATGTCTTAGTGCATTTGGTGCACCTTGGTTGAGGTACCCTACAAGTGGTTTAGGCCCCTGTGGTCTCTCGTGCATCGCTTCTCTCCGATGCCTCGCCTTTGGCCGTGGCATGTGCATTGGAAGGGGTAGACCACCGCTCCCTCTCCTTGCTACCCTCTATTTTCTCCCTGCTAGCCCGTTCTATTTGATCCCGTCTTAGCCATGACGATTGAATCAAAGACTGGACTATCTCTTCTAGTTAGCGAAGCTATGGTCTATGTCTTGTTCTTGGACCGTGTGAGTCGACCCGATCGACCGTTGGAAAACCATCCTCACTGAGGATGTAACCGAGGCCGCGGCATGGGCATGCCCAGCTAACTCTCCTCTCTTCCCCCATTGTGCTACTCTCTTCTCGGCTCCCGACATTGTTGTGTCGTGTGGGTCGAGAGGACCTGTAGCCGCTCCTCTGTTGTTCGTGTTCCAATCTCTTTTGCTACCGTCGGCTACCATGACGGGTAAGCTAAAGAGCCTCAGAACCAAGTCACAATTCCTATGTTTCGTGTAAATCATTCTTACTCGTATCCTATATAGTAGTTGTGACTTGCAGGTTAAAGGCCACAAGGGCTAAACCCTATTGTTCCTATTCCCTTTCCCTCTTGCTTGTGATCCCCTAGCCCCTGCTAATTTACATGACGTTTGGATTGGGAGGCCACAAGTCGTGGTGTTCTTTTAAGTTAAGTTAGGATCAATGCCTCTTCTTTTGGAGCCGTAAAGGTTGACATGGTCGACCCGGGAGGTACTGGCTATATTGAGGCCTCGATCCGAACTCATGCTTAACACACAACCACTTCCATTTATTTTGAGCCCAAGGATCGGAACCCTCCACGAGGGCTAAGTCTTTTCAGTGTTTATTCTGAGTTATCCGGTTTCTTTTGTATCTTGTTGCCCTTTTCGGGAGTATTGGATTTTGGTTAGGGATTGATTGCTCTTCATCTTGTTTGTCGCTATACCGAGGTAGTTGCATCACGGTGATGATGGACGGACCAGAGATTCGCTGGAGGGAGGAGACACGAAGGACGACCAGATGTGGATGACGATGGATTGCTATGAACAGGTGCCACGTCCCACCCAACCTCGTAGAATCCTATTATGCATGCAATGTGTAGCTGCTAGTGCTTTACTTTATACAAATGAACTATGATAGGATGCATGGTAGATTGCTTGATAAGCCAATACCATGACGCAACCTTTCTCCTGCACACCCACTGCTAGGATAGACGCTCGCCTACTTTATGATACTTGCTACACACTTACACCTTACTCTTACATGCTTGTGTGTGGCTAAGGCATGTGGTGCCGTAAGCTGGATAATTGGGGATAACCTGGGAGAGATCTTGGCATGTGTCTTGGATGTGTGGTGAGGTTTGTGTTGACTGGGCAGGATCTACGATGAGTCAGAGGACAAGTTTTGCCGGGGGAGTGTGATCTGGGCACTCCCTATGTGAGAGAGTGCCTGTGGCGGGTACGTGTGATATGAGTAGATTCTGGGGAGGAGTGTCTTTGTGGGACGAATCCTCGGAATGGAGGTGCGGTCGAGGCACGGGGCGTCGAGCCCCCTTGTGAAGATATCCTGTCCAGTCCTCCTAAGGACTAATTTGGCATTCCTAGGGTTCATGGGACCTTTTCGTACACACCACTCGTTCCTGATGGGCGTGAAACGACTTGACGGCTAGCTGGCCCCCTGCCATTACTACTAGGTTGATAGGTGATAGTGTAGGGAGGTACGGGTGGTGAGACCCACACCCTCCTGAGACAGCGTGGAACCCTCAGGGATCCGGTACCATGTCTCACAGTCTCAGCGTGCCGGTGGATCTCTGGGGTGCCCCAGAGCTGAGTGGTAGGGTGGCATCGGGCTAGTTAGGCGGCAGCTTGGTATCAGCCTAGACGAGACATCGCCGATGATGGTGATCTTATGGTTCCAAGTGTACAAGTCTACAGAGTTAATAAATCTATACGTATAGCCATATCCTCGGTATGGACATTCCCATGAGTACCATACATTCGTTATAGGGAGTGGAGTCTTTTTCTCTTCTCTCCCCCTGGGTGTTGTTGGATTCCGGCTTAGGCCGTTGAGGCAAGGACGAGCGGGAGTCTTCCTTGCCGACTAGAGAGTGAGTGGTGACATGTGTGGACGTGGTTGTGGATGTGGATGTGGGTGGGACGGATGGATGTCTGGATGAGATGGGTAAAAATTTGATGAACTATATTATATCTATATTTATGTATGAGCTGCATAGGAAACCTATAGCCAAATATAGGCATTTTGCTCTACCCATGCATTCCACTTGCCATATAGCAAAGCAAAACATTGGATGGGAGCCAGTGGCCAGTACAAATCATATTGATAGAGTTGAACAGGTTTTGGGACCCGAAGACGACTAAGACGACAATGGAACTAGAAGGATTAGGTGGTCTCATCCCTACACTCAAGTTTGGTTAAGGAGATCAAGTCTACGCCTCGATACTCTACCCTAACTCTGATGATTCCCCGTGAAGAAGAAGCCTTCACCCGCTATGGCACTATGTCTACTCTGATGTTGACTCGTGTGTGTTTATCGCTAGGATGCGATGTATCTAGGCATGTTACAAGGGTTGTAATGCTTTGTAATTTGTACCTTTCATGATATATGAACTGTGGTATCAACTGTATTCGATGTACTCTGTGGATTTCCCTTCGAGGAAATCGCGGATCGTTTCAGTTGGTATCAGAGCCATACTTGACCATAGAACGAGACTTTAGGACCAAACACTAGTATAGGGGCCAATAATCCTGTCTGCTATAGGTACTAGTGGTGAAAACACTTGTTTCATCCTTCGTCTTGAGTTCTGTTGCTCTCTGACCACCCTGACATGGAAAGTTGACCTATAGGAATCATCCCCCACTACTGCCCATGTTAGATCGGTAGATGTGTGAGACTTGAAGACTTAGAAGTCGCCTCAAGTCAACACTATACATATAAGAGTTGTAATGCTGTCTGATTGCCTGGATCTTGTGTTGTTATGCTTCTTATGCTTCTTAACTGTCTGTGTGTAGACTTCATAGTTTATTTTATATATGTGACTCTGGAAGCCTGGGTAACCTAGCCAACTAAAACCTAGACTGACCTATAACTAGATAGGTGAACCAGCTAATCAAAGCCAAAAATAGGAGGTCAATGCATCAAAATTTTGCCAACCTCTCTTCAAAACGGGTTCGAGTCTTTCGAACTAGATTTCTTTTCAAAACTATTTCTTTAACTTTGAAAGTTCTTTCATATAAAACCTCTTTTTATTTCAAAAGGAAAAGTTTCAAGAGTTTTTAGAAAGATCTCTCCTTTTTAGAAGAAAATTGTTTTAACCTCTGTTCCAAAACCTGATTTGACTTTAAAGGCTGTCTTCAAACAGTTTAAAAATTGGTTACTCTTTCAAGATGCGCTTCAATTTTGTTTCCTAGGGCAAAACTTTGTTTTCCAGTCAACAAAACAGTTTCAAAATCAAAGATCTTTTGGCTCATTTTTATTTTAAAAAACTTTGATTTTACCTTGTTAGCCAAATTTCCCTTTTATGAAAGCAACCATCCCTCGATTTCCAATGTCTTTTACAACCAATTTTATAAAGCAAAATTTCTTTGAAAAGATTTTAGTTGCCAAACATTTCATAAGTTACTTTTACACATCAAACACGCTTTTGAAATCTGATTCCGTAAAGGGTTTTCTCGAAAAACTGAGTTTCCTTGCGAAAGCTTTGCCTTCGGATTGAAAAATGATTTCAACAGATTTCAAAACTTGTTTTGTTTTACCTCAAACAAAAATAAAGCAATGATTTGTTTTGGTAATGAATAAAGCTTTCAAAATCTTTTGGCTTGTACCCCTTTCGAGAAAGTGCTTTACCAAAACAAGATTTTCCTAAAAGATTGAGTTTCCAAAACCTTTGATTTCAACTTATTCGGAAAAAGGCGCTTTTGCTTCTAAAACTAGATTTCAAAAATGTTCACACAACTCTCGATCTTATTCAAATGGAATTTTCAATCTACCCATCTTCAAAAGCTTTGGAAAATCTTTGGTACTCACAAACTTCCTCATAAAATGGTTGGTGTTTTTCAAAGCCTCTTTTATTTCAAAATGATTTATTTTAAAAGTCTTGATTTGTTTTACAAATTGAAAACTTATTCAAAACTTTTTAATAAAAAAAAAGGTCTTCCAGGGGTTTGTTCTAGCTCAATCACAATGAAAACTTTTGCTTTGACAGTTTTTCAAACCAAACGGACTTTGCAACCAATTTCAAATTATTTTTGTTAGTTTCAAACTAATGGTTGCAACCTTTTTCCTCTTAAAACTTTGCAAACAAAAAGATTTAAAAACCTCTATTTTAGAAGATGCTTTCAAACTGGTTTACAAAAGGCTTTTTCCTTCCCCTCTAAAATCCCTCCTAATCGGTACCGCATACCACCTGAATCCACTATGAAACTTGGGGCCCCATGTGTGAGGCCTCCACATGGCTTGCTGCCGGGGCGTATGTTGGTATCAAGGAAAGTGACTATGACCGCCCTAATCGGTACCGCATACCACCCGAATCTTAAGCTCCCTCTCCTTTTTTGAAAAATCGATTATAAAAATAAAATCCTTTGAAAGAAGTTTTGTTCCCATAACTTGTTTTGTTTTCAAATTATTTTGGGTTTTGTAAATTCCCTTCTCAAAACCATTTTAAGCTAAAGAGCAAACCCCTAGTTTAAAAGTTATCTTTCCTAGAAAAGTAAGGTTGAAAAGTTTTGGATTCCCAAAAACTTTCTAATTTCAAAACCCAAGTTTTTGGATTCAAAGGGTTGAAGTTTTTTGAAATAATTTCAAATGTCTTTTGAAAGCTTTGAAAGTGACATTTTCGACTAAAGGATTTTTTTTTTTAAAACCCATTTTCCAAGGGCATCTCAAAATGTTTGCAAAGAGAATTTGTTTCCCCATTTCAAAAATGTTGTTTGAAAAGCAATTTCAAAACCTCTGCACCCTTTCCTCCAAATGGTGTTTTCTAAGAAAGGATTTATGAAAGCCTGTTTGCAAAAGGTTCTTCAAAAATCTTTCAAAATGGTAAAAGATCTTCGTGTTTAATTTCAAAAATCCAATTTCAAAAGAGTTTTGGAACCCTTTTGTTTCAAAATGGTCTTTCTTCAAAAAGGAGTTTTTTTTCAAATAAAGGTTATTTTGAAAAGTCGTTGTCTATTTGGAAACCCGCTTGCTTATTTTCAAAAAAAAGAAGGGAAGTTTTCAAATGGCATTTGAACTTGTCTATGAAATCTTTGAGCAAAAGAAGTGTTTTCATCCCATCTTCAAACCTGCTTTTGAAATTCCTGATTTATGAAAAGCGTTTTCAAAAGGTATTTTGAACTTGATTTATGAGAAATTTAAAATTTGTTCTTGATTTCAAAAATGCGCTTCCAAAACTTATTTCCTACGAAAACCAATTTGAACAAATAAAAAAATGTTTTCAAGCCCTCTTTGAAATGCCTCTCTCTATTCAAAAGCTTCTTGCAAAAAGCTTTTGCCAAAGCGCCAACTTTCGAAACCTTTCTTCAAAAAGTTTCTGTGTGAAACTTGGTGCATTGATGCCTGTAGATCCTCCGGTAAGAGCCAACAATCGTAGACCACACCTGAATCTCGAGGGGCGAGATTCTTGTAAAGGGGGTAGTCTGTAACAACCCAGGTTTTACCAAACACCAAAAATCTAAACTTTTTAAAATTTTTCTTGCAATATGAGTGAATCATGTCGTTGCTAGGTCAACACGGTTGAAGTTTGCTAATGAGACGTCGCATACATATAGACTTGGTTGTAGCACTGTGCCTCGAATCTTGATTTGGCTCTAGGTTTTGTGTTTGCCGGAAGTTTGGAGAGCACTATTGGCGTTTCTTAGCATCACTGCTAGTTTTACATTCTCGAAGAACGAATGCCGAAAATGCTTGTGGGCATTCTTAGCATTATTACTGGGATTGCATCTCTAACAATGAAACCAAGAAATGTCTCAATGGTAGTTCTTAACGATTACAGAACAAGTCCACAAGCGCACGGAATTACCATTGTAGCATTTCACCTATGAGTATTCTGGGTGTCGTATTTATATTTATCCCAAAGGAAGGCACAAGTATAGAAGACTATCAGGTACATGAGCAAGATAACATATTTGTATAGTAAACCAAAGTCCATAGCAGGGGTAAACAATGATAGATATTTAGATAGTGTGACACACACACGGAAACCAATCTCAGGAATAAAGAATAAAGAATAAAGAAAGAAAGAAGAATCCTAAACTGGAGCAGGCAAACTAGTGTACACAAGGGTAGAGTGATGAAGTTTGAGATGGATTCCAATGGCTTCACTGTCTAAAGGTTAGCCAAACAATACTTCCACTTGCTCACTTCGGGCACCGGATAACACTTGGTCTGCCAAGCGTTGCCGGCCTACAGCTCTATGCCACACCGGAACATGGGGGATTACAAGGGACGGACAGGGCTGTCACCACCTGCCGCCTACCCCTCATCCGTGGAGTGTGAGGCAAACGAAGGTAGTCTCTAGCTTAGACACCACGTCTACGCTATCGACTACTACTCTAGCGTCGATCGGGGTGATCCGTCTTTATCAGGGACCCTCTACTAGAGCATCCGTTACTCATCCAAGCAACGAACAACGAACCTGCAAACAAGCTTAGGTAAAGCTCATCTAATCAAAAGATAGAGAAAACCATAACAACCATGAACACCTTCTTGGTCAAGATCCCGTTAAGGTCCCAAGAACATGTTCATTGAGGGACAAGCGGGGGAAGACCGTAAAAGATGGTTCTTCCCCAACTCTCCCTCATACCTGAAACATCCTCGATTTTCCACGAAGGGAAAATCCACAGAATGAGCTATAATGTGATAAAACCAAATAATGATTCCATCACATTATCATATATCTGTGGATATCACAGTCATACATCGTAAGATTACAAGATTATAAGCTATTACATCAACTGAGAACACTCCTATTACAGAGTAATTCTAGCGGAAGCATATCTAATCATCATCAGAGTCGGCGGAAGCAAGTCATCGGGTGAAGACTCCTCCTTCATGGGCATCATCAGAGTAGTGTCAGCGGCGTAGATTCCATCTTTCGAACCAAACTTGAGCGCAGGCACGAGACCTCCTAATCCATCACTATTCGACATCTCTAAGAAGCAGGAAATCTGCACACCGCCAGATGTGTGCAGGCCATGGTCAGCACCGATGAGCTTTAGTGGAAAGATAAAACAAGGGATCTGGCGATCCTAATATTTGGCTGTGGTTTGCATCCTTAGCACATGCGAAGTAACAAGTAGTAATTAATATAATAATTCATCAAGTTTAAGCACATTCTCAACCACACACATCCACACATCCATCCATCATCCCATCCATTACCACCCCATCCACCTCATCCACCGCATCTCATCTCACTCGTGTCGACAGGCCAACTCCCACTCAGCCTGCCTCAACGGTCCTCGGCCGACTCTATCTCACAACACAGGGGAGAAAAGAAAGACACCTCTCCTATCTAGTGAAGCAGGTCCCAGAAAAGGTCCATAGCCAACAAGTCGGCATATGTATCGATCGATCAACCATCACACTGCAGAGGTTTCACATACCCACAAGATAGCCATCCTCGACATGGCCGTGTCTAGGCAAATTCCGGCTGCTTGCTTGACAGACTGATGCCATCCTACCACTCAGCCCTAGGAAACCTCCGGATAACCTCTCGGGCATTGCTGAGACTGGGAAAGCATAGTACCGGGCCCCCCAAGTGGTACCAGCATCTAGGACAGTATGGGCAACTCTCATCCTACCGCCCACCCTATCACCTCACAACCTAGCAGTAATGGCATCACTCTACCAAGTAGTCCAACCGTCTCTCCTATTACAAGAGAGCGTGTAGGATGCAAGGATTCCCGGTGAGTCTGAGTACTAGTAAGTCCTTAATGTTGACCAAGCTGGACATCTTCATCAAGTTTACCATTTTACGTGCCACCACAGCACCCCTATCCTGGGCTCCACCTCTCGAAGGCTCACACCTAGGATCCCACCTCACACATCACATCACATCACATGTACCCGCCACAGGTACTCATCTCATAGGATGCCCAGGTCACATCACATGGCAAGACCCGCCTCAAGCTCGTCATACATTCCAGCTCGGTTGACACAACCCTCACTCTCCACGCACCCAAGACACACGCAGCCGCTCCCAATCCACCAAGTCCGGCATCCCAAGCCAAACCATACCCAGGAGTTCACCACCAGCATCACATCACAGATATAATGCGAGTGGAGTTAAAGTAAGTATGGTGATATAAATGCAAGCAAGCAGACAGGTAGATATAAGTAAGTGAGCGTGAGCGTAAAGCTGGGTGACATGGTAGAGGGTTGCAATCAAGTAATAAGGGCTCAGGCAATAGCATGCATTCAGATACTAGCAAAGGAATAAATATAAAGCACTAGCAGTTCTAAATATTATGCAATGTCTAATAGGATTATCTAAAAGAAGGTGCTGCCATGACACCTGTGATGTCGTGGAAGTAGTGGTACGATTCTCCTTCCATAGGGGTAGTCGTTTAGTCGGCTCCATCCTGCGGGTCCTTTCGCCCTCATTCTCTTTCTCCCGCGAGTCTCAGTCCGAGCATCGTTGTACTCGATGTAGCTACTCCGTGAGGCGACAAATAAGGCAAGAAAACACACGATACTCAAAAGGACTCAAGATGCAGGAAGATCCACTAACCCAGAGGTCATTAAAAATGTACACAATTTAGCCCTCTTGACGGATGTCCGAATCCTCGGGCCAAAATAACAAGAGCGATGGTTTGCTACGCATAAGCTGGATGGCCAAGCCAGTATGGCTTTAAAATGAATGGGTTAAGCCAGAGCTTATCCATAGTAAACACCACGGCTCACGTTCTCTTGATCCGGGCATCACGGAGTTGACGGGAATCGAAAACGGGCTCAGTAAAGAGGAAATGAAGAACAACGGGGTTCGGCTCTTGTAGCCTTTACCCGGCAAGTCACTCTTGGACGCAAGGAGTAAATAGGATCTGACAACACTATTGTGACTTGACGCTATTGTATCCAGCGGTAGTAGAAGTGATCGGTGCAAAATAGAGCAACGGCTACGGTCTTCTCGATCCACATGACACAGTCACGTCGGGAGCCGAGAAGTGAAGAGTTAGCTAGGCACATCTATGTCATGTTCTCGGTCACATCTCCAGTGAAGATGGTTTCACTCAGTCGATCGAGTCGACTCTCACGGTCCGAAGCATGACATCGACTATAGCTTAGCTAACTAAAAAGAGACAGTCCGTGCTTTGATCCAATCGCCATGAACAAGGCGGGATCAAATAGAGCGGGCTATCAGGGAGAGGCAAGGTGATCAATTAGAGAGCAATGATTTTACTCCCAATGCTTACGCCATGGTATCAGACAGGGCATCGGAAGGAAGCAACATAATAAGATCACGAGTGCACAAACCACTCATAGGGTACCCGACCTAGGTGCACTGGCACTAAGGCATCTCTCGGATTCATAGCGGTGCGGTTGTCACCGCGAGAATTAAAGAAACACGACGATCATTTAGGGTACAAGCATACAAGGGTTTGTGCATGAAGAGCGAATAAAAGGACAAACAAAGAAGTATAGCTCCATAGCCATGGCGAGACAAGCTCGCGACCACAACCTATACTTGCGAGGGCTCGAGTTACACTTGGCATTACGGCCATGGCGAGACGAATCCCGTGACCGTAACGTCCGAACGAGATATGATTCCCTTAGCCGGCTCGAGCAACTGGAGTAGTACAATTCCATAGCATGGTAACAGATGGGTCCTGTATTACAAAGATACATATGCAGAGGGGTCATCAGGAGTGGGTACAACAGTATCGATGTGTATATAGGAAGTAAAAGAGACTGTGGGGGTCCAGGGGGTCACGGCTTGCAACGGACAAGGTCACAGGAACTCGACGGCCCATCCTCGCATCTCGAGGTGGCCGGAGCGATGGCGACAAGCTAGGGTTTCCACAAATCCGCTAAAGCAACCGAAGGGCCATTCTACAGTCCAACATGAGTCAATCTATAGCATATCCAGAGTTCCGAGGCTCACGTTAGGGGTACGGGCGGCATGTCCTCCCCGGCGTCTCAGGCCGTGGATCCATTGGCTATGGTCGGTCACGTGTGTGTGCGCGCGCGTTTGTGTTCCATGTGGACAATGGCACGAAGGCCGGTCACGGCATTTCGGAAGCTCACAGACGGTGGAGTCGTTCGGCGAGGCGCGGGCGTCCGATGACGGCCGGACGACGAGGCGGTGTTCGGCCGGTCGACGACGCGTTCGGCCGGGACGAAGATGTGCGGTTCGGCCGAAGTCGGTAGGGGGAGACGACGCGTGTTCGGCTTGGACGAAGCTAGGAGGCCGTGGTCATTCCCCGTTGGCGCCGTGTAGGTGGCGGGGAGGGTCGTGGCTATCGGTAGCCACTTGTGGCCAACTCTGGCCAGACCTGGCTTGCTGCAGCCAGCTATGGCTGGCCGCGGGCGGGCTGTGGTTGGCCAGTGTTGGCCGAGGCTGGCCGGAGCTGGCTGCGCTTGGCCGGCGGTGGCTGAACGTGGCGGGAGCGTCGGGCGTTGGCTGCGACTTTCCCGCAAG
This sequence comes from Chrysopogon serrulatus, assembly GCA_015844335.1. NCBI lineage: Eukaryota > Viridiplantae > Streptophyta > Magnoliopsida > Poales > Poaceae > Chrysopogon > Chrysopogon serrulatus. The sequence continues at coordinate 78,819 of JADLZL010003794.1, read as the reverse complement.
GTTTAGAACATGTCACGAAGGCTGGTCTCAGGTTTGGACATCGACAAGTTCAACGGCGGAAGGAATAGGTGGGGCTCTGGACATGGTGGCTCACGGCTGCAGCAAATAGGGGCGGTGGCGTCGTCATCGAGTCGCTGGTCCTAGGTCCCGGCCGCTGGCAGTGCCGCTGTACGGTAGTAGAGGTGCTCGGCGACGTGGTGCTCCCAGGCGGTGGCGTTCTGCAGTAGCTCGGCGTGGAAGGCGTTGACGTCGTGGCGGTGCAGCTGCTCGGCTCGGTGTTGGTGCCGTGCTAGAACGCGGCGGTGCGGTGGATGGCACGGGGACATGGTGGCGCTGTAGTTGGCGTCACGGTGCGGCACGACGGCGTGGTGATGGTGGCCGTGCAGGGGCGCGTCATGGCGTGGACGGCGTCTCACCGCCTGGCATGGTTGTGGTCGGCGTCGCGGCGAGGTGGAGTGCTGCTCGGCTCGCCGGTGGTTACTGGTGATGGGGTTGTGGCATCGTCCATGGCATCGACATGGAGGCAGCAAGGGCACGGGGTGAAGAGGAGCCGCGTCGACGTTGTGGGACACCGTCGCCGGGCGGGCGGCGTTTCGCACGCGGTGCTCCGATTGGTGGTGGCGGGGCACGCGCTTGGCAAGGCAAGGCTACGACGCGGTGCACGCGGCGATGGCAAGCCGGTGACGAGCGCCGTCCGGCAGAGGGGAGGGGCGCCTGCTTCTAGGAAGAAGAAGGAGCGACGACGGCCGTGGTTTTTATACGGCGCGAGCTAGGGTTCCACGGTGGCTTGGACGACGAGGATCCTTGGCTTCCGTGCCAGTGGACGCGTGGAGGGCATCTGCGCACGGACGTCGAGGGGCTTAGGCGCGTGCGTGCACGTAGGTGAACTGGCGGCGGCGGCCGTCCCCAGGGCGCGTGCTAGGGTTCTAGGGCAAAGCGGGGCAGCGGCTTGGGCAGTGGGCCGGGTGGTGCGAGGCGGCCTGCTTGGCGGCCAGGCAGCAAATGGGTTGGTCGCGACATGGGCCTCGCGGGGGAGATAGGAGGGCAGGCGAAGCTAGGCCCGGCCTGCTAGGGCCGCCGAGAGGAGTAGGCCGAGCCGGGCCGGAAGGAGGTCGCGGCTTGGCTAGGCTGCAAGGGGGGTGGTCGTGCGGGCCTGCAGGAGAGGTAGGAGGCCGGCTGGCTGATGGCCAAGGTCCAAGAGGTTAATGGTTTTTCCTATTTTCTAAGAGGATTTAGATGGATTTTAACAGAGGGTTATGAGAGTGTCCTTAAGTAGATCGAGGAAGTGAATTGAGAAGGGGAATTTGTGATCAACAAATTCCATTAGAGATTTTAAGAGGAGGTTATTATGGCTTGTGCTCTCCAAACTCTGAATAAATACGGAATCAGAAATCGACTCGAGAAATGGGGTAAACTCCTACAATCGTCTATATGTATGCGATGTTTCACTAGCAATATTCTCCTGGGTTTAACCTAGGTTTGACCTAGCAACTACATGCTTCACATGTTTGCAAGAAAAAGTTTGAAAGTCCGTATTTTTGGTGTACGGAAAAGTCTGGGTTGTTACAACACCCCTCTCTACTCCACTCTAACTAGCTAACTAAGGTATGAACCCTAGAGCATGATATTCTTATCCTTGTGAACAAGACAGCTCTTAGCCTTGTGCATGGTATGAACAATAGGACAAACAAGATTATATGCTAAACTAGTAACATAATAATCTAGCTCTAGTTCATAACCAAAATGATAGAACAAGAACAAGAACAAGAACAAGATGAAGAACATGATATGAATCAAAATAAAGAACTCTATTAAGATCATACCAAATACCTCCAAGTGCCCTTGCTCCTAGATCAAGCCTTGGCCTAGCTCCAAAATACTACTAAAAAGAAAAGATACCAGTGTGGGGAGGGAGAGAGGCCCCAAGTGTGGTGTGTATGAGAATGGGGGCCTCTCCCCTCCTTTTATACTAGTGTGTAGGTCGGTTTGGAGGCCAAGGGAGTAAATGCCTGGGTGCACCGCCTTTGCAACCGACCAAGTGAACCGTCATCCGAAGCTGGACCCATTTGGCAGCCCCCCTTGGCACCACCTTTGGCCAGTGGGCCGTGGGCTGGCCCTGGACCTCTCCTGTGGTGGTGGTTGGCCCAGATTTGTCTTTTGGATTGGGCTTTGCTTTATTTTGTAGAATACGCCTTGTCGAAAAGCGTATTTTCTTGACCTTTTTCACTGTTTCCATATATGTTTCCTGCAAAACAATATCTCTCCAATACAAGTGGAAATAGATCAATAATAAAGGTATATGTGGGTAAAGTATGCTAGTTATCCCCTTTCTAGAGCGTAGTTGGCGGTATAAGATTGTCGATAACGACTGCCAAAAAACCCCAAGCTTACCCTTTGCTTGTCCTCGAGAAAAAGCTAAGAACTTGGTTGTCGATCAGGAGTTGCTCCTATGCCGATTATATTTCACAAGTGCTAGGATTATAATAAAGCTTTCATCTTTGATCTAAATAAATTGGCATTTTTTTATTCATCCTTTTACACTTGTTACTTGTGGGGCTTCTAGCTATATCATGTCTTAGGTTGATTTTTAGCAAGATAGGTAAACATGGAATTCACATAAAACCTACTCTTTGAATTGCTTTTATTCCCCGGAGTTTTTATTTTTTTTATTATTTTTTGAAAATTTTATAATGAGAGCAAAATTCAAATGATAGGATCATAGTGAATTACTAAGCTATACACTTTGATCGGAATGTGCAAGTGTGATAAATATTTTTATTTTTTTCAAACTCTTATGCATGACTCTCTCTCTTTTGTCTTTCTAAGAAGTGTGGGCTATCTCCCTGGCAGGTACTTTTTTTTGTACCTATTTTTTCTCTCAAAGGGTGTCTTTGCTCCCCTTGTTTTACTCTCTTTTTTTTCATTTTGGCACATACCTTTTGGTATGGCATCTTTTATTGGCTCGTGCTTCTTTAGCATGGCATCTTTTATTCATATAGCCCACACTCCTTTTTTTTTTTGACTTCTAAGAGAGAATCATATATGAAGAGCAAAAACTTTTTGCTGGAATAGAAGCAAAGAATCTGAGCTAAATGTGTTTGTTTCATTTGGTAAAAGCTCAACTAATTTTCTATAGAGGAAGACAAACTCTTTTTTTAAAAGAGATTTTTTTTCAATTTTATCATTAGAGACAAGCTTGTTCATGAGATATTAATTTTTTTTACTGTTGCTTGCTCTATCAAAAGATTTAACTAAAAGTTGATTCAAAATATAATTTGAGTTAAAATTTGAATCATTACCTTTTGATATTTGGGGATCCCTGCACCATTTTAATCAGCCCGGTCCTTAGCATGAAGTTCATGTTGCTCATGTTGACAACGAGCCCAATGGGCATGTTGGCAACAATGGGAACAGATAACTCATGGAGTGTCATCTAAGCCTTTGAGTTCAATGCTGATGGTGCTAGAGTGACGAGTTCGGTTGTTGACAGAGTGTTGGAAGAAGAAATGATAAAGAGTTGAGCCGTCCTTCGGCGTGACTCTGGATTCTTAGTGGAACTTGTCGGCAACTTGAACCTCGTCAAACACTATCCTATTTTCATCCACAATAGGAGAAAACAAGCAAAGTAATCCTGCACGAGCAGTGGTTACTACACAGTCATATTATCATGAACATGTTCTAATAGATCCTTTTAACCTAGTGCCTTCCCCAGCAACAGCGCCAAAAATGCTTGTTGGTGTTTCTTAGCGTCACTACTAGTTTTACATTCTCAGAAACAGTGCTAGAAATGCTTGTGGGCTTTCTTAGCATTATTACTGGGATTGCATCTCTAACAATGAAACCAAAAAACGTCTCAATGATAGTTCTTAACGATTATAGAACAAGTCCGCAAGCGCACGGAATTACCGTTGTAGCATTTCACCCGTGAGTATTCCGGGTGTCGTGTTTATATTTATCCAAAGGAAGGCACAAGTATAGAAGACTATCAGGTACATGAGCAAGATAACATATTTGTATAGTAAACCAAAGTTCATAGCAGGGGGTAAACAATGATAGATATTTGGATAGTGTGACACACACACGGAAACCAATCTCAGGAATAAAGAATAAAGAATAAAGAATAAAGAAAGAAAGAAGAAACCTAAACTGGAGCAGGCAACCTAGTGTACACAAGGGTAGAGTGATGAAGTTTGAGATGGATTCCTATGACTTCACTGTCTAAAGGTTAGACAAACAATACTTCCACTTGCTCACTTCGGGCACCGGATAACACTTGGTCTGCCAAGCGTTGCCGACCTACAGCTCTACGCCACACCCGAACTTGGGGGATTACAAGGGACGGACAGGGCTGTCACCACCTGCTGCCTACCCCTCATCCATGGAGTGTGAGGCAAACGAAGGTAGTCTCTAGCTTAGACACCACGTCTACGCTATCGACTACTACTCTAGCGTCGATCAGGTCGATCCATCTTTATCAGGGACCCTCTACTAGAGCATCCGTTACTCATCCAAGCAACGAACAACGAACCCACAAACAAGCTTAGGTAAAGCTCATCTAATCAAAAGACAGAGAAAACCATAACAACCACGAACACCTTCTTGGTCAAGATCCCGTTAAGGTACCAAGAACATGCTCATTGAGGGACAAGGGGGGGGGGAAGACCGCAAAAATATGGTTCTTCCCCAACTCTCCCTCACACCCCTCTCTACTCCACTCTAACTAGCTAACTAAGGTATGAACTGTAACACCCCAGGTGTTAGCCACAAGTTAAGCCGTGAGATTGGACTTAAGAAAGTTATATTAGTGATGACCATGATCTCTATCTCACATCCATCTCCATCTTCCTTGATCATTGGAGAAGTTTCGTGAAGATTAGAATCAATTAGTCACAAGAAATGATAAGCTTTATCCTTGCTTAAAAGACTTTATCAAGTGTATGAGTATATGGAGATTCAACCAAGTCATGCAACCTTGCTCAAATAACTCTACATGAACTCTACAACAAAAGTCATGAAGGGTTCATGTTGATTAAATGCCCAGAAATGCTTCTATATGAGGGTTAACTCAATTTGACCTCTAGCGCACTTTTGTTCGACCATTCATAAAGTGTAGCTTAGAGAGTTTGCATGATGATGTAGCCTTAATCAAAGTTGTAGAGAATTTTATAAGGAACAAACTTTGTTTAAGGGCCAAGTCATGAAAATATGTGTAACATGCCCAAAAAGGAGCAACAAATCAGCCTACAGCTGCTGTTTTCCTAGATTCGAAAAATATTCCAAGTCTGAAATCAAGGTCAACGGCATCGACGCCTCGCGTTCTCCAAATTTCATTAAGTAACTTGAGTGGGACCCAAAATAGAAGTTGAAGCTAATTACTTGAGAAAGAGTATGCCAAGAGATGAAATCAATCCGACTCCGTTTGATAAGGCTTTGACAACCGTTCTTAATCCCTGTCAAGCGCTGACACTGTCAGATTGGAGCCATTTTATCGGCTAATCCAGTCACCCAATGGCTGCATGCCCTAAATGGGAAATGTAGAGTATAGTGTGGGCTTTAATTTTGCTTTTGGGCTCCAGGTCCAAATCAGCCCCGAAGTGGTCCAAATCTGTGTCCAAACATGTACCCGCCAGGTGTTCGATGGTGGGTCCCAATGGGGGACACGCGCTGTCCATGCACAGAGCTCCCTCCTCCATTGCTGCTGTGTGTCCGCCTCCACGCCGCGTGCCCCCGGCGCCTCTGCTGCTCAAAGTGGAGGCCGAGACGCTGCTCCTTCACCCTCACTCACTCCCTCCCGCGTTTCCCAGGCCTGCTCCGCCTCCCTCGCCTTCCTCCTTGCTGCAACACGCCGAAGCTCCGCCATGGCCATGCCGGCCGAGCTCCCCTGCAGCTGCCGTTCCTTTGCCTCCGCGCCTCCTCGCCATCACCTGGGCGCAGCGCTAGATTCTTCTCCTCGCGGCGCCCCTCCTGCGCCTTTTTCCTGGCCCCTCAGCGCCGCCGAAGCCGCCGCCACCGGCACCGCCCGCTGCCGCGGCCGAGCCGCCGTGGCTGCTGCTGCTCGAGTGGCGGCTGGCCACGAATCGCCGCTGGCTGGGTCCGGGCCAAGCACGGGTACAACTGGCCGCCGCCGGGGCTCATGGCACCGCCCTTTGCTGCTCACCGGCCGCCCGAGCCCGACCCCGGCCCTCCTCCACGCGCCTCTCTGTTCTGAACAGACGAAGGAAGAAGATGACCCTTCTCTCTCTCTGTGTGTAAATGACAAGTGGGACCCCTGGACAGCTGGCCCCACGTGGCAGTGTAATGGGAGATTGAGCTGAGTACTTGGTAATTCTGTCCTGAGTTGCAGATTTGTGTGCTGATGTTTGAAAATCCATATCTAGGGTTTGGGAGCTCCAAAAATAGTGAAACTTGTTTTGTTAGCTTCCTTGTGAAATGCTCTGCATGCTAGGTCTATAATATGTGCTGGTCCATATGAGTTTATGTGCTGTGTTATCTAATCTTGAAAAGCGCTTTTGGAAATGCATTTAAGTTGACCAGAGCCATAACTTGAGTTTTAGAAGTCTAAAAATAGTGATTCCAGTTTTGTTAATCTTATGATAACATGCTCTAGCTAAGAAAAATATAAAACATGCAGGTTGTATAATGATTTCATAAGGTTGTGATTTAATCTTGTTTAATAGGAACTTTATGCTTGTTTTGCTTGCCATGCTCAGATCAGAAGTTGTATTGTTCCAAATGGCATGAAAATTTAATGGTAGGATGTCTGGGTGATGCTTGGTGCCTGGTTAAAATTTCATAAAATTCGGTGCATGTGGGACTGAGTTATAGATTTAACTTGCTATGAGCTTAATAAGTGGTTTAAAATGATTTATAATTAAAATAAAAATGTAAAATGGAAAATGTGGTCCCACTAGCTTTTCATAATAATGTTGTTGTGACCTGTGGATGCTTAGCTTGGCCGTGTATTTACTGAAAATGTTGAGTTTTAGAATTAACTTTCTCTCACATGGTTTATTGCTGTAGCAATTTGTCTTTTTCATAGAGGTTGATACTCTTATGCAAATGCTATGAAATTTGGATAGTAGACTATTGGGTATGTATGTAAGCTACTGTAATTTTCTTACAATTTACTGTATACTTTTGATATATGTTCCATATACGCTCCTTAATTCACCTTGGCATCTAAATAAATAGAAAAGGGTAGGATAATAAATTATTTGAGCTTGGTCATCATATTTTCTGGTGTTTGTTTAATATACTCTAACTGTTAGTAACATTGGTCATGCTCAAATTGATGTTTAAAACATGAGTGAAATATTATTTGCTCTATTTATTCAATTTGGAGACTTTCTGGACAGTTTGTAGGAATTTGATATTTGCACTGTATAAATGATGTTTGCTATGAAACTTGTCTATATCAAAGTTGTAGATAATTATATATCTAGCTTGTGCTAAATTTTCATAGCCATATCCTATATATTTTGTGAGTTACGGCTGTGCGATGTTTAGCTTCATTAATGGCTGCTCTCTGGAATTTGCCTGACCTAATTTGAGAAATGTACTTGTTTGACTATGTTAGAGGTTGAATCATGCTGAGATGGTTACATATGAATTGTAGGTAATTTTATAAGCTTTCCAGATTGTCTTGTTGCAAGTCATTTGAGGTTGTATAGCTCTAGATATGAGTTATTTTCTCAGCTACTGCATGTATGTCCAGAATTTGACTGGTTCTAGTTCTAGTTGTTTGATTTGTGTGTTGCTAAGTGTGACTCATGTCTTTATTGTTGGTTAAGTAATATGCATAAGAGCTTGTGATACTAGTGTCATGTTTGATATGCTTGTTATCCATGTGTTTGCATGATTGTGAATAGCTTGCTTTCTAATGAGCTCATATCATCTAGTGGACTCTATTCTTGTGTTGCTTAAGCTTTGTGATGCTTCTTCTATTGCACTTCCATGTATTCATACATATGCATTGTGCATCTCATCTAGGTACGCTAGATGAATTACGTGAAGAACAAGATGTTGGAGTCAAACCCAAAGACGGTGCAGGCTAACTTGACTGACTTTGGGTCATATTCCAGGCAAGCCCCGGAGCATTCTAAGTCTCCCACCCTTTTATAAAATGCAATTAAGTACTTTATGTTGTTTATTGCATTAAGTTATAGGAGTTGGTTGGAAACACTTGCTGCATATATATCCTCTCCTTGTCCAGCAAATTATACCTTGAATCCTATTTAAGTTCAGGAATCGAGATAAATGCTTAGCCATGCTTAGACCGGTAGAAGTCGGGTGATTCTCTGTCATCCGCGAGATATAGGTTGTTACTTCTCTGGTCACGGTTGGCTATATGTGCTATCGTGGAAAAGAACCATGTGTTAAAATAAAAGAAGACCGGGCAGGGACTGTGGACCCTGTCTGAGTCGATTAAGGACTGGACGCGTTGTTTCACTCTTGGTCATGTTGAACGCAGCCTAACACATAGTTGGCCCGGCCCCCGTGTGCCAAGTGGCCGCGGCTCGTTAGTTCAGCTCAAGACGGATAACCCGAGAGACGGTTGGGCAATTCGCGGGATAGCGGCATACTAGACCAAGGGCAAGCATGTGTAACTGTCTTGGCGTCGTCCTTGGGTTAGCATGGCTTGAACATCCTGGCTATCCGACTTTCCGGTCTTGCCGACGTATAAACCGGGCCTGAGCCTGAGTTGTGCGAAGAGTAATCTAATGCAACCTCGACGGGGGAAGCATGGGTGTGTGTTGGGAATACCCCCCGAGCTCGCTTGAAATCGATTCGAATCGCCGTCTCTCCCGGATAGTGAGAACTTGACCTTGCCTCGGCAACGTAGAACTCACTAAATAATGATGGTTCTAATATTGATGATGATCATGATGATGGTAATGTTGATAGCTGGAATAAACCTGATATGGTTATTAATGTTTGTATATAATCAAGTGATTACTTAGCACAAAAAGCTAATCTAGATGAAAGGTTGATTAATAATAATCTGCTGCTAGTATAATAAAATAATGCTCTCATATAATATGCTTTTATGCAAAATGTTGTCAAGCTAGCCCCACTTATATAAAGCCTTGCATACTCCTTGGTGTCACATTATTTATGGTTTTTGACGGGTAAGTCTAGCTGAGTACATTCTCGTACTCGGGGTTTATTCCCACTTATTACTTAGCACAAAAAGCTAATCTAGATGAAAGGTTGATTAATAATAATCTGCTGCTAGTATAATAAAATAATGCTCTCATATAATATGCTTTTATGCAAAATGTTGTCAAGCTAGCTCCACTTACATAAAGCCTTGCATACTCCTTGGTGTCACATTATTTCTGGTTTTTGACGGGTAAGTCTAGCTGAGTACATTCTCATACTCAGGGTTTATTCCCACTTGTTGCAGGTTGTGATGTATCATGATTACTGCAAGAATTGGATGGCTCCTACCATAGCGGTGGAGTATGATCATGGGCATGATCCTTCTTATCTCTCTTGTCTTCAATGCTTTTATTGGATTGACCTTGGTACTGGCATGTATTTGAAATAAAGATGATGTTGGTTTAAGTTTACTTTGCTTCCGCTACTTCCGAACTTATATTGTAACAATTATTTTACACTCTGATGTATATTGAACTACTTGTGAAAAGGATGTAACAAGTGACTTGTTTTGTTGAATCAGTACGATCTTGGCTTATATGTTGGTTGGTTTGAAGTCCTTCGTGATTTCAGTGGACTACCGGGATTATATGGGCTCAAGTGTGAAAATTTAGTCACTTCGGTGATTATTTTTATACTTGTCTTCTTATAATTTGGACGGTTCTGTTACAGCTGGCATCAGAGCAAGATTCAACATTAAACATGTCATTTGTGTATTTAAAACAAAAGCTTTTGTTTGCCAAAGATTAATTTCTATAAAGCTATTAGCTACATACATACATATATAGGTATGTTCAAATCTAAATTTGAAAACTTAAGTATGCCAGTGGTCAAATCCTTTATGCCCAAATAAGGACTCTTAGGTGGCTATCTAAGTACTAACTTGGGGGGTTTTAAATTTTGCATCGACGCCCAGGCCAAGGTATGTATGTTTGATGACCGCACTACGGCTACCCTGTGGTCAAATGGTGGAGGTAGCCCGCACTATGAATTAGCCATATGTGTGCATTAGAAAGATGAGTTGTGAGAGCATGATCGTCCAACCGGCGGTCTAGGGAAGTGCTAGATTGTGATACTGGAATAATTGCCATGTCAAAACCATGCAATTAGGAAAGTATTTAATTGTGGGTATATCTGCCGAGTAGTTGTGGTACTGAATCAAGTGTGTTGGGGCACACTTGTGGAAAGTATTTAGCTTTACTGCTTTCACTTGATTTTGTTGTTTGTGAGATATTGGGGAATTGTTGGGCTGCAATGAAATTTTCTGCAGGTACGCTAACCACGAATGCGTAGAGTAAATATACATGACGATTAGTTATATATCGAGAGCGCATGTTATGCCACCGACATAGAACGTGATTGCCACCTCAGGCTGGCAAATCTGTGAGGACGAATAGGACGAAGCATGCATCATCATGATTGTTGCTTTGCACATAACTATGCTTCTCTCACCCTTGTTTCCAATAATAATTAACTTGTGATTGAGATGGTGTTATTATCTTCTCTGTGTGAAGTTAGGCAAGAATGCTTTGTTCCATGTCGCTTGAATGGAAGTGTTTGCAGTCGGTGTGTGCATAGCTTTGTCATGTATGATTGCTTTTAATGGAATTGCATAACGAGTTTTTAGTGGCAAAAATTTGATCTTTTGAAACTAAAACATGTAGTGATACCTGCTCATTTGAATCTAATATTATGTTCTCTCTTTTAAGTTATCTTCGCATTAGCTCCATTGCTATATGTATGTGAAAGCTTGTTATTGAATGAGTGTGTAGATGTTTTCTTGTGATGCCTCCAATGTTAATCAACCAAGTAAGAATGTTACTTAACCTTGATGGAAATAGTTGAGGCTAGTAGTTTAAACTTGGTAAGTATTCTCTAGTTTAACCTAGTGGTGAATATGTTGTTTCATCGAGCTTTTTGTAAAGATACTTTAGATCTTACTTACATGATTAGGATCCGTATGTTTATCCCTTCTTGTGACTAAGCTAAAATATGGTGGTCAAAGGTTAAAATGTTTGGAGTTACTAGAATAACCTGTTTTATGTGCTCTCTTGCTAATAAAACAATGGAGAAATATTGTTTGGTGTGGTATTGAACTTGTTGGCTGCTAGGACAGTTTTTGTGGTATCAATGTTTTTGTGATAATAAAATTGTTTTCTGTGGATGTGATCAACATGAAAGTTGTAGCTAACTTCATTATCTTTCATGTCCTAAAATTTTATGATTTTAGGCCTGATGGTTTATGAGTTATAGACTTTAGAAAATTGCTTTTAGGTTTTGTATATCCTCTGGACAGATCTGAGTGGTTGATTTGTTTGACCTATGTGCTTATAGAATCATGTCCTAGGGTTAATATAAGAAGTGTAGTACTTTTATTAATCTTTCCAAAATATCTAAGATCACTACTTTTAGTGGTCTACATCTGAGGTTATGAGCTTGTGAATTGGAATGACAGAATCTGTCCAAATCTGGACAAAGCTATCTTCTTTGTGTTGTTTGGCCTTGCTAGCTATAGAATTCTCTTAAGATGATAATAAGAAAGTTTTAGACAACTAAATACTCTTTGCATAGAGTTAAGAATCATGTTGTTTGGGTCTCTAGAACTCTATCTTTGTATTTCTAAAAATTATGTCAGTTTGCTATCCTAGTTTGTGCAAATCTGAAAATATTGGCATGGTTGGTCATGTTAACTTGTGAAATAGGTTTTTGGTACAAATAACCAAGTTTTGGTCAACTTCCTAAGCTTTCTAGAAAGTCTAGGGTCACCTTTATTTGATGCCTACAACTCTAGTTTTGATTGAAGTGCACGTGCTTGCTATGTTACTATTTATCTTGGTTGTGTAGAGCTACATGATAGTGTTTTTCAATCTTGTTAACTTGGTGTTTGCTCTAGGTGTTTGCTAGCCTTGCATGAGACTTTCTAAAATGCTAGTTCTTGAGTGTGGTATGTCTATGTATCCTTGGCGTAGCTATAACCAGAATCCTTTGGATTCTTTGCTACTTTTCTTACAAATCATCATGTACCTAAAAGACTTAGCTTTATCCACCTGTTTGGTAGCATATCTTGCTTCTTGATTGATCTTTGTAAATAGGTCAATGTATTATGTTGTTGCATATGAATGCTTGTTTTGTGTGAGTTTGTGCTTTGAATGGTTGCTTAAGCCCATCGTTTAAGTTCTCAAGGGCTTGTAAATCTGTCTTGTTTGAGGGGATATTTGTTGTCTAGGTAGTGCAATAGTTGTCACCTCATTTGTCCCCGGTGAGCATTTGAGTGTCGAATAACTCATCCTAGAACAACGCTCCTGTCTTGATAATCACATGGTTGTTGTCTTCGATTAGGTTCTCCATCGTAGGAATCTGAGCCTATGGACATGGTTGCTAACCTTTGAGTGTTGTGTTGCAAAGACTTGTACCTATGCCCTTGTTCAAACCATAAGCCTCAGGTCAGACCCTTTGTGTTTGCGTATGACGTAGATGTTCTGCACCCCTTTTATGAAGACACTTGTGTGATCAACCAACCATGTTAAGATCTCGCTAACGCTAGCCTTTGACCTTGGTTGTTTTTTTTTTGCTAGGATAGAGATCATACCCAAATCCAAGTTGGACCTCTCGATTGCTTATCCTACTAATAATCTAGTGCAACACTAATTCCTCACTGCCTGATCTTGGAATCTTTGCTTGAAAATAAAATAGTTACCTTATCCGCTCTATCTTCGATCGATATTTTGAGTTCTCATCTTTGGAGTTCACTCAATTCATCTCAATGCTACCGGATCTTTTTATGTCCAACAATCTTGATTGATATATCGATGTCTACCTTTAGAGTTTACTCGATCCATCTCCATCCTTTCCAATTCTTGGGATGCTTATCAATCTTGATCTCACGATCTTGCCTACCAGGACCGAGTCTCATGTTAATCACTTATCTAATAGTTTCCTTGGTGAACGCAAGGTGTGCGTGGAATTAAAGCAAGAATCTTCTGCTCATTTGTCTTCGGCAATTAATCTATGTTCTCTGGTGCTGTGTTTTGATCTTCGAATCACACCCTTGTTGACTCTAAATCCTATGACTACTGTTGCTCGCTATCCCACCTTTGAATGACACTTGTTCTTATGATCAAATTTGTGCCATTGCAATTCCTCTTTTGGTGTAAGTTCGGTAATGGTGTTACGAATAGCATTCTACGATGCCGCGATGGAACCTAGGGCCTTCTTGTGACCGGCCGGCACATGCTTGTGCTACTGGGTGCACGCTGGTATCGGGGTTGCTAGTCATAATCCATTGCAGAAATTATACCAATGAGATATATCTTTGCGACCTTTCCTTGGTTAGCTTCTCTTATGTTATCAAATATCCATATACCCCCAAACTAATTTGTGCTCTGTGTGATTTCTTGTTGGTTGTAGGCTTGGTAATGGGGTAATCATTAATAACTACTGGTGCCACGACGAAACCGAGGGCTTCATGTGGACTGCAGCCACATGATTACGCTGCTCGGCACGTGTGTGTATCGTGGTTTAAGTCATGGTCTATTACGGAACCACATCGATGAGTTATCACATTGTGAGCTTTTCCTTGGTTATTTCTCTATTTTACCTCAATGTCCTCATCGAGCTTGGTGTTGTAGCGCTTCCTTCTAGAGTTGCAAAGAGGATGACCTTTGAAGAACAAGTCACTGACATAAAACATTAACGGATTGCAAATGATGATAGACAAAAGACCTTGCTCAACCCTCTTAGAAAGCAATGGTAACCCTCTCCTATAACACTGGTACCATCTAATGGGTTAAAAAGACTCACAACACTTAGAGTTGGATTAGTTATCAGACAACGAAAGACCAATGAACATGTACGTTTTTTTTACAAGTCACCTGGTGCTGATGCCTTCCTGCTAATTCTTTAGAGTCACATGAAGGCTACACTTGCAGTTAAAATCAACCCTCTCATGTTATGACCCCCTTTTCTACTGCCTTTAATGGTGATTGTCGGTGATGGAATCAACTACAAGTTCTTATTGTAGAAGCTGAAGCCTTAGAGCTCTTTAGTGTTGAGAGACAACTTATTAGTTACTCAAAGGAAGGATAAATCTCCAACTAGGTAATGACTCTTTGGTAACTATAAAGGCTATGTCTCATAGAACAATGTTACACAAGGAATTGATCTGCTGACTAGACAGCAATGCTTGAGTCACCCTCACTCTTAACCTTTGGAATAAGCACACCAATTCCATCTTGAACAATCACATAGACAGAAGAAGATACTTTATCAACTTGAAGAGTACTCAGTACTAGTCCCTTATCCTTGAGCAGTCAAGGTGTCCTAAACTGTAGACTGCTATGAGTGCAATCAAAGACCATCTGAAAAGTGTTTGACAACATAAATAGAATTATGTTTTGAGTGTTGATTGATCCTAACAGACAATACCTCAATGTCAAAAGTAGTCCATTTAGATCAGTTATGATACAGTGCAAATCAATCAACCCTTCTATGCAACTGTGCTGTGAAGTAAAATTTGTTCTGAATTTGCTTGATAGCAAACTATTTCTTTAGTTTGGTGAATGCTTGCAACCTTTGTTGCACTCCAAACCTTGTTGTTGTCTTTCTTTTTTGTAGTAGGTGCCAAATTACTCACTATCCCTTGGTACCCTCTTTGTGTTTTTACCTAAGAGGTTGTATTCAATTCAATGTCTTTAACTATTATATAAAAGATCATCGAAAATGTTGAAGCCTTCAGAATCAGCTATAGTGTTCACTACTTACTCGATAGACCTAGATTCTACAATGTTGCTATCAGAGAAAGAGAACTGCACACATGGAACCTTATGTAGTTTTCCCTCGATTGGCATCTGAGTGATGAGTTGTTATCATCAGTGTAGACCTTATCTTTTGGTTAGTTAGTTTTCCATCACCTCAGAAAATGTTACCTGCCCTTGATCTAATGCTTCTTGAAAAGTTGTACCCAAGTCATTTTGGTAGAAGACTGCTTTTCAAACCTCATGGACTAACGTGGGACCATTGCTTTAATTATCCTTCTAGAGATTCTGATCTATTGAAGGTTCGTATGGTCTATGCTTCATTCTCCAATCGAGGTAGATGCTAGTGAGTAATTAATTCATGAACCACAGTGATCTCCAGATGCCATGAACGATATACTATGCTGTTTTGGGTTCCTCCCAAAAGTAACGATACTTCATGGAAGTCAATGAAGGAAATTCTTCAGATAAGAGTAAATTTCTCAACGACATGAAAGATCAGACAGTTGTCCTATTGCTAATACCCTTTCTCATCCTCCAAAGTATCATGAGCATAACCACATGTTAGATGAGGTTGACAAATATAGCTACCATTTATGGTGCTTTATTGTTGAACCCTCAATACAACTAGTTGTGCTTATCGCTCTGATGGAGATTGAGCAACTATGTGCTTTTGCTATAGTTGTGAGTAAGTGATACATTTCTCTTCCCTTGAAAAGTCTTTCGTCCTGAATCTCGGGACGAGATTCCTTTAAGGGGGGAGGGCTGTAACACCCCAGGTGTTAGCCACAAGTTAAGCCGTGAGATTGGACTTAAGAAAGTTATATTAGTGATGACCATGATCTCTATCTCACATCCATCTCCATCTTCCTTGATCATTGGAGAAGTTTCGTGAAGATTAGAATCAATTAGTCACAAGAAATGATAAGCTTTATCCTTGCTTAAAAGACTTTATCAAGTGTATGAGTATATGGAGATTCAACCAAGTCATGCAACCTTGCTCAAATAACTCTACATGAACTCTACAACAAAAGTCATGAAGGGTTCATGTTGATTAAATGCCCAGAAATGCTTCTATATGAGGGTTAACTCAATTTGACCTCTAGCGCACTTTTGTTCGACCATTTATAAAGTGCAGCTTAGAGAGTTTGCATGATGATGTAGCCTTAATCAAAGTTGTAGAGAATTTTATAAGGAACAAACTTTGTTTAAGGGCCAAGTCATGAAAATATGTGTAACATGCCCAAAAAGGAGCAACAAATCAGCCTACAGCTGCTGTTTTCCTAGATTCGAAAAATATTCCAAGTCTGAAATCAAGGTCAACGGCATCGACGCCTCGCGTTCTCCAAGTTTCATTAAGTAACTTGAGTGGGACCCAAAATAGAAGTTGAAGCTAATTACTTGAGAAAGAGTATGCCAAGAGATGAAATCAATCCGACTCCGTTTGATAAGGCTTTGACAACCGTTCTTAATCCCTGTCAAGCGCTGACACTGTCAGATTGGAGCCATTTTATTGGCTAATCCAGTCACCCAATGGCTGCACGCCCTAAATGGGAAATGTGGAGTATAGTGTGGGCTTTAATTTTGCTTTTGGGCTCCAGGTCCAAATCAGCCCCGAAGTGGTCCAAATCTGTGTCCAAACATGTACCCGCCAGGTGTTCGATGGTGGGTCCCAATGGGGGACACGCGCTGTCCATGCACAGAGCTCCCTCCTCCATTGCTGCTGTGTGTCCGCCTCCACGCCGCGTGCCCTGGCGCCTCTGCTGCTCAAAGTGGAGGCCGAGACGCTGCTCCTTCACCCTCACTCACTCCCTCCCGCGTTTCCCAGGCCTGCTCCGCCTCCCTCGCCTTCCTCCTTGCTGCAACACGCCGAGCTCCGCCATGGCCATGCCGGCCGAGCTCCCTGCAGCTGCCGTTCCCTTGCCTCCGCCCCTCCTCGCCATCACCTGGGCGCAGCGCTGGATTCTCCTCCTCGCGGCGCCCCTCCTACGCCTTTTTCCTGGCCCTCAGCGCCGCCGGAAGCCGTCGCCACCGGCACCGCCCGCTGCCGCGGCTGAGCCGCCGTGGCTGCTGCTGCTCGAGTGGCGGCTGGCCACGAATCGCCGCTGGCTGGGTCCGGGCCAAGCACGGGTACAACTGGCCGCCGCCGGGGCCTCGTGGCACCGTCCTTGCTGCTCACCGGCCGCCCGAGCCCGACCCCGGCCCTCCTCCACGCCTCTCTGTTCTGAACAGACGAAGGAAGAAGATGACCCTTCTCTCTCTCTGTGTGTAAATGACAAGTGGGACCCCCTGGACAGCTGGCCCCACGTGGCAGTGTAATGGGAGATTGAGCTGAGTACTTGGTAATTCTGTCCTGAGTTGCAGATTTGTGTGCTGATGTTTGAAAATCCATATCTAGGGTTTGGGAGCTCCAAAAATAGTGAAACTTGTTTTGTTAGCTTCCTTGTGAAATGCTCTGCATGCTAGGTCTATAATATCTGCTGGTCCATATGAGTTTATGTGCTGTGTTATTTAATCTTCAAAAGTGCAGTTGGAAATGCATTTAAGTTGACCAGAGCCATAACTTGAGTTTTAGAAGTACAAAAATAGTGGTTCCAGTTTTGTTAATCTTGTGATAACATGCTCTAGCTAAGAAAAATATAAAACATGCAGGTTGTATAATGATTTCATAAGGTTGTGATTTAATCTTGTTTAATAGGAACTTTATGCTTGTTTTGCTTGCCATGCTCAGATCAGAAGTTGTATTGTTCCAAATGGCATGAAAATTTAATGGTAGGCTCTTAGGGTGATGCTTGGTGCCTGGTTAAAATTTCATAAAATTCGGTGCATGTGGGACTGAGTTATGGATTTAACTTGCTATGAGCTTAATAAGTGGTTTAAATGATTTATAATTAAAATAAAAATGTAAAAATGGAAAATGTGGTCCCACTAGCTTTTCATAATGTTGTTGTGACCTGTGGATGCTTAGCTTGGCCGTGTATTTACTGAAAATGTTGAGTTTTAGAATTAACTTTCTCTCACATGGTTTATTGCTGTAGCAATTTGTCTTTTTCATAGAGGTTGATACTCTTATGCAAATGCTATGAAATTTGGATAGTAGACTATTGGGTATGTATGTAAGCTACTGTAATTTTCTTACAATTTACTGTATACTTTTGATATATGTTCCATATACGCTCCTTAATTCACCTTGGCATCTAAATAAATAGAAAAGGATAGGATAATAAATTATTTGAGCTTGGTCATCATATTTTCTGGTGTTTGTTTAATATACTCTAACTGTTAGTAACATTGGTCATGCTCAAATTGATGTTTAAAACATGAGTGAAATATTATTTGCTCTATTTATTCAATTTGGAGACTTTCTGGACAGTTTGTAGGAATTTGATATTTGCACTGTATAAATGATGTTTGCTATGAAACTTGTCTATATCAAAGTTGTAGATAACTTATATATCTAGCTTGTGCTAAATTTTCATAGCCATATCCTATATAGTTTGTGAGTTACGGCTGTGCGATGTTTAGCTTCATTAATGGCTGCTCTCTGGAATTTGCCTGACCTAATTTGAGAAATGTACTTGTTTGACTATGTTAGAGGTTGCATGCTGAGATGGTTACATATGAATTGTAGGTAATTTTATAAGCTTTCCAGATTGTCTTGTTGCAAGTCATTTGAGGTTGTATAGCTCTAGATATGAGTTATTTTCTCAGCTACTGCATGTATGTCCAGAATTTGACTGGTTCTAGTTCTAGTTGTTTGATTTGTGTGTTGCTAAGTGTGACTCATGTCTTTATTGTTGGTTAAGTAATATGCATAAGAGCTTGTGATACTAGTGTCATGTTTGATATGCTTGTTATCCATGTGTTTGCATGATTGTGAATAGCTTGCTTTCTAATGAGCTCATATCATCTAGTGGACTCTATTCTTGTGTTGTTTAAGCTTTGTGATGCTTCTTCTATTGCACTTCCATGTATTCATACATATGCATTGTGCATCTCATCTAGGTAAGCTAGATGAATTACGTGAAGAACAAGATGTTGGAGTCAAACCCGAAGACGGTGCAAAGCTAACTTGACTGACTTTGGGTCATATTCCGGCAAGCCCCGAGCATTCTAAGTCTCCCACCCTTTTATAAAATGCAATTGAGTACTTTATGTTGTTTATTGCATTAAGTTATAGGAGTTGGTTGGAAACACTTGCTGCATATATATCCTCTCCTTGTCCAAAGAAATTATACCTTGAATCCTATTTAAGTTCAGGAATCGAGATAAATGCTTAGCCATGCTTAGACCGGTAGAAGTCGGGTGATTCTCTGTCATCCGCGAGATATAGGTTGTTACTTCTCCTCTGTCACGGTTGGCTATATGTGCTATCGTGGAAAAGAACCATGTGTTAAAATAAAAGAAGACCGGGCAGGGACAAGGTGGACCCCGTCTGAGTCGATTAAGGACTGGACGCGTTGTTTCACTCTTGGTCATGTTGAACGCAGCCTAACACATAGTTGGCCCGGCCCTGTGTGCCAAGTGGCCGCGAAGCTCGTTAGTTCAGCTCAAGATGGGATAACCCGGGAGACGGTTGGGCAATTCGCGGGATAGCGGCATACTAGACCAAGGGCAAGCATGTGTAACTGTCCTGGCGTCGTCCTTGGGTTAGCATGGCTTGAACATCCTAGCTATCCGACTTTCCGGTCATGCCGACGTATAAACCGGGCCCGAGCCTGAGTTGTGCGAAGAGTAATCTAATGCGGGGGAAGCATGGGTGTGTGTTGGGAATACCCCCTGAGCTCAGTTGAAATCGATTCGAATCGCCGTCTCTCCCGGATAGTGAGAACTTGACCTTGCCTGGCAGCGTAGAACTCACTAAATAATGATGGTTCTAATATTGATGATGATCATGATGATGGTAATGTTGATAGCTGGAATAAACCTGATATGGTTATTAATGTTTGTATATAATCAAGTGATTACTTAGCACAGGTGCTAATCTAGATGAAAGGTTGATTAATAATAATCTGCTGCTAGTATAATAAAATAATGCTCTCATATAATATGCTTTTATGCAAAATGTTGTCAAGCTAGCCCCACTTATATAAAGCCTTGCATACTCCTTGGTGTCACATTATTTCTGGTTTTTGATGGGTAAGTCTAGCTGAGTACATTCTCGTACTCAGGGTTTATTCCCACTTATTACTTAGCACAGGTGCTAATCTAGATGAAAGGTTGATTAATAATAATCTGCTGCTAGTATAATAAAATAATGCTCTCATATAATATGCTTTTATGCAAAATGTTGTCAAGCTAGCCCCACTTATATAAAGCCTTGCATACTCCTTGGTGTCACATTATTTCTGGTTTTTGACGGGTAAGTCTAGGCGAGTACATTCTCGTACTCGGGGTTTATTCCCACTTGTTGCGGGGTTGTGATGTATCATGATTACCGCAAGAATTGGATGGCTCCTACCATAGTGGTGGAGTATGATCATGGGCATGATCCTTCTTATCTCTCTTGTCTTCAATGCTTTTATTGGATTGACCTTGGTACTGGCATGTATTTGAAATAAAGATGATGTTGGTTTAAGTTTACTTTGCTTCCGCTACTTCCGAACTTATATTGTAACAATTATTTTACACTCTGATGTATATTGAACTACTTGTGAAAAGGATGTAACAAGTGACTTGTTTTGTTGAATCAGTACGATCTTGGCTTATATGTTGGTTGGTTTGAAGTCCTTCGTGATTTCAGTGGACTACCGGGATTATATGGGCTCAAGTGTGAAAATTTAGTCACTTTGGTGATTATTTTTATACTTGTGCTCTTATAATTTGGACGGTTCTGTTACATGAACCCTAGAACATGATATTCTTATCCCTATGGACAAGATAGCTCTTAGCCTTGTGCATGGTATGAACAATAAAACATACAAGATTATATGCTAAACTAGTAACATAACAATCTAGCTCTAGTTTATAACCAAAATGATAGAACAAGAACAAGAACAAGATGAAGAACATGATATGAATCAAAATGAAGAACTCTACTAAGATCATACCAAATACCTCCAAGTGCCCTTGCTCCTAGATCAAACCTTGGCCTAGCTCCAAAATACTACTAAAAAGAAAAGATACAAGTGTGGAGAGGGAGAGAGGCTCCAAGTGTGGTGTGTATGAGAATGGGGGCCTCTCCCCTCCTTTTATACTAGTGTGTAGGTCGATTTGGAGGCCAAGGGAGTAAATGCCTGGGTGCACCGCCTTTGCAACCGACCAAGTGAACCGCCATCCGAAGCTGGGCCCATTTGGCAGCAGCGGGGGGTGCGGCGCACCACGGTGCGCCCAGCACTCGGGGCAGCCCCTCGGCACCGCCTTTGGCCGATGGGCCGTGGGCTGGCCCCGGACCTCTCCCCGTGGTGGTGGTTGGCCCAGATTTATCTTTTGGATTAGGCTTTGCTTTATTTTGTAGAATTTGCCTTGTTAGAAAGCGTTTTTTTTGATCTTTTCAATTTGTTTCCATCCCGCAAAATAATATCTCTCCAATACAAGTGGAAATAGATCAATAGTAAAGGTATATGTGGGTAAAGTATGCTAGTTATTCCCTTTCTAGAGCGTAGTTGGCGGTATAAGATTGTCGATAACGACCGCCAACAAGCACATGTCCATAGCACTTCCTTTTTGATCTTCTCTTAATGCCCTCACAATTTCCCTCCTTGAAATTCTCGAAGTACCCTATTCAAAATTTATCACAATTCTCATAGAATTTCTCTCTCAAATTCCTCTCCTATTTATCCCACCTCTGAATTCATCTCGAGGGAAACCTCTCCCTCTTTGAAGCTCTACCGACCTCATTAATTCTTCTCTCAAAATCTCCTTCAAATTCCTTGTGACTCGGTTTAAAGCCCTCTCAAATATTCAACTCCTTTTTAAATCCCAAATTTGAAATAGAAAAAAACCATCACCTCCATCTTGGGCCAGCTACCCATCCTTCTCCCTTCTCCCATAGCCAGGTGGCCCACTACCTCCTTCTCGCGGCGGCCAGCTGCACAACCCGCTTCGCGCTCCCTCCTCTCCCCCAAAGGCAGCAGCAGGCGAGGCCAGCCGCAGCCGAGTTTAAGCCGCGAGGCGGGCCCAGTCGGCTCAGGCCGCATGCCCATGGAACCCCTAGGGAGAGGCGCACCTTCCCCACCCCGCCGCCGCCGACCCGGTGAAGGGAAGAAGCCCGTGCTGCCGCAGCTTCGCCTCACGCGGCCACGGAATCACGCCAAGCGTGTCCGGCGAGCGGCACGGACGCCGGGAGATGTTCGACTTCACTCGGCAACCCCTAGCGTCTGCGGGTACAAGAATGCCAGCCCGCCGCCATTCTCCACCCTTCCTTCTCCTCCTGCTGCGCCGCCACCACCCGCTGGCAGCCATGGCCATAAACGCAACCCGGTCGCCTCCGTGGGCCATGCCACCAAGCCCGGCCGGCCGCTCGCTGGCTGCTGGCCACCACGGGCCACCGCGCTGCGGCGCTGATCGCCGCTCTCCGCCTAGGTCCGCTCCCCTGCTGCGCTGCCGTCGGCGTCCCCGCTCCACGTCGAGCCACTTTGCCGTACGCCGTGCCCTGCCCGCCTTCTCCACCACGCCCGTCGAACGTGAACTGTGCCACGCCCGCGTTAACCGTCATCCCTGAACCACACCACCGTAGGCAAATCGCTGCGCCTGGCCGCCACGCAGCCGACGGCCGCCCGCGGCCGCGCCCGGCCGCCTTCGCCACGCAAATGGCGCCGACGTGTGGTGTCGCCCCGCCACCTCGCGTCGGCGATCGCTGCCCCGCCCTGCGGGCGGCCATCGTGGCGGCGGCAAGCGCCACCGGCTGCCGACACCGTTGCCTCTGCGTCCGCGCCCGAGTTCGGCGTCGTCCCTACCGCCGAACACGCCACCACCTACAGGCCCGGCCGGTGGCGTCCGGCACGTCTACGGCGTGCCTATACCTCGCCAAGCCGTCCCACACCATCGCCATTGTCCTCGGCACCTCGCCCCTTCACCGGCGCTTCCTCACTGTGCCCGGCTACCCTCTGCTCCGCCTAGCCGGCCGGGCCACCTACAGACCCTCTTTGGCTGGCCGCCGCTCGCCCCTAGCCGGCCGGGGGGCTTTGATGGCCGCTGGCCGGGCCGAGCCGGGGGTTGGGCACCTTCTTCTGCAGGGGCATCACAAAGAACCCCACCGAGTTCTTCCACCGCCGGTGAGCCTCCCCGTCACCCAAGCCTCCACCTTTTAGTGCCACAATGAACTCCAAGACTAAGATCGGCCTTCGTGCCGCTTCTACACGTTGCGTGGGAGGTCACGGCCAAAGATTCCACCGCTCCCGGCCACATCCCGCCTTAGCCGGCCAACCGTAGTCACTCCCGGCCACCTGCCGCCTGCCCCTGGCGGGCCGCACTAGGCGCCGCCCCCAAAGACCGGCCATGAGAGGTGGGCAACGTGGCTATAGCGGGCCATGACCGGCCGACGCTTTTCAGCAAAGACTCCGTGAAGCCCCCGCCGACCTCGTCCTCTCCATTGACAAGGTCCAACTTTCGAAACCTCACCGACACCAACCTCGACGTCGGCAAAGCTCCCGCTTTTTCATTCATGATTACTCATGTCGCATTTCGTCGTTATCTATATATATCTATGACTGCCTGTGTCATGCCTTCGTGTTGGTCTATCTCTGCTATGGGTTGTGCTACTCCATGTGGTCATTGTCTTGTGTTTGGTTGTGTGTCAGTATGATGCTTGCCTGTGGACTGAGCCTTCGAGCCAGTTGAGAGCGACATGTTCGAACGTGCGATCGTGGGTTCATCTCGCCGTGGTTGTAATGCTAAACATGATCTCTCCCTTTTTCATATTTTAGTTGACTCCATAGAACTACGATCGTAGCGATCCTACTTCAACCCTGGGACGTGGTCACCATGGACTCAACAATGCGGATATTACCCTTACACAGTGAGCCCTGTGTGACCTAGTCCGGTGGGAGACGAACTAGGAAACGACGATCGTGGGGCCACGAGAGCCAACTTATTAGGTGAAGCTCATGGCCACGAGTTGCCTCGCCATGACCATCGGGCTCCACCTGTTTTCTTTCCATTCTTTTCTTGTGCTATTTTTCGCACCACCTCGTATGCTTGCACCACCTAGACCGGAGCATTCCTCGGTTCTCATGATGACAACCGTATTGCTACGAACCTGAGGAATAGCTTTTGCCGCTTTGGTTGCACGGAGGTCGTTGTGCCCTATGAGTTGGCGTGGATCGCGGAACCGTGTAAGACCTTCGTCTCTTCTTCCAACCACCGTCCTTTGCCATGATGGGTAGGTCGAGAAGATTGCAGGGCCATTCTTCTTTTTGCTCTCTTTTGATTCTTGCTAACCTAGCAAGGCGTGGATCGAGTCCCTGGTTTGGCCTCTTCGATCGATGACTATTACCATGTCATGTGGGTTGAAGTGCCGAGGGACTAAGGGTTCCCTTTTCTCGCTCATTTATGTCTGTTCTTATTTGCCTTCTATTCCATTCCTTTGATTTCCGCCGATCGCAATGGCGAGTGGATCAAAGGGAGGTGAATCCCGCCTTACCCTCTTTTCGGCTCTTTTGTGCTTAGGCCCTTGTATGTTTGTACCTAGATTATGCCACGACATTCCCAAGTTCTCGTGATGACAATCGCATTGCGAGGAACTTTAGGAATGTCTTAGTGCATTTGGTGCACCTTGGTTGAGGTACCCTACAAGTGGTTTAGGCACCTGTGGTCTCTCGTGCATCGCTCCTCTCTGATGCCTCGCCTTTTGCCGTGGCACGTGCATTGGAAGGGGTAGACCACCGCTCCCTCTCTTTTCTACCCTCTATTTTCTCCCCGCTAGCCCATTCTGTTCGATCCCGTCTTAGCCATGATGATTGGATCAAAGACCTGACTATCTCTTCTAGCGAAGCTATGGTCTATGTCTTGTTCTCAGATCGTGTGAGTCGACCCGATCGACCATTGGAAAACCATTCTCACTGAGGATGTGACCGAGGCCGCGGCATGGACATGCCCAGCTAAGTCTCCTCTCTTCCCCCGTTGTGCTACTCTCTTCTCGGCTCCCGACGTTGTTGTGTCGTGCGGGTCGAGAGGACCTGTAGCCGCTCCTCTGTTGTTCGTTATTGGCACTTCTAACGTCGCTACGAATTAACGAGATTAGAAATGCATGGTATTTAAATTAACTTGTCATTAGCAACTAGCCACTTCTTTATCACTAGCATTCCTAAGCATGAATTAAGTTGTCATCCCTAATTGTAATGCTAAGAAGCAAATATAGATTTACATGTTTTATTTAATATGACTAGGCAGAGATATGTACATAAACTAAAATAGATTCTGCAAGCGGACAGATAATTATACCATTGTAGCATTTTACCTAGGAGAGTTCTACCAGGTTGTCGATTTATATTTATACCACTGGGAAAGCTTTGTTATAAACTCTATCTATTATAATGATAAGAAAGTATATACAATGAATAAGTGATATTACCAATGTTATCTACTCTACTCATAACAAAAAGTAGGTCACAAGATAAATATAGATAAATACGGGTGATAGCATAATCAAGTATCACAATTATATAGATAGTCAAGAGCATTGTCTAGTCATAATCATAGTTAGCCAATGGATAAACTAAGGAGTTAATTGTCTAAAGTAATTCTATAACTACATCAATGAATAACTCTAATTAGTGCAATTACATCTTGTTGACGGTGGTTAACGTCAACTTTTATTAGAACTTTAGACATGAAAAGGATACATGATTACACACTAGTCTAGGGTTTTAACTGATAATTTCCACGAGTTTTGCATATTTTGTATTTTCTAGGGACTTTTCTAGAAAAGCTTAAAAGAGGGATTCAAGTGCATATTTATCACGAAACTTATCCGCCACAGAAATATCACAAACGGGACGTGGGAAGACTCTAGAAGACACCTGAAGCAACCAGGGCCCGAGGGGCTGCTAGGTGGGGCCGGCCGGCCCCACCATGGCGCCGCCCGGCGCCCCCTGCTAGGGTTTGGCCTCCCCTTCTGGAAGCTTCCTCCACCGCCTACGAGGAGTCATCTTGGCCCTTGGTTACGTCGGTTTGATCCTGCGGCGCATGTCGATCCCAACGGGCTATAAATAAAGGGGTAGACCCCCCTCCCTAGAGGCATCAAGTCATTTGTAGATCAATCCATCAAGAGCCTTCTCTAGTTCATTAGAGCCTCTTGCTTTAGCCTAGTTAGATTAGAAGTAGAAGAGTTCTAGTTCTTCAGCGGGATCCGGAGCCCCTGGCGTCTGTCTAGAGCGCGGAGTTCGGTATAGTTCTAGTACTTTGCTCTTATTGTATTCAATATTATGATTCAAGCAACATTGTTCTTAATCTCTTATATATTCTTAATTGCAATAGTCATTGTCTACTTTGATTATATGTCTAGGATAGTTGGTTTGATCTTATTGAATTCATGTAATTGCTCGTATAGCGTTTACCCAAGCGGCCGCTGGGTAGATGGTAGACAATATGTAGACGTGGTGTCTAGATATCTTGTTTATCTGCGAGTGTACCCTGACGTGCCGGGACGTGTGGTAGTCCGCGCAGTGTCACCTGCGTTGGTTCCTCTGTAGTCCACCCTCCGTGCGTAGGGACTAGCATGGGCACGGGCCGCGAAGGAAGTGACCCTTGTGTCTTAATACCCTCATTAATTGATGCCTCTTTACATGTGATTATGATGTAGGATTAACTTAACAATGATTGCTAGATGTAAGTACACTAATTAGAGTTATTCACTGACGTAGTTATTGAATTACCTTAGTATTTATTCTTGAGTTTATCCATTGGCTAGCTATTACTATGACTAGAAGAGCTCTGATATTTATCTATTTATGATGACTGATCATTATTATCTATTATATATCTTTTATCACGTGACTTATCCCTGTTATGAGTAGGATTCTAGTTATGGTTTATCTTTCACATTAATAGTGTAAGTTATAGTTATAAGTCCTACATATAGACCTTCCCATTGGTATAAATATAAATCGACAACCCGGGTAGAACTCTCTAGGTAAAATGCTACAATGGTATAATTATCCGTCCGCTTGCGTAACCTATTTTAGTTCACATTCATATTATATTCATATCTTTTATTTCTGCCTAGTCATATTGAATACATGTAAATCTATAGTTATTCCTTAGCATTATAATTGAGGATGACAACTTAATTCATGCTTAGGAATGTTAGTAATAAATGAGTGGCTAGTTGCTAATGACAAGTTAATTATATACCAAGCATTTCGGGCATTGTTGCTAGGGGTAGGATTTATCTACGCTTTTTAGTAATGACGGTAGTAAATGTCAACAAGCATTTTTGGCGCCATTGCCGGGAAGGTAGCTAGGCAATTAAGAACATTGATAGACTTATACTCAATTATGTGATCAAGATAACCATTAACCCCTGCTCAAGCAGGATTACCCTTGTTTGTCTACTTTTTAATATCTTATGCGGGGTAATAAACGACCGGTTTACGACCTTTCCGGCATGCCCCCATAAAATAAAAAAAAAGAAACATAACAAATCTAATGTTGGAGAAAGAGGTCGACGTCACAAGACTTTAATTCATATCTCAAGTGACGGAAACATAGATGTTGCATCACTCACAAATTCCAAAGATGTGAGTCATGGTAAGTATGATGAAATAAAGGTGAGGAAGTCTTGCTCATGGACTTTAAATTTAATGAGTAGTTATCTTCTGCATTCCACCACATGTTTACTTTTTACAATCCAAACATCCATCTCATTTAGTTTAAAGTTTTTTTATCCATAACATGTTTAGTTCCATTCATATATCCATCCCAACTTGCATTCTTATAAATAATATAAAAAAAAAAACTCACTATAATCAGCTTTTTTCATCTCTACTTGAATAAACTTCTATGGTACTTTTTATGCTACTTGTATTTGCTATAGTATGCTTAGGTTTAGAAGTATCTTCATACACCCTTGAAATTGAGCATTGACTGTTTTTCTAAGTTAAAGTAGACATGGTGTCTAGTTTAATTTTTAAATCATAAGGTATTTTGATCTTACTTCTAAAAGGTTTTTGAATTAAGCAAGGTGCTTAGGTTAAAATCCTTTCCTGAATAAAATTGGATATGAGTCTATGGTGATTCTTGAGCTGATAGTACACTTTAGTAGATACTAGTTATTTTGTTAAATTAACCCCTATAGGAGAATTCTCAAATTCAATCTGGATAAGTCAAGAAAAGAATTCACATATGAGATGAATCAAGGTAGGTAATAACTCTGCACAAAGAACTATCAATGTTTATTCATTTATCTTTGTTGCAAGTCATCTTTGCCTTGAACCATGCTAGATTGCAACAACAACATAAAGCACGATAGGCACAGTTTATGCTAAATAATCTTAAATCATATATCATCCTAATTAGCATAGAAGAAAATTACAAAAAAAGAGAGTATGGACAACAAAACCTGTATTTCAATCTTGCTATTCCCTTGGGTATGTGTCCATTAACATTTTGCAGGAAAGAACAACCTTAATCTATTGGAGAAGAAGTTGTCAAGTGAGCATTATCGCATCTCCAATAGACCCCAGCTCATCAACCACAAATTAATCAAGAAAAATGTTGATGAGTGAAGAGCATGTAATCTTCTATAGTTTCATTGAATGGTGAAAAGACGAAGAATAAAAGAAAGGCCTTGCTCAGCAAGACTATAAGCTCTCACCAACAGATGAACCCGAATCCTCCTCTTCCAAGTAAGTTCATCATCACTTACTTAGAAAGATGAAGATATGAGGTACGTTTGTCCAAGCCTCATGCAACATGTAACTACAATACCATGTTGCTAATTTGTCTTGGTCATTTCTACCCTATGCCATGCGCAAACATAACTTTCTAATATATATATATAATAAAATGCTCCTATGATTCACCATACATATTCTTGGTTCTATGTGAATAAATACCTTTAGTCTTGCAAACTTCCTTATTCTATTATAAGTATGCTTTAGAACATTATTTAAACATTATGAAAATCAAGCATACTTATATAAGAATTTAGTTGTACATATAAACTAACCCCTCCTATATAAAAAAAATTTAAATCATATCGGGAGATTATTCGTAGAATCAATTCAAGGTTAAGGGTATGCTTCAAAATAATATCCTTGCTTTAACATTGATGAAAAAAAGAGAGGTTTTGAAATAGTGATAAATCATTGAAAGCACGAGCTACAAATTAATCTTTAACTCTTAGACAAACACTATCCATACTTTGATAAATAGTATATTCCTTCGGGTATGTGTTATCCACTAACCCCTTGCAGAAAAGACATAATGAGAGAAGCAGGAGGTCTGAAGAGTGAGAAAGGAGTACAACATACGAGACAAGATGCTAATAAATAACCCATGATACAAAAAAAAGAAGACCATTGAACTTCATTTACCCTTCATCATGCTCTAATAATGGAGGTAACATCTTAAGATAAGTGGTCATTAATTTCCTCTTGATCTTGGTACGCAATAAATAAAAATACAACCATGTTATAGTTACAACTTAAATTGATCAACCTGATTAAACTTAACATGATTTGTTCTCTAAGTTTATTCATAGCACCATTCTCTTAATTTCAGTCTTAACCAAGTAAGCTATAAATATTTCGTCTATTATTCTTGATACATTATAAAGATGAACAGTCTTTCTAGTGGTTAAGTAGCTTTACTCTTTATCTCATAAGTTTAAATATCAAATTTATACTTCTAGTCCTCTCACCCGTGATATGAATGAACAATATGAATAATATCAATCTTATTGTGCCCAAGGTAAGAGGATGAATAAATTTTTGGTTCTGTTGGTGTTTTCCCACCAGCAGAGCCCATGCACTTGATCTCTACCTTGTCTTTATGGGCAGAACATACTTCAATTAAAGTATGGGGAGACAATCCCCCAAATTCTACAAGTGAAAGTTCTCAACTAGTAATAATGATGTACATAAGATTGGCTTTGAGACGCCTACAACAGAGAGAAAAAAAGGTGGCACCGCCATTGGGAGCCACTAGTAGAGACACTACCACAATCCTTACCGTCAAGAGCAACTCAAAGTACTCAATGAACCACTGCAAGGAGAAGTCCAGTTTGAAGGACTATAAACATCAAACCCTCACCGTGAGGTAACATCGGTAGTTACCTATACTTACTTTCTTGCATCGTATGATTTATTCTCTCTTTAAGCATGATTACTTTTCTATATTAGCAATACATAGAAATAACAAAAGAAAATAAATAGTCTTGCATTAGGCTACATTCATGCATCTTAAAAATTTTAAGCCCCATGTGAAACCCTTGTAGCGTAAAAGCTGTAGGAGTTCTCACTGTGGTGGCCTATAGAATATAAATATATATATCATGCATTTGCACTTTATGCATATAAACCCATAAAATCCAAAAAATATTAATTGAGCATCCTGCTGCAATACTGCTATTATAAAAATACTTTAAAACCTCCACAACAACCAATCCTCTAAAAATAGCTAATCATTAATGTTTTATCCTAATACCGTTCCACAAGTTTTGGTGTTTTGTGAGAGCTTTCTGCAGGATGACTCCAAGAGCCAGCTTACCTAGGAATCTTCATCTTCATCACTTGAAGTACACTTTTTTGACATACAGCTAACCCCTGTGTGAAGGAAGTAACTTCTTGGGTGATGAGATTGAAGTATTCCAGGCAACACTTGCTCTTATAAGCATGAGCTCCTCTGTGAGGACCACTCAGCTTCAATGATCAACCATAAGCAAACATCTAGCTTGGGGGAGAGTATCCCCTAGTTATCGCACGCTTAGAAGCGTGGGAGAAAGAGAATAAAACAAGAGCCGGGAGCCGAAAAGAGAGAAGCAAAAGAGACAGAAACGAGATGGAAGGAGGCAAGTGCGGCATCACCACGAAACGGGGAGTTGACTGAGGTTACCTTAGATGATGAACCCACTGAGTAAGTG
The DNA here is from genome assembly GCA_015844335.1 of Chrysopogon serrulatus. Taxonomy (NCBI): domain Eukaryota; kingdom Viridiplantae; phylum Streptophyta; class Magnoliopsida; order Poales; family Poaceae; genus Chrysopogon; species Chrysopogon serrulatus. Next base: position 47,883 of record JADLZL010003794.1, on the reverse strand, counting down.
TTCTCCTCTATCTAAGTCCTGTCGGTAGACTTTAAATTCCGTACCCTAGCCATAAGGTTAGAATGGTAGTTATCTCATTTAATGCATTTGCAATTTATTTAGTAGCATAATTTTGTTTACACACTAAAAGATATAAAAACAACAAAAATATTTACTGCATTACTCATGGCATCACAAAGCCCCATGTGGATACCCTAAGGTATTTTTTGAAGGAACATCCGCTGTGGTGGCATAAAATAAAAATGAGAAAAATATATAGCATTCATATTTAAATTCCTGCATCATAAATAGAAAATTCAAAAATAAGAGAAAAGTAAAATCTGTTTAAATTAGACAACATTAAAGCTAGCTCATAAAGGTGATCAATTACTCTTTGGTGACCGCTAACCCATTAACAAATTTGAGCCTCGAGTTTTGGTTTCTCTTTGTGGAGAGTATTTATGCAGGAATAACATCATAGCAAGGAGAGAGTCTATCGCTGGCACCCACCAGGTCCGCTCTTGGTTAGCTCACTCTAAAGGACATCTACACCAAGTATTGCAACCCTCCAAATTTGGGGGAGGAGCATCCCCCTAGTTATCAGTGACTACACCTAGGCGATTATTAAATTTACTTGTTATATATATTCATAAAATACCAAAAACATGTAGGCACATGAAGGTCCACGTCTATCGAGTCTTTTATGAGTCTTTAGTTAAATAAAATCTGAAAACCAATAAAAAGAAGTCTTAGTCAGTATTAATTATATTAGAGTGTATTTAGAGTCAGTCTAGGCTAGAGTTAATTAAAAACTGATGAACATTAAAATTTTGTCTTGGAGATGATGAATAGTTGCTTTACTTGTAATTTCTTTCAAGTGCCTAGTTTTCAACCTTAAGTTCTGCCAAGTTTTGAACATAACTGCTTTGATATAAGAATTTACTCCGAGCCCAAAACTTATGGAGGCATATGCTTAAGCTAAGTCTAGGTGATTGATTGATATGATTCATGAAGGTTAAGCTGTTATTTGTCTTATTCCTAGTGGTACTAAGTTCTGGAGATTTACATTACTCCACTCACATATACATTACTCCTACTCTAGGAGTAAGTGCAACCATTTTCCACTTCCATCTAGATCCACCTAAAAATTATTTTTCTCCTACACTGGGAGTCAAACACCCAAAGATATATATATATATAAACCCATAGGACAGCCTTTGTTTAATTGCTCTTAGTACTTATTGCTATCTCTCCAATTATCATATTGTATTCAAAGGATGCATGTGGCTATGCAAAAAAAAGAAAAGTTATTGAAAAAAAAGAGAGAGTAAAAGAAGGACAAATGTCCTAGCAATTAAAACAATGGGTACTTAGATGCCCGCCTCCCTGAAAAAAAAGAGAGAAGAGAGAAAAAGAGAAGAGAGAAAAGAAAATGAATAAAGATAGCCCATGTTTTTCCCGCGAAAAGTTCTAAGATTAAAAGAGAGATCTATCCTCAAGGAGCAAAAGTAGAATTAGAATTAGCCACTAAATACCTTATATACACCTATCCACCATATTCCATACACATGCACATCTTAATTTGATTGTATGCCTTGACTCTCTGTGGATCCATTGTTTGGCTTTACAATATATGAATTGCAAGTATGCCTATCCTTGTTATTGCCGCTCCTATAAGTTCCACTATAATCATTAGTTATAGGAGGGCATGACAACATGCCTCAGTAAGATCCATAAATACCACATATAAAGAGACTTAAGGGTGTCATACAATTAGCTCTGAGTTTTATTGCGAAAACTTATAGAAACTCTAGAATATTGGTACTGTGAAGAATTTGAGACATAGTGTTTGACTTGATTGTTCTGTCTTTCGATTGTTCAAGACTTATGCAAAAAAGTCAAAGCCCTATAGTTAAAGGTAAAATGGGTAAGTTTGAAGATTAGAACGATTCTTGTCTAATTCGGAGGAGAATCTATATTTGAAAGCTTGTGTACCTTTGAGGAATGAAAGCATTGTAGCAACTCCTGATCTAAATATATCAGTACTTAGGCTTAGTTTGTTTGCCAAGGGACTGACAAAAGGTAAGCTTGGGGGAATTGTTGACGGTGGTTATCGTCAACTTTTATTAGAACTTTAGACATGAAAAGGATACATGATTACACACTAGTCTAGGGTTTTAACTGACAATTTTCACGAGTTTTGCATATTTTGTATTTTCCAGGGACTTTTCCAAAAAAGCTTAAAAGAGGGATTCAAGTGCATATTTATCACGAAACTTATCCGTCACGGAAATATCATAAACGGGACATGGGAAGACTCTAGAAGACACCTGAAGCAACCAGGGGCCCGAGGGGCTGCTAGGTGGGGCCGGCCGGCCTCACCATGGCGCCGCCCGGCGCCCCCCTGCTAGGGTTTGGCCTCCCCTTCTGGAAGCTTCCTCCACTGCCTACGAGGAGTCATCTTGGCCCTTGGTTACGTCGGTTTGATCCTGCGGCGCACGTCGATCCCACCGGGCTATAAATAAAGGGGCAGACCCTCCTCCCTGGAGGCATCAAGTCATTTGGAGATCAATCCATCAAGAGCCTTCTCTAGTTCATCAGAGCCTCTCAAGTTCATAGCTTTGGCCTAGTTAGATTAGAAGTAGAAGAGTTCTAGTTCTTCAGCGGGATCTAGAGCCCCTGGCGTCTGTCTAGAGCGCGGAGTTCGGTATAGTTCTAGTACTTTGCTCTTATTGTATTCAATATTATGATTCAGGCAACATTGTTCTTAATCTCTTATATATTCTTAATTGCAATAGTCATTGTCTGCTTTGATTATATGTCTAGGATAGTTGGTTTGATCTTATTGAATTCATATAATTACTCGTATAGCATTTACCCAAGCGGCCGCTGGGTAGATGGTAGACAATATGTAGACGTGGTGTCTAGATATCTTGTTTATCTGCGAGTGCACCCTGATGTGTGGGGACGTGTGGTAGTCCACGCAGGTGACAGTTGCATTGGTTCCTCTGTAGTCCACCCTCCGTACGTAGGACTAGCATGGGCACGGTCGCGAAGGAGGTGACCCTTGTGTCTTAATACCCTCATTAGTTGATGCCTCTTTACATGTGATTATGATGTAGGATTAACTTAACAATGATTGCTAGATGTAATTACACTAATTAGAGTTATTCATTGACGTAGTTATTGAATTACCTTAGTATTTATTCCTGAGTTTATCCATTGGCTAGCTATTACTATGACTAGAAGAGCTCTGATGTTTATCTATTTATGATGACTGATCATTATTATCTATTATATATCTCTTATCACGTGACTTATCCCTGTTATGAGTAGGATTCTAGTTATGGTTTATCTTTTACATTAATAGTGTAAGTTATAGTTATAAGTCCTACATATAGACCTTCCCAGTGGTATAAATATAAATCGACAACCTGATAGAACTCCCTTGGTAAAATGCTACAACGGTATAATTATCTGTCCGCTTGCGTAACCTAAGTTCACATTCATATTATATTTATATCTTTTATTTCTGCCTAGTCATATTGAATACATGTAAATCTATAGTTATTCCTTAGCATTATAATTGAGGATGACAACTTAATTCATGCTTAGAAATGTTAGTAATAAATGAGTGGCTAGTTGCTAATGACAAGTTAATTATATACCAAGCATTTCTGGCGTTGTTGCTAGGGGTAGGATTTATCTCTGCTTTTTAGTAATGACGGTAGTAAATGTCAACACATCTAGTAATCATCGCTAAGTCAACCCTATATCATGATCACATGTAAGGGGCATCAACTAGGAAGGATGTGAAACAGAGTCATTATCCAACTTCGTGGATCGTGTCCTGCTGTTCTACACACGGAGGGTGGACTACAGAGGAACCAACGTAGCTATCACCTACGCGGACTACCATACGTCCCGGCATATCAGGGTGCACTCGCAGACAAACAAAATATCTAGACACCACGTCTACATATTGTCTATCATTTACCCATTGTACACTTGGATTAATGTTATACGTGCAATTACATGAATTCAATAAGATCAAACTAACTAAACTAGATATATAATCAAAGTAGACAATGACTATTGCAATTAAGAACATATGAACTATTAAGAATAATGTCTCCTTAATCTGAATAATGAATACAATAAGAAAGAAAGAACTAGAATCGCATTCCGAACTCCTGCTCCCGGATGGATGGACGGGGCTCTAGATCCCGATGAAGAACTAGATCTCCTCTACTTCTAATCTAACTAACTAGAACTATGAACTAGAAGGCTCTTGATGAACTTGAAGGCTTCTTGATACTTGATGGCTTGAGGCCTTTGATGAATAATGAATTGGCCCTCTCTAGGGGTTCTACCCATAGATTTATAGTCCGGTGGGATGAATGTGCGCCGCAGGATCAAACCGACTTAACCAAGGGCCAAGATGCATCAGGAGAGGCGGTGGAGGAAGCTTCCAGAAGGAGGGGCCAAACCCTAGCAGGGGGCCGCCGGCCTGTGGTGGGGCCGGCCGGCCCCACTGGCGGCCTCCCCCCCCGTTGCTTCGGTGTCTTCCGTAGTCTTCCTAAGTCCAAATGTGATATTTCCTATGGCGGATAAGTTTTGTGTTTATTTTGCACTTGAATCCCTCTTTTTCAGCTTTTTCTGAATAATCCCTAGAAAATATAGAATATGCAAAACTCGTGGAAATTGTCGGTTAAAACCCCTAGACTAGTGTGTTTTCATATATTCTCTTGTGTCTAAAGTTCTAGTGAATGTTGACGTTATCCACCGTCAACAACTCCCCCAAGCTTACCTTTTGCCAGTCCCTTGGCAAATAAACTAAGCCTAATTTTTATTATATTTGGATCAGGAGTTACTACAATGTTGTTAATCTTTCCAAGCACACACACTTTCAAACAAAGATATTCCTCCGGATTGAACAGTATATGTTCTAACCTTCAAACTTACTCATTCTACCCTTAATTATAGGGCTTTACAGCTTTTGCATAAGTCTTGAGCAATTAAAAGATAGAACAATCAAGTCAAGCGCTATGTCTCAAATTCTTCGCAGTGCTAACATTCTGAAGTTTTCATAATAAAACTCAATGCTTAATTGTATGACACCCTCAAGTCTCTCAATGTATGTGGTATTTATGGTTCTCCCTTAAGGCATTTATGATGTTATGCCTCCTACAGCTAAGGATATATATATGGTAGAGCTCATAGGGTCGGCAATAACAAGGGTAGGCATACTTGCAATGCATATATTGTAAAGTCAACTAATAGATCCATAGAGAATCGAGGCATACAATCAAACCAAGATGTGCATGTGTATGGAATATGGTGGATTCGTGTATATATGGTATTTGTGGCTAATTCTAATTCTACTTTTGCTCTTTGGAGATAACTCTCTTGAAACTTTTCTCAGGAAAAACATGGGCCATCTTTATTATTTTAAATCAGGGAGGCAGACATGTTTTACCCGTTGCTTAAATTGCTGGGACATTTGTCCATTTTACTCCCTTCTTCTCTCTTTTTTTATAATCTTTTGCATAGCCACATGCATCCCTTGAATATAATAACCAATTAGAGAGATACAGTCAGGACTTAGAGAATTAAAGACAGGGGTTTTCCTATGGGGTGTATATTTTTGGTGTTTTCTCCCAGTGTAGGAGAGAAACATTTTAGTGATGAACATGGATGGAAAATATGTGAATGAGTGCGCTTACTCCCAGGGTAGGAATAATGCATATGTGGACTAGAGTGTATAAGTGATCTTGGTTTTAAAAAGCATGACAAGACTCTCATAAGGTATACAACACGGGTTGGTGAACTCAATGCAAAGCGGGGCAGCTTAAATGTGAAAAGGCTTCCTATCTTCTAAGAATATTATTTCTGGCTTTGGTAGGAATTCATATTTTGTTATACAAGAGCTCATCATGTAGATTTTAAATTTTCAAAATAAACTTCCAAAACTTAGTAATGCTAGGAATAAGATAAATAGCGGCTCAACCTTCATGAACCATATCGATCAACCACCTAGACTCAGCGCAAACTTATGCCTTCATAATTTAGGTTTAGAGTAAATTCTCCAATTAAAACAACAGTATTTAAAACTCAGAAAGATTTAAGTTTGGCAACTAGGTATTTGGCAAGGATGACAACAAAGGCAACTATTCATCATCTCCAAAACAAATTTTTAATGTTCATCAAGTTTTTAATTAACTCTAGCCTAGACTGACCTAAATATACTATAACTAAATATTTATTTGGTTTTTGAATAATTATGTATATATTTTTTTATCATTCTGAATTAACAACCTAACAAAAGACTCTATAACATCCGTGGACCTTCATGTGCCCACATATTTTTAGTATTTTATGAATATATATAAGGTAAACTTAATAATCGCCTAGGTGTAGTCACCGATAACTAGGGAATGCTGCTCCCCCAAAATTTGGATGTTTGTAATACTTGGTGTAGATGTTCTTCGAGGCGAGCTAGCCAATGCTTGAGACTTGGTGGCCGCCAGCGATAGACTCTCTCCTTGTCACGATGTTGTTCCCCGCATGAATACACTCCACAAAAAAGGGAAACCAAAACTCGAGGCTCGAATTTAATACTGGGTTAGCGGTCACCAAAGAGTAATTGATCTTCTTTATGAGCAAATTGCCGATTTTAGCGGGATTTTATTTTTCTCTCTTTTTAAATTTTCTATTTATGATGCAGGAATTAAATATGAATGCTATTTTTATTATTTTTATTTTTATGCCACCACAAAGGAATATTCCTACGAGGATACCATAAGTTTAATCACATGGGGCTTATGAATTTTGTGATGTAATAAATAATGCAATGAATGTGTTTTTGTTTTTTGTTTTTTTTTAATGTGCAAACATAATTATGCTACTATATATTAAAGTAAACTTACTAGTGAACTTAAGTAGATACTACCATTCTAACCTTATGGCTAGGGTAATGAATTTAAAGTCTACCGACGGGATTTAGATAGAGGAGAATACTTACTTAGTGGGTTTATTGTCTGAGGTCACCTCAGTCAACTCTCTGTCTCGTGGTGGTGCAGCACGTGCTTCTTCTTTCTCCTTCCATCTCTTTTCTGTTTCTTCGGCTTCTCTCTCTTCTAGCTCTAGTTCTTCAACTTTGTTTTCCTTCTCCCACTTTTCTAGATGTGCCAGGATTTCTTCTTTTTCTGCCTTGGCGACTTGGTCCATTCTTTCAGCTTCTGCTTCCCACTCACTCCAGCATGGTGCTTGTATGTTCTCTTCTTGCTCCTTGTAGCAGTCTTCATACTTCACAATCTTTCCAGGAAATTCTTCCCAGCTACAGTGAGGCTGGGCAGCCTGACTGTGGCCTTGGCATCTTCTCCTGTCGCGTTGCTTCCTGATCTGTTTCTAGTTAACAAGTGTTCTAAATTGACAGCGTACCTTTCCAGTGGGCAAGTTAAAGTGGATCTGCCCAGAACTGATGTAGATGTTTGCGTTGGCGGTGTAGAGAAATGGTCTTCCCAAAAGGATCGGGGATTCATCGTCTCCCTGCATATCAAGAACTAGAAAATCTGCAGGTATATATTGCCCTTGAATTCTTACCATGACATCCTTGACCACTCCTTCAGGGAACCTCAGTGATTGATCCACCATCTGCAACTGAATAAATGTTGGGTATAGAGGTAAATTATCAAATAAATCATCATACATCTGTTTTGACATTATGTTGCAGCCTGATCTGGTGTCGCAGATGGTGTTGGCGAAGGTGGTGTCTTTGATAGTGCATTCAATAATTGGTATACCTGGATCACCTCTCTTTGTTGGAAATGGCTTGGGTAGCATATGATCATTTTCTGTATTGAGAGCAGTGATTAGTTGAGTAGTTTCTTCAGGTGCATGCTTGATCTCTCTCCAGCTTCTATTGCTTCTATTGTTTCTTTTCTTCAGCACTAACTGCTGTAGTTGCTCTTTTTGTTGATGGAATTGCTTCGGGGTTGCAGGAGCTTTCAGGACGCGGTTCTTGAATGTGAATCTTTCTTTCTTGTCCCTAATAGATCGGACGATCTTGACGTACTCCGCATAGATGATGGCTTTTGTCGTGCATAAGAATGGTCTGCCTAAAATTATGGGCCTTCTCATCTACTCCTGTCTCCATGACCACGAAATCAACTGGGACGTATGATTGTCCCACTCTAATGATAACTTCTTCTAGTACTCCCTCAGGGTAGCAAATGGACTGATCTGCTAGCTGCAAATGTATATTTGTGTACAATAGGGGATCATTTACTATTTTCTCATAGATTACCTTGGGCATAATGTTGACACTAGCACCGAAATCGCAGATAGCCTCTGGGAAGCTATGACATCCTATAGCGATAGGAATGACAGGCCTTCCAGGGTCTCTCATCTTCTCAGGTAGAGAGTGGTCAATCCACTGTACATCTGCAGGCTCAATATGGTATTGGGTTGCATTGTGAATATCAACAAGATTAGCGGTTTCTAAATCTTCCGGTTGGCCTGGGATCTTACATTTCTCGAATGGAGGAACAAAGCGGCTACTAGTTGAGCTAATTGTGATTCTAACATTTTATTAAAGTCTGTCTTGATTCTTTATAGAAGAAGCAAAGATGTCCAATCTAGTATTTATGTTTTCTAATGCCTTATCATTTGAAGCTATCTTTCTAGTCATTTGATCTAACAATTTAGATTGATTAGCAACTAAATCTCTTAAAGGTGTGTTGACAGCCATTATTGTATGAAATCAACCGTCAACTAGCCATGAAAAGAATGCAACTGTGATCACCAAAGTAGACATAGGGTTTACACGACCGAATTCCACGAGTTTTGGTGTTTCACTGTTTCTGCAGACGTAAACTGGAAAAGGCGCGATCACAAGAGCTTATCGGAATAAGAAAATGGAAAACGAACCCCACGGCAACACAGGAAGGTTCCAGAAGAGACAGGAAGGCACCACGCCGAGCCGGGGCCCGGAGGCCACCGCACCGCACCCGGCGGTCGGCCCTAGACCGGCCGGTCTAGGGGGCCCCCCTGTCGCTGGTTCGCTCCACCGCCTTTGAGGATCGATCCTAGCCGCCCGCCAATGTCGGTTTGATTCGATGGCTCACGATCATCGCCCAGGGCTATAAAAGGAGAGGCACCCCCCATGGGAGGGGCACATTCATTCATTCCTCATTCGAAGTCCAATCATCAGCCAGAAACCCTAATCAGAGCTCCTTAGCTAGGGCCTAGATAGCCAGATTAGAACTAGAGGGAGGCAAGCGCAGGCTTAGATTCCGGAGCCATCAAGAGCTTGGATTTGGTATAGTTCTTACCTCCTCTCGCCTTTGTTCTCTTTTATTGTATAGTTATATGATTGCTACAATTGAATTGATGAATACTTATTTACTTATATTCATAGTTATCTTGTTCTATGTCTATTATGGTTATATGCTTAGTATAGCTAGATTAACATTATACTTATCCATAGGTTCGTATAACACTCATCTAATTGATCGTTGGGTGAGTGATAAACATTATGTAAGCGTGGTGCTTATACGTTGTTTATCTGCGAATGCACCCTATAGGCCCGGTTTGGTAGATCGCGGGTGTGACATTCCTGTTGAGTCCTATGTAATCCAAACCCCGTCTATAGGCACGATGAGGGGCTTTTGTACGAAGGAAGGGCGTGCTATGTTCTCAAACTTCCCTAGTATGTCCACTATGAATAAATATAATGCTAACCTTAGCCATGATTACTAGGTGTATTGCACTAACCATAATATACATTGACATGTAGCTAGGAATAACCCAGGAATATCTCTTGATGTTCTACTAGCAACCCTAATGATATAGCTAGGAGTCTCTATCTGTTTATGCTGATGATTATATACTTATCTTATCATTTATCTTGTGACTTACCCCTGCATTGAGTAGCGAGGACATGGTTATGCCTATCCATTACAACCTAGGTTATCACGCTACCTTTACACGAGAGCCATGTAGACCTTCCTTTGGGAAAATATAAATGACAACCCGTAATACTCCGGGTAAAATGCTACAATGGTATTTGATCTGTGCGCTTGCGGATACTATTTCTATATTCTAAATGGTGGCATGATTTAATACCAGACCCCTTGGTGTTATGCTAGGGATGACAACTTGGCATTCTAGTAGCGGTGCACTGCACAAGCATTTTTGGCGTCGTTATTAGAGATAACATTAAGAGGTGTCAACAAGCATTTTTGGCGCCGTTGTCGGGGAAGGCAATTGGCCATTAAAGGGATAGCGATAGACCTAACAAACTAATGAGATAGAGGAAACCATAAGTTGAAATCTATCTTTTTCTATTTTAATTTGGTTTTTGAAAGAAAGTGATGGTGACGCCTCCCTAGTCGTCGAAAGATTTCATCCCTCGGTCGTTAAGGAGCAAGAGGATGCGCGTTAGCGCAACTTCGCGCTAGTTGCTCAATCCGTTGCTTGTTTGGTTCGAGTGTGAAGGGAAAGCCCCCATTGGTAGAAAAAACCCACAACCCCTTGGGGTTATCCTGCGCTTGGAAGAAGAACTAGGAAAAGGAAAAAATATAGTGATAGTTTTATTCTTCGTCGCCGTAAGTAAATACTGCCAAGTTGTTAGGAAGCGGCAGCGTAAAGACTGTTAGGGGTCAATCCTAGATGAAAGGCTTATGTTTCTTGATATGCTACTAAGGCTTTGACACTTTCTTCAGGTATGACACATGAGAATTTCTCGGACCTACCTTGTTGTCTAGTAAAGTCCAAAATGCATGCTTGGTAGTTGGGCGTTGGAAGCAGAAATAGGAGATGGGTCGTTCCAGCTCGGCAAGAGGATTCCGGAACATCCAAGTCCTAGCTATAACACAGACAGGAATGTTTTTTTCTTTCATTGCAATGTCTGGCATCGTTTAAAATAGGCTCGCTACATAGTTGCTTACCCTTGTGTTTTCTATCTTTGTGAAATTTTATGCAGGGTAATGAATGAGTGGTTTTGATCTGCCAGATAACTACGTTGAAAATCCAGAGAAACTCTTTCAAAGAAGGAAATTCTAGCAAGTGAGGGATATCTTTGAATCTCCATCAAAGACACCCACTGCCGAGGTTCGTTCTTTGGAGGAGCAAGCTCCTATAAGAGAAGAAGAAGAGCAACAAGAAGGCAACTTAGCACCAGTCTTTGAGGAAATGGTTGATAAGTCAACTGCGAAGTTCTCTCGCTCTGAACAACACCAACAACATCCGCCTTTGGACCTAACGTAGAAGTTAGGGAGAATGGATTTGAGCTCAAGCCAGCTCTTATCACTATGGTGCAAGCCAACTTATTCTGTGGAAAAGCACACGAAGATGCAAGTGCTCATCTCCAACACTTCCTAGAGATTTGCAGCACTTTCAAGCTGAAGGATGTACCAAAGGAATCCGTTCTGCTACGTCTGTTCCCATTCTCACTATTGGGAAAGGCAAAGCAATGGTTCTACGCTAACAAAGACAATCATACAACTTGGGATAAGTGCTCCACAGCTTTTCTATCAAGGTTCTTTCCTATGGGTAAGACAAGTGCCCTAAGGGGGAAGATTTCAAGTTTCCAGCAATAACATGATGAGTCAGTCCCTAAGGCATGGGAACGCTTTCAAGACTACATATCAGAATGTCCTCATCATAGGATGGAGAATTGGCTCCTTATGCAAACTTTCTATCACGGACTTACCAACAGCACCCGTAACAACGTTGATGCTGCTGCTGGAGGTGCATTTATGTCACTAACCATACCACAAGCTACTGCTCTTATGGAAAAGATGGCTTCCAATCAAGATTGGAATGATGAGCGCCAAACCATCCGCAAGAGGAGTGGAGGAATGCACCAGCTCAAGGAGGTAGACATGCCGTCCGCCAAGATAGACCGCTCATGAAGAAGCCGGAAGACAAGACGAGCCAGAGACAAGATGTCATGCGCATCAATGATTCATGCATGATTTGCGAAGTATGTGGCAATATGGGGACACTCGGGCAATAGCTGCCATGAGACCCGTGAGGATGTGAACTTCATCAACAACAACAATAACAATTATCGCCCTCAAAATCAAGGATGGAATCAAAGAAAGGCCCAACTACCAAGGTAATTTCCCGTAACTTTTAAGGCACCAATTACAATAACTATGCTCAATTACCTTTGAGAGAAGTGATCTCCAATCAAAATAAAATTGTGGAGACTTTATGTAGGAAGGTAGCATCCAATGATAAAATGCTAGAGAACATAAATATTAAAATGGACAGCTTTACCTCTCATTTGTTAAGAACCAAATTTAGCTTTAATAAAATGATAGAACAATAATTAGCTTAGTCGGCGGCGGTCATGCTCCACCGACCAACGAAGGTAAGATTCCAGGGCAACCTCTAGAGCCCGAGACCGCGAATCTGGTTGATGTGTATGCAGGTTACTATATTGAAGCATCATCGAGATGGAAGGATGAGTCCATGCCACCCAAGAGAGGAGATCCAGGGAGACCTGTGATCCCCATCTCTATTGGGCAGCATGACTTCCCTGAAGTTGTCTGCGATCTAGGCGCCGGTGTCAACATCATGCCTAAGGTAATCTTTGATCAAGTCTTTCCATGGGCATCCTTGTTGTACACGAATATGTGTTTGCAGCTTGCAGACCAAACGGTTAAGCACCCTGAAGGAATCTTAGATGATGTGTGCATACGAATCGGAAGATCATATGTCCCTATAGACTTTGTAGTCCTGGATACCGGCAGAGATCCTAAGAGTCCAATCATTCTTGGCCGACCATTCCTGAGTACTGCAAAGGCTGTCATCTACACGGACAATGCAAAGATTTGTTTCACCATCAAGGGAAATAAAGAGAAGTTCAGTTTCAAGAACAAGACCCTTGAAGCTCCTATAGACCCAAGAGGAGCTTACTTCCCAGTCAAGCCAACAACTGAAGAAGCCAAGAGAAAGAATCCAAATGGAAAGAGAAAGAACAAAAATAGGAGGCAAGTGAGAAAGCAAGCCCAAGTAGTCAAGGCTGTCGAGTACAAGCATGACCACCTCTTAGCTTCACCATTCCTAGCCAAGAGAGAGGATCCAGGCATGCCGGCCATTGATTGCACCATTGGACATGCTCATTTTACAATGCTTTCTGTGACACCGGATCAGCTGTCAACATCATGTCCAAAAAGGTATATGACTTACTATTCGATACACCTCTGTACCCTACCTATATGCAGCTGCAGCTGGCGGACAACACAACGAGATCCCGGAGGGAGTAGCAAGAGACATCATGGTCAAAATCCACACTCACTATGTCCCGACCGACTTCATGATACTGGACATGGGAGAAGAAGATGAGACACCCATCATACTTGGAAGGCCGTTCCTCAGCACCACCAACGCTATCATCTACAGTGGATCAGGCCAAGTCCACTTCCAATTCCCAGGAGAGAAGGTACGCTGTTATTTTAAAGATTATAACTCTCCTGGATTAGCAGCTTTCACCCTGTCCAAGAGGAGACGTCAGCGCCGGAGGAATCGCTCTCAAAAGAGCAATGTTGAGGAGGAGGAAATCAAAGAAGAATCTACAAAGCAACAACCTATGAAGGTATAGAAAGAAAAGGTAACCTCCTCAACTGAGTCATTATCACCAGGAGGTCCAACGTCAGGGTCCCCATCCCCGGGATCCGATGAAGCACCCTAGGAGTGACGACGACGAGAAGTCTTGTCCGGAGGACTCTAAACTCCGAACCCTTGCCATAAGGTAACAATGGTAGTTATCTATTCACTTTCTTGCACTTTTAATTCATAGTTAGTCTCTCATCTTTATAGAAAATCACAAAAACATTTGGAAAACCTCAAAGCCCCATGTGACATAACTACAAATAAGCAAAAAGGAGTGATCACCGTGGAGGCCTAAAAATAAAATAAAAATTAGCATGCATATTTTCTTTCTGTTTGAAAAAAAGAAGAAAAATCCAAAAATAATCATTGAGCATCTTGCTGCACTACATGCACTGTAACAACCTTTGAAAACCTCTCACAACAACCGACCCACGAATGGCTAACCACTAATTGTTTATCCTAATCTGTTCCATGAGTTTTGGTGTTTTGTGAGATGTTTGCTGCAGGATGACTCTAAGAGCTAGTCCACCGAGGAATCATCATGATCATCACTCGAAGTACACCTTTCTGTACATTACGCCTAACCACTGTGTGAAGGAAGCAACTTCTTGTTGGATGAGATGAAGGTTCCCAGCTACACCAACTCTTGTAAGCATGAGCTCCATCGAGAGGACTGCTCAGCTTTAATGCTCAACCATGAAAATAACTAGCTTGGGGGAAGGCATCCCCTAGGTACCTAGGTAAGTGTACCTACGCGATTATCGAGTCAGTCATAAAAAAAATAATACCAAAAATATGTGAGCACATGAAGGTTCACCATAGTATCTAAGAAAACCTAAAAATAATACCAAAAATATGTGGGCACATGACGGTCCATGCTTTTTTAGAGTTCTTAGAGTCTTTTAAATTTTAAAGTTTGAGTCTTTGAAAAATGAAAAACCAAATAAAAATATTTGTCTGTCTAGAGTCAATAAAAAGGAAGCTCTTGAATGAATTGAATGATGATAAGCTGCTCTGTTACAACACCTCTGAAATGCCTAGAGTTTAGACAAAAGTTTTCCCAAGTTTAGCTCCAACTGTTTTGACATGAGAATTTGCTCCGAGCCTAAAACTTGTGGGTTGCATACGCTTGAACTAAGTCTAGGTACCTGATTGATAAGATTGAGAAGTCTGAGCTACTATCTATCTTGTTCTAAGTGACACTAGAGTTCTGGAGATTTATCTTTTGAAAAATGCAAAAACATGATGAGTTCCTATATGACAAAGCTTACATTCCCACCAGAGACAAACATGATGAGATAGGCTAGTTAAACTTCCACATATATGCTGCTTGTCTTGCATTGAGTTTTGTCAACCTTTGTGACCCTGGTGAGAGATTTGTCATGCTCTTGAATCAAGATCCACCTTCATATGCACTACTCTACATTGGAGTAGGCGCAACAACATGCCATTCCACCTACATCCATTCCAAAATGTTTTTCTCCTACACTGGGAGAGAACACCAAAAAATATTCTATTAGGTTAGCCACCCAATAAATGCTCTATGTTCCTGTTGATTCTCTCCAAAATCCATCAATGCCAAAAAGGAGTGCTATGAGCTATGCAAAAATATATTTGAAAAAAAAGAGAAAAAGAGAGAGAAAAGAGGAGAAGAAAAGAAAGATGGACAAGTGTCCCAGTGCAATAATGGGTACGTAGATGCCCAACTCCCTGAGAAAGAGAAAAGATAGCACATAACCTCTGGTCAGTTCCCAATGTTCAAAAGGAGAGAGAAGCATTTAAGGAGCTGAGTAGAATTAGATTCCACCATATCCATCCACCCATACATCTTGATTCGACTGCATGACTCGTTTCTCCTTGGATCCATTGTTTGGCTTAACAACATATGCATTGCAAGTATGCTCTTTCAGTTTCTCCTTACCTATGAGCTCCACATAAGCTTTAGTTACAGGATGAAAAGAAAGGCAACCATCATCACTGCCTTGGTGAGGATTCATAAATACCACATATATTGAGAGACTTGAGAGTGTCATACATGGGAAGCTCTGAGTTTTATTTGAAAATCTCCAAAAAAACTCCAGAATAATAGTTGATCGAAGAGCTTGAGACATAGTGCTTAGATGGATCTTTCTGTCTGTCAAGTGCTCAAGACCCAAGAAAGAGCTAATAAGCCCCACAGTCAAAGGTAATATGGGTAAGTTTGAAAGTCACTCAGTTATTGCATAACTTGGAGGAGAATTTCTGTCTGACTGCAGGTATACTTCTAGGGAGTTGCTCTGAGATGGCTACAATGCTTAAACATATACATATATTCAATAACTTTTCTAAGTTTTCTTTGCTAAGGGACTAGCAAAGGTTAAGCTTGGGGGAGTTGTTGACGGCCATTATTGTATGAAATCAACCGTCAACTAGCCATGAAAAGAATGCAATTGTGATCACCAAAGTACACATAGGGTTTACACTGACCAAATTCCACGAGTTTTGGTGTTTCACTGTTTCTGCAGACGTAAACTGGAAAAGGCACGATCACAAGAGCTTATCAGAATAAGAAAACAGAAAACGAACCCCACGGCAACACAGGAAGGTTTCGAGAAGAGACAGGAAGGCACCACGCCGAGCCGGGGGCCGGAGGCCACCGAAGCCGGGCATCGCCGATCTGGGGGCGGGCCCCGGCTCGCTGGTTCGCCCCACCGCCTTTGAGGATCGATCCTAGCCGCCCGCCAACGTCGGTTTGATCTGATGGCTCACGATCATCGCCTAGGGCTATAAAAGGAGAGGCACCCCCCATGGGAGGGGGCACATTCATTCATTCCTCATTCAAAGTCCGATCATCAGCCAGAAACCCTAATCAGAGCTCCTTAGCTAGGGCCTAGATAGCTAGATTAGAACTAGAGGGAGGCAAGCGTAGGCTTGGATTTTGGAGCCATCAAGTGCTTGGATTTGGTATAGTTCTTACCTCCCCTCGCCTTTGTTCTCTTTCATTGTATAGTTATATGATTGCTACAATTGAATTGATGAATACTTATTTACTTATATTCATAGTTATATTGTTCTTTGTCTATTATGGTTATATGCTTAGTATAGCTAGATTAACATTATACTTATCCATAGGTTCGTATAGCACTCATCTAATTGATCGTTGGGTGACTGATAAACATTGTGTAAGCGTGGTGCTTATACGTTGTTTATCTGTGAATGCACCCTATAGGCCCGGTTTGGTAGATCGCGGGTGTGACATTCCTGTTGAGTCCTATGTAATCCAAACCCTGTCTATAGGCACAGTAGGGCTTTTGTACGAAGGAAGGGCGTGCTATGTTCTCAAACTTCTCTAGTATGTCCACTATAAATAAATATAATACTAACCTTAGCCATGATTACTAGGTGTATTGCACTAACCATAATATACATTGACATGTAGCTAGGAATAACCCAGGAATATCTCTTGATGTTCTACTAGCAACCCTAATGATATAGCTAGGAGTCTCTATCTGTTTATGCTGATGATTATATACTTATCTTATCATTTATCTTGTGACTTACCCCTGCATTGAGTAGCGAGGACATGGTTATGCCTATCCATTACAACCTAGGTTATCACGCTACCTTTACATAAGAGCCATGTAGACCTTCATTTGGGAAAATATAAATGACAACCCGTAATACTCCGGGTAAAATGCTACAATGGTATTTGATCTCAAACTGCTTGCGATACTATTTCTATATTCTAAATGGTGGCATGATTTAATACCACACCCCTTGGTGTTATGCTGGGGATGACAACTTGGCATTCTAGTGGCGGTGCACTGCACAAGCATTTTTGGCATCATTATTAGAGATAACATTAAGAGGTGTCAACAAGGTGGAAGATTGTAATTATTAAAATTATTACCTTGGTTGTTACCTTGGTAATTACCTTGTCGAGGTTGCTGATTCCACCCTTGGTTTTGTTGAGGACGATAGTAGGTGTTGTTGTTGATGAAGTTCACATCTTCTTGCAGTGTAGGGCAGCTGATAGCCGAGTGCCCGTAGTCTCCACATTCTTCACATGTCATATGAGAATCATTGATGTGCATGACTTTCTTCGTCTCTATATTGAGCTTCTTTACAATGAGGTCTAGCTTGGCAGTGACCATGTCAGTTTCCTTAAGATGATGGATTCCTCCTCCTTTCTTGTGGGGCTGAGTACGTTCTTCATTACAGCTTGAATTTGAGGCCATTTTCTCAACGAGTGCTTTAGCATCTGAGAGCTTAAGTGACAGGAAAGCTCCCCCAGCTGCAGCATGAATAGACTCACGGGTGCTAGAGACAAGCCCGTGGTAGAAAGTCTGCATTAATAGCCACTCCTCTATCCCATGATGAGGACAGTCTTCTATGTAGTTCTAGAATCTTTCCCATGCTTCAGTGAATGATTCATCATGTTGTTGTTCGAAACTTGCAATTTTCCCACGCAGAGCATTCGTCTTGGCGGTAGGAAAGAATTTTGCCAGGAAAGCGGTTGAGCACAGGTCCCATGTAGTGTTTTTGTCTTTGTTGATGTAGAACCACTGCTTAGCTTTCCCCAATAATGAGAACGGGAAAAGGCGGAGTAAAATAGCATCTCTTGGTACTCCTCTGATCGTGAAGGTGCTGCAGATTTCTAGAAAGTGTTGTAGATATGCACTTGATCTTCATGAGCTTTTCCACAGAATTGGCTGGCTTGAACCATGGTGATGAGAGTAGGCTTGAGCTCGAATCCATTATCCCCAGTGTTGACTGCTAGTCCAGTCTGGATGTTTGCTGTTGTTGGGGCAGAGAACTCACGCAGTGTCTTCTCAGCCATGTCTTCAAACACAGGAGCTAGGTTTTCTCCTAATTACTCTTCTGTTTGTTCTTCTACTTGTTCTTCAAATTCTTCTTCCAATGTTGGAGCCGGCTCCTCCCAAGAGCTAGCTTGAGTAGCAACGGGTGTTCTTGATGGTGATTCAAATTTGTCCCTTGCTTCTACAAACTTTTTCTTTCTAAGGAGTTTCTCTGGATCATCAGTGAAGTTCTTTGGAAGAGAAAAACCATTTATTCATCACCCTACATAAGATAAGCAAATGATAACAACGAAGGGTGTACCTGTTTGAGTTAGAGATCGATTGGTAATATGACTTTATCCATATTGTATATATGTTATCAATATTTCCTAAGTTTATTGTGCCTTTCCCGGCAACGGCGCCAAAAATGCTTGTTGGCACTTCTAACGTCGCTACAATTAACGAGATTAGAAATGCATGGTATTTAAATTAACTTGTCATTACCAACTAGCCACTTCTTTATCACTAGCATTCCTAAGCATTAATTAAGTTGTCATCCCTAATTGTAATGCTAAGAAGCAAATATAGATTTACATGTATTATTTAATATGACTAGGCAGAGATATGTATATAAACTAAAATAGATTCTCGCAAACGAATAAATAATTATACCATTGTAGCATTTTACCTAGGAGAGTTCTACCAGGTTATCGATTTATATTTATACCACTGGGAAAGCTTTTTTTATAAACTCTATCTATTATATTGATAAGAAAGTATATACAATGAATAAGTGATATTACCAATGTCATCTACTCTACTCATAACAGGCAGAGGGTCACAAGATAAATATAGATAAATACGGGTGATAGCATAATCAACTATCATAATTATATAGATAATCAAGAGCATTGTCTAGTCATAATCATAGTTAGCCAATGGATAAACTAAGGAGTTAATTGTCTAAGGTAATTCTATAACTACATCAATGAATAAGTCTAATTAGTGCAATTACATCTAGTAATCATCGCTAAGTCAACCCTATATCATGATCACATGTAAGGGGGCATCAACTAGGAAGGATGTGAAACGAGTCATTATCCAACTTCGCGATCGTACCTGCCCTTACACACAGAGGGTGGACTACAGAGGAACCAATGTAGCTATCACCTATACGGACTACCACACGTCCCGGCATGTCAGGGTGCACTCGCAGACAAACAAGATATCTAGACACCACGTCTACATATTGTCTATCATTTACCCATTGTACACTTGGATAAACGCTATACGAGCAATTACATGAATTCAATAAGATCAAACTAACTAAACTAGACATATAATCAAAGTAGACAATGACTATTGTAATTAAGAACATATGAACTATTAAGAATAATGTCTCCTTAATCTGAATAATGAATACAATAAGAAAGAAAGAACTAGAACTATACCGAACTCCTGCGCTCCTCATGCACGGGGGGCTCTAGATCCCGATGAAGAACTAGATCTCCTCTACTTCTAATCTAACTAACTAGAACTATGAACTAGAAGGCTCTTGATGAACTTGAAGGCTTCTTGATACTTGATGGCTTGAGGCCTTTGATGAATAATGAATTGGCCCTCCCCCACGGGGTCTACCCATATATTTATAGTCCGATGGGATGAACGTGCGCCGCAGGATCAAACCGACTTAACCAAGGGCCGAGATGCATCGGGAGAGGCGGTGGAGGAAGCTTCCCGGAAGGAGGGGGCAAACCCTAGCGGGGGGCCCGCCCGCCCCAGTGGTGGGGCCGCCAGCCCCACCTGGCGCCTCTGGCCCCCTATTGCTTCGGGTGTCTTCCGAGTCTTCCCGAGTCCAATCGTGATATTTCCTGTGGCCGATAAGTTTCGTGTTTATTTTACACTTGAATCCCTCTTTTAGCTTTTCTGGAATAATCCCTAGAAAATATAGAATATGCAAAACTCATGAAAATTGTTAGTTAAAATCCTAGACTAGTGTGTTTTCATGTATTCTCTTGTGTCTAAAGTTCTAGTGAATGTTGACGTTATCCACCGTCAACATTCATGTTCCAATCTCTTTTGCTACCGTCGGCTACCATGACGGGTAAGCTAAAGAGCCTCAGAACCAAGTCACAATTCCTCTGTTTCGTGTTAATCGTTCTTACTTGAATCCTATGTAGTAGTTGTGACTTGCGGGTTAAAGGCCACAAGGGCCAAACCCTATTGTTCCTATTTCCCTTTCCCTCTTGCTTGTGATCCCCTGGCCCCCGCCAATTTACATGGCATTTGGACTGGGAGGCCACAAGTCGTGGTGTTTGTTTAAGTTAAGTTAGAATCAATGCCTCTTCTTTTGGAGCCGTACAGGTTGACATGGTCGACCCGGGAGGTACTGGCTATTTCGAGGCCTCGATCCAAACTCATGCTTAACACAAAACCACTTCTATTTATTTTGTGCCTAAGGATTGGACACCCTCCACGAGGGCTAAGTCTTTTCAGTGTTTATTCTGAGTTATCCGGTTCCTTTTGTATCTTGTTGCCCTTTTTGGGAGTATTGGATTTTGGTTAGGGATTGATTGCTCTTCGTCTTGTTTGTCGCTATACCAAGGTAGTTGCATCATGGTGACAATGGACGGACCAGAGATTCGCTGGAGGGAGGAGACACGAAGGACGACTAGATGTGGATGACGATGGATTGCTATGAACAGGTGCCACATCCCACTCAACCTCATAGAATCCTATTAGGCATGCAATGTGTAGCTGTTAGTGCTTTACTTTATACAAATGAACTGTGATAGGATGCATGGTAGATTGCTTGATAATCCAATACCTTGATGCAACCTTTCTCCTGCACACCCGCTGCTAGGATAGACGCTTGCCTATTTTATGATACTTGCTATACACTTACACCTTACTCTTACATGCTTGTGTGTGGCTAAGGCACATGGTGCCGTAAGCTAGATAATTGGGGATAACCTGGGAGAGATCTTGGCGTGTGTCTTGGGTGTGTGGTGAGGGTTGTGTCGACTGGGCAAGATCTACGACAAGTTAGAGGACAAGTCTTGCCGAGGGAGTGTGATCTGGGCACTCCCTATGTGAGAGAGTGCCTGTGGTGGGTACGTGTGATATGAGTAGATTCCGGGGAGGAGTGTCTTTGTGGGACGAGTCCTTAGAATGGAAGTGCCGTCGAGGCACGGGGCGTCGAGCCCCATTGTGAAGATATCCTGTCCAGTCCTCCTAAGGACTGATTTGGCGTTTCGGTTCATGGGACCTTTTCATACACACCACTCGTTCCTGATGGGCGAGAAATGACTTGACGGCTAGCTGGCCCCCTGCCATTACTACTAGGTTGATAGGTGATAGTGTAGGGAGGTACGGGTGGTGTGACCCACACCCTCCCGAGACAGCGTGGAACCCTCAGGGATCTGGTACCACATCTCACAATCTCAGCGTGCCGGTGGATCTCCGGGGTGCCCCAGAGCTGAGTGGTAGGGTGGCATCGGGCCAGTTAGGCGGCGGGTTGGTATCAGCCTAGACGAGGCATCGTCGATGATGGTGATCTTGTGGTTCTAGGTGTTCAAGCTCTGCAGAGTTACTAAATCCATACGTATAGCCATGTCCCCGGTATGGACATTCCCATGAGTACCATACGTTCGTTATAGAGAGTGGAGTCTTTTTCTCTTCTCTCCCCCTAGGTGTTGTTGGATTCCGGCTTAGGCCATTGAGGCAAGGGGGAGCGGAAGTCTTCCTTGCCGACTAGAGGTGAGTGTGGTGACATGTGTGGACGTGGTTGTGGATGTGGATGTGGGTGGGACGGATGGATGTGTGGATGAGATGGGTAAAAAATTGATGAACTATATTATATCTATATTTATGTATGAGCTGCATAGGAAACCTATAGCCAAATATAGGCCTTTTGCTCTACCCATGCATTCCACTTACCACATAGCAAAACAAAGCATAGGGTGGGAGCCAGTGGCCAATACAAATTGTACTGATAGAGTTGAACAGGTTTTGGGACCCGAAGACGACTAAGACGACAATGGAACTGGAAGGATTAGGTGGTCTCGTCCCTACACTCAAGTTTGGTTAAGGAGATCAAGTCTACACCCGCTGATACTCTACCCTAACTCTGATGAATCCCTGTGAAGAAGGAGCCTTAACCTGCTATGGCGCTACGTCTACTCTGATGTTGACACGTGTGTGTTTATCGCTGGGATGCGATGTATCTAGGCATGTTACAAGTGTTGTAATGCTTTGTAATTTATACCTTTCACGATGTATGAACTGTGGTATCAACTGTATTCGATGTACTCTATGGATTTCCCTTCGAGGAAATCACGGGTCGTTTCACCTAACCCAGCCATCCATTCGCTACAATGAGGAGGGAGCTAACCACTCCCCCTCTGACCCTGGGGCGAATCATCAGACCCCTGGGTATCGGTGTTTTGAGTAAACACCAACTAGTAAATTTCTAGATGCGCATTTATGCCTAGATAGTTCGCTAAGAGGACATAGGGAAGTGTACTGGTTTGGGCGAGAGGCCCTACGTCCAGTTGAAGCAGGTTGTGTTACTTAGCGGCAACTCATGTAAGGGGTTACAAATGATTCGAGAGAGAGAGGGGACTCCCAGGTCTTTATGATTGAGCGAGGTGCCAATATCGTGGTGTGTGTGGTAACTCGTATGTTTTTTGGCTTATCAAATGGCCCTGTCTTCGAAGGGTGGCTCACCCTCCCTTTTATAGGCGAAGGGAGGAGGCGGCCTTACATGGGCTCAACAGAGGAGGAATGGGCGTGTTGTGCAAAGGAAGGAGAAAAAGAAAAAAGAACAATGGTGGAGTGGCTCGTCCGCTTCTCCAAGGGTCGGGGTGTCCTTCTCCCTCCTGTTGATTACGTCACCGTGAGCTGTTCGCCGGTGTTGTCGCGTCACCGGAGTGTCTGCCCATAACCTCTGTTGACACCACATTTTGGTGAACTGTGGACCACGATGTCAGGTCACGACGGAGCAAACCAAATAGATCAGCTAATGAAGAGATGACGTCAGCAAGGCATGAGGCGTGTCCAAGGCCGATCAAAGGAAGAAGGGAAGACATGTCGGGCTCTATCAAGAAAGGGAAGGATTAGAGTCCAAATTACCTTTATTTTTGTACTCATATTCATGTAGGACTCGTGTTAGAGCTCCGGGCTATATATATCAAAGACCCGGCCATTGTAAAGGACATCCAATCAATCAATACAACAACAACTTCAGCCTCTGGCCACCCCTTAGGAGTAGGAGTAGAGTAGATCTCAGCGAGACCTTCGATGAATCGAGCTGCATCGGTTGGGCCCGACCTTCGGTTTGCCTGTAAGTATTGCCACGGTTCATGTCTCATTTATACGGCTGCATCGTTTGACCTTGTATAGGCTTGATTTGAGCTAGTTATCGGTTTATATCTCGTTTGTGTGGCTGCATCTAATGACCCCACTGTGAATTAGGTATAAGCTAGTTATCGGCTCTATTAGATAGGCGATCTAGTAGATTCATCAAGTTACCGATATTGTTTGTTTTAAATTTGATTTATCTTTTGCAACAATATCATTGCCCAATCAAGATTGATAGATTAGATTGCGCTTAAAAGCTATCAAAGATCCATTGTTTTGGTGTTAATCCATGATCACGCTTATCCTTACCGAAACAGTCGATTGGGCTCGTATCGGCTAATTTATCAATCTTGGTTGTCACGTGTTGTGGATTCGGGGCTTAATCTAGGCACAAGTAGGTTCGAGGGTCGATTTAGAGCCGCTGGCCGATAGACCAGCTCTAAATCGACTTGAGAGTTTATTCGTGTCTTAGAGATGCTTGCTTGACAAGAGTAGATTTAGATTATCTCGGAGCCGCCGGCCATTAGACCAGCTTCGTTATAATTTAGGTATGCTTGTAGTTATGTTTGAAGCTAATTCAGAGCCCTCGACCGGTAGACCAGCTCTGTTTTAACTTGAAGGATAGCTACAGTTAAGACAAGTAGTCCGTTCTTGCTTCATGGACCCTGTATCAGCTAAATAGCCGATCCAGTTATGCTTTCACGAATAGCGCTTATGTGTAGATCTGTTTGAGAATCAAATAGACTAGTGTCGTTTGTTGGATCTATTGAAGCCCGCTGGCCGGTAGACCAGGTGGATGTAGATTTAGCAAGCTTCATGAAAGTAGTTTAACAGGACCGCTGGCCGGTAGACCAGTCTTGGTAAATTATTGTTTATTCGGTGATTGAGCTAGATCTATGTGTATGAGCTGCCCCATTACCTGGACCCTGTATCGGCTAAATAGCCGATCTAGTTATGCTTTTACGACGATGCTTGTGCATGTGTTGTCTCAAATACTGCTAGGCTTAATAAGCATGCTAGCGTAATCTAGTCTGTTTGCTACTATAGGCTGCATGGAAACACCCCACTGTTAATGGTTAATTTTATCTAGCATGTTTGTTAAACTAGTGGTCTTTAAGTTGGTGCGTGCTACATAATTCGTATCCTTTATCAATCGATGAGATCGGCTAAATCAGTTGCTTTATTTGCCATATATGATGATTGGCCTTCATTTGCTTTTGTTACATGTTCTGCACTTACAGGAGTTGACTTTCTTGTTAATCTCCTTTGATTCATCAGTCATCAAGGACCATACATCTTGGAACTGTCTGGTAACAAATTCGGCAGGTTCCAAAATTTGACGTTTGCTATCCCTTGTCAATTGCATGTCAAATTGACTGGCACGCCCCAGATCGAAGTCATCAAGCTTGGCTTGCCTCGTCCAAGCTCAAGGGATCAAGGACTCCAGCTCCCGTACGCTCTCTGAGAGCCTGATAGTGTGACCCAACTTGACGCAGAGAAGGCTCCCTCAGCACTTTTTTGCGTCAACACACCTTTTGGCACGTCCAATGGGACCACAATTGTCAACATGGACAATGATAACATTCTGAATGTGACCATGGATGAACTTCCTGATAATATGAAAGAATTGGTCACTACGGCTGTCACTCAGTTCCAAAACAAATGTCTATTGTCCTTCAGCAAGACTAGAGCAAAAGGAGTTTATTAGAAGACCCTCTTTCCAATAGTGATAATGGAAGGAGAGAGATCCAACTGCCCAGATCCAGCAGAATGCTATGTTTTGAAGTTATTAGCAGAGCTATGGCCTCCATGCTTACCAGTCATAATGAGGTTTTCTTGAACAGCATATCCAATGCCATAAAAGAAGCTTTCAATTTGAACACAGGGAATAGAGGCCCAGCTTATAATAGTTTCACTGGAAATAGACAAGTAAATGAAGGCCAATCATCTGGAGGAGAACAACAGATAGGCAATCTTCATACCAATGGAGGTGGTACTGCGCAGCAATCTGTGCAACAACTGGTAACGGATCACAATGCTGGTCAATCGGCCATGAAAATAGCTCCCCAAGGCAGAAGGATTGTCAGAGATTTCAATGCTCTACCTTATCAAGGAAGAGTAGCACCTAGAGAGATTCCTCCTAGATATCATTATGTCTCTAAGTATTATACCCTTAATGCTCAAGAAAATCCCAGCTATCACCACAACACTCAGAACATCAATCAGCAAGGTCAGAGAAACCCAAACATCCAGCAGGGGGCATCACTTCAAGTGGATCAGCTAGTGAGCCGAGTAACCGATATGGTACAACGCCAATTTGGCTTGAAGCCTAAGAATACGTCCATCACCTACAAGAAGCCATATCTAGAGTGGTATGATCAATTGTTGCTACCACCAAGATACAGACTGCCTGATTTCATTAAATTTACTGGAACAGGCTCAACATCAACTATGGAGCATGATAGTCAGTATCTCGCTCAGCTTGGAGAGATAGCTGATGAACCGGCACTCAAAGTATGGTTTTTCCCACTTTCCCTATCTGGACCTGCATTCTCATGGTTTGCATCCTTGCCACATGAATCTATTAATGGATGGGATGACTTGGAATCCAAGTTTCACCAATACTTTGATTCGGGAGTCATGGAAAAAGGAATTACAGACTTGGTCAATGTGAGGCAAGGGAACAATGAATTTGAAAGTCATTATATTCAAAGGTTCAGAGAAGTCAGGAATCAATGCTACACAATGACACTATCAGAGGCAGAGGTGGTTAGCATTGCAATTCGAGGGCCAATACCGGCTATCAGGGAAAAGATTGGGTTCAACTGCCCAAATCTAGCTGCTTTGGCCAGAAAAATAGCAGACATAGAAGCTCAATTTAGATATACATGTTATAATAAACCTCAAAAGGTTGGAAATGTTGATTCATGTACTCTGGAATGAATGGCTGATGAGAGCGATGAAGATGAGAATGATGAAATAGCTGCTATAGACTGGGTATGGAAGTGTTCTGAATACATGCCCTGGGTAAAGAACAAGTCTGCAAAAGAGAAAGAGAAAAAGTTCAACTTTGTCATCACCAAGGCCGACAAGATCTTTGATTACCTGCTAGAAAAGGATCAAATTAAGTTGACAGGGAATCATAAGACACCATCGGCCGAAGAGCTCAAGAAAAAGAGGTATTGTAAATACAATAATTATACTACTCATAACACCAATGATTGCAAGATCTTCAGAGAAATCATCTAGCAAGCTATCAATAAAGGATGAATTGGTCTGGATGAAGCCAAAGGTGGTATGGGTATTGAAGGCTGTCGGTGTTTCGCCACCGATAGCCCGCCACAGGGGTACCCGGGACGGTGTTTTGTTCGGAGGGGTGTCAGCGTATGCAGGAACTCGATGGTAAATGCAGGTAGACACGATTTATACTGGTTCGGTACGCCAGAAAGTCACGGCGTCCTACTCTAGTTGGGGTGGATAGTATATTGCGCCCTGCGCTTGGTGGTTTCGGCTGTTGAGCCTTGTTGTGTCTTCTGGTTCAGTCTCTCTATCTAGAGACCCCAGCCTCTCTTTATATAGTCCAGGAGGCAGGAGTCCTAGTCGGTTACAATATTGGAGTCCTAATAGGATTACAAGGTAGCAGTCCTACTAGAATTACATATGGAAAGTCCTAATTGGACTAGGTCTTCCTCTCTCTTCTTCGTGGGGAGCCCTGTTGATCCCCCATCGACAAGGCCATCCTTTCCCAACACATATGGTCGCATCTTCTCTTCAGAAAGGTAGTTTCAAAGTGCTTACTTCTGATAAAGCCAAGGAGATAGGAGCAGTTGACTCAGAGAGGCAAATCTCGACTAAAGAATATCAGGAGATCAAGAAGAAGCGAGATCAACAAAATAGTCGATATGATCGCCCTGAGACTTCTAAAGCTGGCGAGATGCATAGGCGTCCTACCGTCAGAATTCTGTTGAATAAATGGCAATGACAGAAGGAAAGGGATCAGATGCGATGAGAGAGGGACTATTTGGAGTATCAAAAATGGCTTGAAGAAGAAGAATACCAAAGGCGTTGTTATGAAGAAACGAGGGTTAGAGAAGAGAATGAATATCATTGGAATTGTCCTTTCTTTAGACATTGCTGGAATGAAGGCTTGAAGTTGCCTACTCTTAATAACTGCCCAGAATGCAGTGATCAATATCGGGAGTACCGACAGGCGAGAGTCAACCGCCGATCCGTGCATGAACGACTAAACTTTGGAGAAGCAGATCGGCATGCAAAAATTGAAAATATTCGTGATCAATTGGAGGAAAGAATAGCTGATCAGAATATGACTGATCAAGGATATGTTTGGCAAGAAGGGCAGTGGTGCCCAGGAGGATTGACCAGAAGCCAGAAGAGACGGGTTCAACACTTGAGGAATGCTGAATTATAGAAAAAGAAACCCAAGATCTGGCAGGTCAAGCAAACAGCCGATAAAGGCAAAGGTAAAGCTCCAGCTAAAGTATCGGCTATCTTTATGTTGCTTGCTGAGTTTAGAGCTGTCGATCAATACAGAGAAGAATTCGATAAAGAGATAGCAGTGGCTCAGTGGATCTATCAGGCAGAGAGTGCTACTTTTGAGAAGCCTGAGAAGTACTTGCACTTAAAGGCTTTGTATCTCAAAGGCTTCATTGATGGAAAGCCTTTAACCAAGATGTTGGTCGATGGAGGTGCTGCTGTTAATCTCATGCCATACACGACATTCAGGAAGTGTAACACCTCTGGTGTTACGTTAACCTAAACCTGCCATGTCATCATGAGCATTGCATAAGCATTCATAATTAGAGAACCCTAACATGTATAACTAAATGGAGTTTACAAGATTCTAGGGTTGTTTGAGCTTTTTGATATCATATGTGTACGTGTTTACCATTTAAACTTTGCTTACATGTTTAATGTGGTTTATAAAAGCAATTAACTAAAACCAACATTGGTGTGTACAAGTGCTTGGCTAACCCTGACTCACACCTCAACCATGTTTTACAAGTCAATCATGCAAAAGAAAGAACTCAAGTTGGATTTGAAATTCAAATTCCAACCCTAGCTAGAAATGGCTAAGTGTTGAAGCTTGAATTTCATTTTCAATTTCTGGGAGCTAACCGTAATTAATTTTCTAAATAAAAGTTGCTAACCACTGGCACCATTTCAAAGTATAAACTTTGTACTTTGAAAATGTGCCATTGGTTGGGTTTGAAACTCACCACAATACTATTAATTAATTGCCCGAAGATTCAATTTGAAATTCCTCTTAAATCTTGAAATTCAAAGGTGTTTTACCCCTTTCTCAATTTCATCTCAAAATATTCAAAATTTGGGAAAACTTCAAAAATATAGATTGTGCATCTCTTTGAGCTCTACAAGTTTGGTAAATAAAGTTTTTTAAGTTTTTGAATAAAATTTGAAGTAATTTCAGAAGTTCCCCAAATTGGAAATTGTCCCCTTTTTGATTTTTAAACTCCAATTCAAAAATTATTCAGTTTCATGAAAAACTTTCTAAATAAAAGTTGTAGACCTTGAAAAATGGAACAATTTTTATTTTTGGAGATTTTCATCTTTTATTCAAAATTTGAAAGTAATTTCAAATCCCCAAAAAGTAGGGTTTTTGCCCTCTTTTCAAATTTGAAATGCAATTTCAAAACTATTTGGAATCTGACAAAACTTCTTTAATGAAACTTGTAGAGAATGAAAAGTTGTGCAATTCAGTTCAGTTCAAAATTTGGGAGAATTTGGTCAAAACAGTTTCAAATGGAAGGGGGGGTGAGGTGGCACTCGTTATCGCAGGCCAAAGACAAAGGGGCGGCATGGCGGCCATCCTCGCCGGGTTGGCGGCGACGCCGCCGGCGTCTCAGTCTTCACCGTGCCGCTTCATCTCGGCGCTTTCTAGTCGTTCCATGTCCTCATCGCAGTGGTCGCCTTCCCCTATAAAAGCCGCAGGTCGCCACCGTCATCATCTTTTCTCCTTCTTCCTCACCGTCGATCATCGTCGCCCCTTTGCCAAATTCTCAGACCACCATCCACCTTTGCTCAATTGCTCTTACACAAAGCTCCACCACTCCCTTGCGCACGCTCTGAGCCACTTGTCAGGTCGTGCGATCGTTTGCATCACCGCCGGGCCATCATCCTTTTCTTCTCCAGCCAACCGCCGCCGCACCCGCCCTTTGCCACCGTCAACCGCAACCGAGCCATCTCTGCTTCAACCAAGCATGTCACCACGTCGCGGTGAGCTCCTTTATGCCCTGAGCTCTAGCCTAGCCAAACCAGGCCGGCAACGGCGAGCCGCCGTTGCGTCGTCGCCGCCGTACATTGCCGAGCCGCCGTGGATGCCACCATGCCTGCTCCAGTGGCTATCAAGGGTTGTGTCATAGCGTGATGGACGCGTCTCGGTGAGAGGAGTGTAGCGGTGCCCTCCTCGTAGCCGGAAAGCTCGCCGTCGACGAGAGCGGCCGCCACCGCCATTGTCTGTTTGAACGGGACAGAGGGAGGAAGACGAAACTGACAGCCGGGCCTGCTGTCGGCGTGTGAGAGAGAGAGAGAGGGAGTGGTGCGCGGGCACGCGAAGGCGGGCCGATGGGCCGCGCACAAGAGCCCAATAAGAAGAGGAAAAATGATTTTCTTTTTTCTATTTTCTTTTTCCGTGGTTAAGTTTCATCTTTTTGTAATTAAATAATTTGGGTGGATAAAAATATGAAAAATATATGTATGTGATCCCTGTGATGTGCTCTACACAAGAAAAATGCTAACCTCAATTTTTATGTAACTTTTATTTGGGATAAAAATTGCTCTTTTAATTAATAAATGTAATTTCCATGATTTCTAATAATTAAAGTACAAGTCCAAAAATCTTGAAATTTGTTTTGTGTGCTAATTAGATGATAATGATCTTAGTTACAAAGTTTGATCATGTTTTGACTAATTTTTATTTTATGTTTAATTAATACCTTGATTAATTATTGTTTAATTAATTAATCTCTTGCTTAATTAGGGTTTAATTAATTTCTAGTTAGCAAGTTAATTAGCGGCTTTCAATAACTATGAAAATGGTTAATAAACTAGTAATTAACCTTAATCATTATAGAATTGATTGAGTTTGGGATTGAGTGATGACCCTAGGTCATAAACCCTAATGACCTTCGGCATTTTATGTTGATTACGTATCGTTAGCCCGTCATCATCGACGCTAATTATGCTTCTTTAGTACAACCTTACCGTGAAGGAAAGTTGTACTCAAGATAGACTCGTTATCGTTGCATCATCATGGCATGCTCCTTTTATTATTGCATTGTAATTATGCATCTCTATCGTGCAGTTGTCGGATCTGAGGAAGGAGTTGATCCAACTCCTGTTTCTGAAGAGGGTGATCGTTGTGAGCAGGTTGGATCTGATCTTGGTGGTTGGGTAGCTGAGCCTCACTTCATCGAACCCTAAGGCAAGCCCCATATGCATTTAAACACTTCCCTGTATTTTGAAAAGCTTTTATATTCTATGTTGATGACATGATGCATTAGGTGTTAGGAGTTGTGTGATATCCTACTTGATGCATTTACCGTACCTTCATATATTACCCTGGATACCTGTTTTGATTTTCAAAATGCATAGTAGATGCTTAGCCCTGCTAATAGCATAGGCCTTATGAAATGTTTTTAAAGGTGTGATAACACATCATTTTGAGAAAGTGATAAAACCTGATGTTTCTTGTTGATACCCTTCACTTTGATCAGGTCAAGGGTACGCAACAAGAACATGATGAGTAAATCGAGACGTCGGTGGAGTGACTTGCACTAGGATAGGCTAATGCCCTGGTGTAGTGTCGTTCACTTGTGTCGGTTAAGGACCATCCGTTGTTTGGCCCTAGGATCATGAGGTTATTGGATAGTACTAGTAGCATGCTAATGGTAGTAAGCTCCCTTGTACTATCCATGATGAGAACAGAAACCGAACGAGGCGTAGCATGTACCCATCCTACGGGGCGCACCGTGGAAGGGGACCATGGCGTAGGGAGGTGGTGTACTGTACCCTCGTGGCTAGGAACCGTTCTGGTATGGAGAAATTCAAGTGTGAGTTGATGTATGTAAGATGTTGGTCCTGCATACATCGTGTAGCTAGGAAGCCCCAAATTGGTATAAAAGCGATTTGAATCGTCGGTGCTCCACGATATAGGAGACTTGATCCAAGTCCCGGCATCGTAGTAATGATGGAAGTTGTTGAGAATGGAAAGTTTTGAAATCGTTACATGATTGACAAGTGATTGTTATAGTAAGGATCGGCTTAGCCCCTTTTTGCAAAGGTGTCTTTTGATCTTGCTAAAGCCTCACCTTGATTCCTATTAGCCAGCATTACTGAGTCTTCTCCCCAATTTTTGGTCGGGTAAGTCTTGCGGAGTACTTTTGGTACTCAGGGTTTGTTAAATCCCTATTGCAGGTGAGCCGTGTGAACAAGTGTGCTATGGCCCTTGTTGCATGATGGTCATCGAGGACAGATCTGATGAGAAGTAGATTGTGTGGCCCTTGGGTAGGGCACTTTCGTTGTGTGGTTTGTAATAAAGTTAAGTCATGATACTTCCGCTGTTTTATAATAATAACACTCTGGTTTGTATAAGTTTTGTAAAATAAGTTGTAAATTAAGTTATTGTAAGTCTTCCGCTACTCGGTATTTTGTATGAAAAACTGTTGTAATACCGTGATGTCTCTCGTAAGTATCGATCCCGGAGGAATCGTGGTTTTATCGGGGTTTCACCCGACGGAACATTTTAAGTTATATGGTGTACAAGCATAGCCGATGGAGGTCTTAGGGACAATGTCAGGTGCTTATGGGCCATATAATTTAGAAGGTTCTGCCACAGGGGGTATCAGAGCGGTACTTACAAAGATAATTACAGTATTACTTTGCAAAAGCTTCAAAATGTTTTGGATCTAAAAGTTAAAGTTGGTTTAGTCCAAATTGCTTCTGCTCCGTCTTAATTATTTCTAGTAGCCTCCTTAGGTGCTATTTTAAAAGAGTCTAAAGAAGAGTATCATGTTGTTTTCCTTTTGCCCTATATTACTAAAAGTATGCTTATGTTAATTTAAAAAGCCTTTTGTTTGATCCGTAGGTTCGATCATGCATCATGCTTAATTAACATGTTTAAATTCATATCCCCATTAAAAAGTGGTTGGGCTAAGTAAAATCAATCCTACTCTTGCTAACCCTAAGGCTCTCAATCTTATAGATTCTATCTCTACTTTCTACAGGATGGCACGTCTGAAGCAAACCGCTCGCAAGATGACTGGTTCGAAGGGTGTGCCGCGTCACCAGTTGGCGCCGCGCAACAATGATGCTGAGACCGGACCAAGGGAGCCGAAGCCTGAGAAGAAGTTATCCAAGAAGCAGAAGATAGCCCAGTTGTCTGCAGAGCTAGCTGCCACCATCAAGGATTGCTTGATGGCAACCATCGAGAATGACAAGTTGAAGTCCGAGATAGCCGACCAGCTGAAGCAGGAGCAGCAGGATCTTCAAACTATCACCAAGCTCCAGCAGACCATCACCCATCTTCAGCATGAGCTGGAAGGTGCGATGAATCAAAGAAATGATGGATATGATTACATTGAAGAGTTGCAGGCTCAAGTGGATGAACTCAAAGCCTACAATGCAGCCCTACACGAGGAGATCCATCACCAGTACAACCTCCATGATCCTCTGTACCAGCAGCAGGTAGCCGTGGATGATCTTGGTTCTGTGGAGTCACCTGAGGTGCATCAGACACCCACTGAGGAGGAGTCTGAGGAGGACGAGGACCGCGAGTCAGCCGCGGACAATGAGTCAGATGTCTGAGCTCCCTGAGAGGGACATGTAATGTAGTTACCTCTAATGCTATGTAGTCAACCTGGGTATGTCCTGCCTACGAGCGGACTTGTAACATAAATAAGTGAACCCATGTATGACCGGTGTGTACTACTATTTTTAAAGTTCAATAAATCTACTTGTGAATAAATATGAGTTTGTTTATAACAGATGCCTGTCAACACTCGTGCTGGTTCTTCCCAAGGAGAGGTTCCACAGGCACCACATGTACCACAAACCTTCGCTGAAGCAGTGGCAGCTCTAGTGAATGCCATTACTAAAAATTCCCGTCTACTGCGGGAAATGGGTCAAAACAATCATAATGCACCACATGAGAATCGTGGTCTTCGTAATCGTGATGAGATCACGTATGCAGACTTCACTAAGACCCATCCGCCAGTCTTTACCCAAGCTAATGATCCTTTAGAGGCTAATGATTGGCTCTGTGTCATAGAGCAAAAGTTTGATTTGCTAGTGGGTTGTCCAGACCTTCTGAAACCCAAGTTTGCCGCACAACAGTTGAGGGGTCCTGCATCTGCTTGGTAGTCAAACTTTCTTGCACGTCAGCCAGCCGGTCAGCGAATCACTTGGCTCATGTTCCGAGATGCATTCCGTCAGCATTTCATTTCTGACGGGGTGATGCAAGCCAAGCTTGAAGAGTTTATGGCACTAAAGTAAAGCGGCCACCCAGTCATGCAATATGTCAACATCTTCAGTCAGCTGTCACAGTATGCACCTGAGCATGTGGATACTGATAGTAAGAAGTGCTTTGTTAGGGGTTTGAGGGGTGACATCGCAACCCATCTCACTGTCAATCCAAATGCCGCATTTTATGAGGTAGTGGATATTGCGATATCTTATGAGAGATCATTGATAAAGCAGAAGGGTGAGGAGAAGCGTGCTCTCACTAAACCATCCGGTGGAATTCAGAAGCGCTGGAAGGTTATCTTTCATCTCACTCAGCACAACCGCCAGCTGTTCCACTATCCACAGCACCAGCAAAGCCGTCAACCCTATCACTACCCACAACAGCAGCAGCAAGCCCAAAGGCAGCAATTGTACACTCGCCCTGCTACCATGACCTATCCACAGCAGCCGAATACCCAGGGTATTCGAACTCCTAATCCACCAGCTCCCCAGGCTTCGTCCATTGTTAGAGGTCCTTGTTTTAACTAGGACAGCCTAGGCACTTTGTTCGATTCTGTCCCTATCCAAACAAGAATAGTTCCAACTTCCAAAGAAGGATCGAGGCGCTTAGCAAAGACATCGAGTCAAGGCAGGGGTAATCCGCAACATGTCCCGAAAGCGAATGCCGAAAAGAAAACTGGGCGTGTGTATCACGTCCAAACTGGGGATGTTCTTGAAGGAGAACCTGTTCTAATGGGTATGTTCCCTGTTGCCAGTCACCCTGCAATTACATTATTTGATTCTGGTGCATCGCATACATTCATCAACCGTACTTTTGTTGCAAAGCATGAAATCCCCATAAAATAAATTAAAGATGAATTTTTGGTGCAATCGCCGAGAGGACGTATACGCACACAGGAAATGGTATATCAGGTCCCCATATCTTTTAGTGGGTATCTCTATCCCACAGATCTAATAGTATTGAAGGATCAAAATATAGATGTGATCCTTGGGATGAATTGGCTACGTCACCACGGCATGATGATAGACGCACTGAATAGAACCATTAAACTAACTCTACCTGATGACCAGTCTCCCCTTCTTATCCAATTCCTGAATCCCAAGAGAGCCGTTGAGACAGTTAATGCAACCTCAGTGCAAGAAATCAAGGATATACCTGTGGTCTGTGAGTTTCTAGATGTATTCCCTGAGGATTTGCCTAGGTTACCACCAGAGCGAGATGTTGGATTTATGATTGAGTTAAAGCTGGGTACTGCACCAGTATCTCGAAGAGCTTATCGGATGCCTCCGAAAGAGCTAGCAGAATTAAAAACTCAGCTGAAAGAATTGTTAGACAAAGGTTTTATCCGACCTACTTCATCACCGTGGGGTTGTCCTACTATCTTTGTGAAAAAGGAAGACCAGACTCTGAGAATGTGTGTGGACTATCGTCCACTAAATGAGGTGACCATTAAAAATAAATATCCTCTTCCTCGCATAGATCTTCTCTTTGACCAACTTGCGGGAGCCAACGTGTTCTCCAAGATTGATCTTAGATCCCGTTATCATCAAATCCAAATCAGGCCTAAAGATATTCCTAAAACTGCCTTCACCACCGGATATGGCCTATATGAATATCTTGTTATGCCATTTGGGGATACTAATGCTCCAGCCCATTTCATGTACTTGATGAACTCGGTGTTTATGCCTGAGCTCGATCGCTTTGTCATAGTTTTCATAGATGACATTCTTATATATTCCAAAACCCAAGAAGAACATGCGGAGCATCTTCATATTGTTTTGGCTCGTCTCAGAGAACACCAACTTTATGCCAAATTTAGCAAGTGTGAGTTTTGGCTTAATGAAGTCAAATTCCTTGGTCATGTTCTGTCTGCCGAGGGTGTTGCAGTTGACCCTGGCAAAGTTCAAGATATTCTTAACTGGAAACCACTGACCGGTGTTCACCAACTTCATAGTTTCCTCGGAATGGCAGGATATTACCGTCGTTTCATCCCAGACTTTTTCAAAATAGCCAAGCCAATCATAGAACTCCTAAAGAACCAAACCAAATTCAAATAGCATCTGAATGTGAGTAAGCATTTCATAAGTTGAAAGATCTTTTGACTACTGCTCCAGTCTTAGCTCAGCCGGATATTGAGAAGCCATTTGATGTGTGTTGTGATGCATCTGGCATTGGCATCGGATGTGCGTTGATGCAAGAAGGCAGAGTTATTGCTTATGCTTCAAGACAATTGAAGCGACATAAAGAGCATTACCCAACTCATGATCTTGAGTTAGCCGCAGTGGTGCATGCTTTGAAGATATGGAGGCACTATCTGTTGGGTAATACATGTCATATCTATAGTGATCATAAAAGTTTGAAGTATATCTTTACACATCGAGCTGAATATGAGGCAGAGAGGATGGCTTGAATTAATCAAGGATTATGATCTTGAAGTACATTATCATCCTGGCAAAGCTAATATAGTTACTGATGCTCTTAGTCGAAAGAATCAGTGCAACTGTCTTGCTGTTACACCTATGAATCTTAGTTTGTGTCAAGAATTAGAAAGATTAAACATTGATATGGTTTCTCAAGGCGTCTAAATGATATCACAAATGAACTCATCTATTCAAGAGCGATTATTGCAGCTCGGCCGGGATAGTAAAGGTCTCAAACATATTAGAGAGAAAAAATCAGTCCGGGAAGGCATCTTGTTTCCGTCTTGATGACAACAATGTATTATGGTTCAAGAATCGTTTGGTCGTTCTAAAAGTTCCTGAACTCCAATAATTGATTCTTGATGAAGCTCACCTAACCAGATTCTTGATTCATCCATATAGCAATAAGATGTATCATGACCTGAGGCAGAGATTCTGGTGGACTAAAATGAAAATCGAGATAGCTCGATATGTTGCAAAATGTGATACTTGCCAAAAAGTCAAAGCTGTACATTTGAAAGCAGCTAGAGAGCTCCAACCATTACCCATTCTAGCTTGGAAGTGGAAAGATATAAGTATGGACTTTATTATCGGGTTGCCTAGAATAGCCAGGGGTTATAATTCAATCTGGGTTATCGTTGACCGCTTAACCAAGTCTGCTCATTTTGTTCCCATGAAAAAGAAGTATAGAGCATCTCAGTATGCTCAGCTATACATAGACCGTATAATGTGTCCGCATAGAATCCCCAAGAGTATAGTCACCGATGTGTGGTACACGCTTTATGGCTCAATTTTGGCAAAGATTTCATGAAACCATGGGTACCACTCTATTACGCAAAGACCGCTTATCATCTCAGAAACTAATGGTCAGACTGAAATGCTGAATCAGATTCTTAAAGATATGTTAAGTCTTGTGTGTTGACATATTCTTCGGATTGGATCGTGTCCCGCCGTTAGCTGAGTTTGCCTACAACAACGAGCTTATCAAGAAAGCATTCGAATGGCACCGCTCAAGCTCTATATGGTCCAAGCCGGAGAGAGATGGTTCTTTGGTGTGGACTTAGTCAAAGAGACTGAAAATAAAGTGAAATAGATTCAGGATAATCTACAAAAAGCTTAGTCCAGACAGAAAAGTTATGCTGATAAACGACGAAGACCATTGATGTTTGAAGTTGGAGACTATGTATATCTGAAGGTATCACCAAGTAAAGGTGTCGATCGTTTTGGGGTTAAAGGTAAACTAGCACCCCGATACATTGGCCCCTTCCAAATTTTAGAAAGATGTGGAAAGGTTGCATATCGATTGAATCTACCTGAACAGTTGTCTCTTGTACACAACATGTTCCATGTGTCCCAACTGAAAAAGTGTTGCGGGTGCCAGACAAAATTGTTGACATTGAAGGTATCCACATTGAACCTGATCTGACATGTGCTGAACATCCAATCAGGATTCTTGATCGGAAAGATTGAGTCACACGCAGGCACACAAGAAGATTTTACAAAATCCAAAGGGGATCAACAATGCAAGAGGAAGCAACCCGGGAGTCCGAGGAATTCTTGAATGAGCACTTTCCGAATTTCTTCTTTCCTTCTCCTAAGCCACGATTTGTTTCTAAGAATCACGACTTTCCGAAAATATGAGACTTGTAATATGAACCCTTCTACCTCCCTTATGAAACCATGTAAGATGTGTTTGCTTGACACATTTCCTTTTCCATTAATTGGCCCTAAACATTGAATCTCGGGACGAGATTCCTTTTAAGGGGGATGTAATGTAACACCTCTGGTGTTACGTTAACCTAAACCTACCATGTCATCATGAGCATTGCATAAGCATTCATAATTAGAGAACCCTAACATGTATAACTAAAAGGAGTTTACAAGATTCTAGGGTTGTTTGAGCTTTTTGATATCATATGTGTACGTGTTTACCATTTAAACTTTGCTTACATGTTTAATGTGGTTTATAAAAGCAATTAACTAAACCAACATTGGTGTGTACAAGTGCTTGGCTAACCCTGACTCACACCTCAACCATGTTTTACAAGTCAATAATGCAAAAGAAAGAACTCAAGCTGGATTTGAAATTCAAATTCCAACCCTAGTTAGAAATGGCTAAGTGTTGAAGTTTGAATTTCATTTTCAATTTCTAGGAGCTAACTGTAATTAATTTTCTAAATAAAAGTTGCTAACCACTGGCACCATTTCAAAGTATGAACTTTGTACTTTGAAAGTGTGCCATTGGTTGGGTTTGAAACTCACCACAATACCATTAATTAATTGCCCAAAGATTCAATTTGAAATTCCTCTTCAAAAGCTTGAAATTCAAAGGTGTTTTACCCCTTTCTCAATTTCATCACAAAATATTCAAAATTTGGGAAAACTTCAAAACACAGGTTGTGCATCTCTTTTAGCTCTACCAGTTTGGTAAATAAAGTTTTTCAAGTTTTTGAATAAAATTTGAAGTAATTTCAAAAGTTCCCCAAATTGAAATTGTCCCCTTTTTTATTTTTAAACTCCAATTCAAAAATTATTTAGTTTCATGAAAACTTTCTAAATAAAAGTTGTAAATCTTGAAAAATGGAACAACTTTTATTTTTGGAGATTTTCATCTTTCATTCAAAATTTGAAAGTAATTTTAAATCCCAAAAATAGGGTTTTTGCCCTCTTTTCAAATTTGAAATGCAATTTCAAAACTATTTGGAATCTGATAAAACTTCTTTAATGAAAGTTGTAGAGCATAAAAAGTTGTGCAATTCATATTTTTGGAGAATTTTGAGTTCAGTTCAAAATTTGGGAGAATTTTGTCAAAATAGTTTCAAATAGAAGGGGGTGAGGTGGCACTGTTATTGTGCCCAGCACAGTGGCCGGCATGGCGGCCATCCCCGCCAGTCGGCGACGCGGCCGGTGTCTCGGTGCTTCACCGTGCCAGCTCCGCCTCGGCACTTTCTAGTCGTTTCGCTGTCCTCATCGCAATGGTCATCTTCCCCTATAAAAGCCACAGGTCGCCGCCGTCATCTTTTCTCCTTCTTCCTCACCGTTGATCGTCGTCGCCCCTTTGCCAAACTCTCACACCACCGTCCACCTTTGCTCAATTGCTCTTACACAAAGCTTCGCCACTCCCTTGCGCACGCTCTGAGCCACTTATCAGGTCGTGCGATCATTTGCATCGCCGCCGGGCCGTCATCCTTTTCTTCTCTGGCCAACCGCCGCAGCACCCGCCCTTTGCCACCGTCAACCGCAACCGAGCCATCTCTGCTTCAACCAAGCGCGTCATTAAGTCACGGTGAGCTCCTTTATGCTTCCCCGAGCTCTAGCCTAGCCAAACCAGGCCGGCAACGGCGAGCCGCCGTTGCGTCGTCGCCGTCGGACGTTGCCGAGCCGCCTTGGATGCCACCATGCACTACTAATTTTTCACCCTGTTGCACGGGTAAAATTTTGTTGTAATAGGGCCAAAATAGATGCAATAGCTTGATATAACATCAATTTCGCGTTTGATGCGAGCCGATGCAAGAACCTTTGTTGCAATAGCCTATCGCATCGGTTTGTTGTGGCGATGCAAGAGTCATCTATTGCATCAACCAACCGTTGCCTCTTGCACCAAAATATTTTGATACAAAAGAGATATTGCATCAAAATTGATTCAATGCGAGGTCTCTATTGCATCGACCATGGATAACTCTTGCATCAATGATAGATTGATGCAATAAGTTATTGCATCAAAATCATGTCGATGTAATACATCTAATAAATTTGATACAATAAACATTTCTATTGCAACAGCTAACTTTCAGTGTAATAGGCTATGTTGCATCAACATTAGGTTCGATGCAATACAACTTTTTGCATCTACATTATGTTTGATGCAATACGACCTATTGCATCAATATTAGGTTGGATGCAATATGAACTATTGCATCACGCTCAGTTTATTGCAACAGGATCTATTTGCAGCCATTTTGTAATACATATGTTTTTATTTGCTGAATAATAAAAAAAAATTATAAGATTACAGAATCCAATGGCACAAAGGGCAATGACATTAATAACTTTGGTCATTTGCATCCAATAGTGTACAATAACAAAATAAAAAAAAGCTTCATAGTTCAAGAATGCATAGTTCCACATACTATACAACTAACTTAATAGAACTAAACAAATGTACAGACAACTCTTTAGCACAAATCAGCATAGGATCTTTGTAACTGATTCAGCCCATCTTGCGCTCTTCTTGAGATTTATCTTCCTGCTCAATGATCGCTCCCTCATATGGCATATGCATCAGTAAAAAAAATTATTAATGGCAGAAGCGATAGCTCATGCAGACCTGAAACATGTCAGAAACATCGCTAAAAACTGTGGGATAACAATTACCTTACAGATAACTCACCCTTCATTAGCATCGATAGGTACATTTTCCTGTCATATAAGTACATAACCATAGCATGAGGAAACTCTCTTGCATGCCTACCTACATTTTTCCAGTATAAAAAGGGTTACCGACCTCATGGATCTTAGACCAAGTAAAGCAGAAATTCCATGTCCCCTCATAAGTAACCTTTATGAAATCTGAAATTAGCACCATTAGAAAATATAAAAGACTGTTCTTGTTTTTTTAAATAAAATCTTGTAGCAAGTAAGAAGCAGCTAAATTAAATTCAGGCATGAACTTTCCTATAACCATATTATTTCCGCAGAAGGATTAAATGGAAATTGCACAAGAGCAGAGGAAGATTGCTGCAGCAAAATCAAGCATGCGAGAGATCTGCTATAATCAAAGAGTAATAAAATGGACAGCTAGCAATTTCATTTCGCCATGTAAGGATCAAATGAAATTGTACAGCAGAACAGAGAAAGATCAGATAGTTTCAGGTTTCTAGCATGTGGCAAGATCAGTAATAAACAGAGGAGATTACCTGTGCGCCAATTCCAGCAATGAGGCCAACGGCCTCCAGCCAAGCACAACATCTAGAAGCCAATGGACCTAGACTGGACCAGCCAAATGAGCGGCCCAGAAATAGAGAACCAGTGGTTTGCTCTAGAAAAAAAAGAAAGAAAAACTGTGTTAGTATTAAGTTGCAAACGTATGTGATCACGAACAAACAGAAAAGCCTTCCTCGGAAGAACAAGCACAAGCACATCACAACAAGGTATTGCAGTTAGAGCCATGCCATTTAAAAAGTCAGGACACTAAAAGGCAGTACTGGCCTCCCTCAAATAAATCATCAAGCCATAGATTCAGAATAATCATTGAATCTGAGGCTAGAAAAAAATCAGAAATCTGCCACTACCCAGAGGTCAGAGGCCTGCTGGAAGATTAACTATGAAATCAAGATGGCACCAGAGTTTGGTTATAGTGAAGGAGTTGGCCCCCCTGCTTCTGATGCCACATATATAGCATCAGATTACTAAGTTATATACCTACCTAGCAGAGTGAATTGCTTTTTGTAGAAACAAGCTTTAGCATGGATCTGAATATTAATCTCCACTTAGAATTGCTGGTCTATGGCTCTATGCATGATTTATATAGTATATCTATTGTGCAACACAAGATCATCTCAATTTGTCCTTGATGCCACATTGCTATGGAATACAAGAGCAAAGGTACTATGTACACTGTTTACTCACAGTATAATTAGCTATCCTGTGAGACTTTTCTGTCGGACATGAAGCCAAGATTAAATGTTATATTGATATAGATGGTCTTAACTTGGAATGATTTTAAAGTTTCAGTTCAGAGAAACCATTGTTAAGGTGAACATTAAGCAGACCTAGTTGAAAATATAGTTAACTTTTAACCCATGCATAAAAACCAGTAAAGGTTGTTTTGTACAAGTGGATCAAATGGTTGATGGCCTCAAGCAAAAACTACTACTGATCTGATAGAGTTGCCTACCTTTATAAAAAAAATGCAATATTCCAATGTACCAACTTGGCAACTTGCAGAGAAGACAGCTCTCAGGAGCCACAAAGTCTCAAGGTGAAAAGGTACCATAGTCCGATCCAGCAAAGAAAAGGCTGTTGGCAAAGGACTCTACAACTTTTTTCCCAGCCTAAAACTTTAGTTCAGACG
Organism: Chrysopogon serrulatus; assembly: GCA_015844335.1. Lineage (NCBI taxonomy): Eukaryota > Viridiplantae > Streptophyta > Magnoliopsida > Poales > Poaceae > Chrysopogon > Chrysopogon serrulatus. Next base: position 5,145 of record JADLZL010003794.1, on the reverse strand, counting down.
AGTTTATGTAAAATCCCAATCATCTATGCTTATAATCATCTTTCACTTTGTTCCCCAGATGAAATTGATTTCAATGTACATAGTAACAGACAAAGTAGAAATTTTCCATTAACGGGACTGAGTACAATTAGGGGATGACATCGAAGGATGTTTTTTACTATATTAATCTCAGTAGCTATATGTGCACGGAGAAGCACCTATAATTGCTTGTGTAGGGTAAAAATCATCCACAATGTAAAACAGAGAAGAAGTACATTTCGAAGTAGCAAAAATGCTTCATGTAGTTTCCCAGGGTAATTACTTTTTCCATTGATTGAAGAGGTATGAAATATCTTTCAGTTCCATCTCCCTCGAATATGATACAATAACGCAATGCATACATAGAATGGTAAAGGAACTAGGCAGGGGCGTGCGAGTACATGTACCTGTGAGCAAGTTTTACCGTATGGGTGCAGCGGCGGCCACGGAACGAAGTACCGCATGCAGGGGAGGAGCGGTCGAGCGCCCCACGCCGCCGCCTCTTAGGCTCGCGCTCGCCACCGCTGCAGCTGCCTCATCCCGACTGCGTCCTCCCTCACCGGATGAGACATGCCTTGGGGAACAGATGGACGGATACACGCCTCCCTCACCGGATCCACACCACGAGCGCCGCAGCCTCGTCCTCCTGTCTCTTCTCGAGACCGCGCCGCAGACGCCCAGATCGATGCCGCTCCGACCACATCTACGCGCGCGGGAGGGTGGAGGGGGTGAGGGGGGCGTGGCCGTGCCTTGCGGTTGCATCCTAGGACGGAGGACGGACACGGATCGAGTGGAGGGCACGGGGGCCTGGTGCGGCGGTGTAGCCAACCTGGGTGGGAGACGGGGAAGACCACGTATATAGCCAGGTTTCAAGGGCACTCGAATTTTTTCTGGAGTGGGCGTATCATCAACCATCTGATCAAGGATCGATGGTCAAGAGACAATGGACCGAGCAGGCCATTGCTACTGGGCTATTGGCCTGATGAGCTGAATTGCTATTATAAAATACGGATTATTATTATTATTATTATTATTATTATTATTATTATTATTATTATTATTATTATTATTATTATTATTATTATTATTATTATTATTATTATTATTATTATTATGCACTATTTAATTAGACACGTGAAGAAAACGTTCCAATCCAATTATATTCATGTACCCAAAATACTTTTTAAATATTAAAAAAATATAATAGACAATGCATATGTCTATTTGAGCTGTTGATGGAAAATTAGCTCAGACTGCTATTTTGGCGACTTCGATAAAAAAAAAATCAATAATATCATAATGTGGTCTTAATACTTATAGGAATTGGTATGGGGCATAATGTGGATGTATAAGCTTGCCATAAAAAATTAAATTATTTTAACAAAATGAGACTATACGTTATTCATAGATAGATACATCCCCCATATAGTTTCATATAACTATGTGAGATAAAAGGATGAATTATCCATAGCAAACAATGATATTATTCACCCATCTCGGGATATGGCCTAGAGTGATACATATGAGCATAAATATAAATTTTATAATGTTTTTTTTTGCAATTTAGAGGTTCTCACTTTTCAATTTGAAAATATTTTCAATATGCACGCACATAATCATTACATATTACATATATAATAAAGTTCATGGCCAGTCCTTAAACTTGCGAGGTGGTGTGTTATCTTGGTCTCAAAACTTAGAAAGTGTGTCGTTTTCAGTTCTTAAATTTTGTTTGGGTCTCATATTCATCCAAACGAGTATGAATCTATACTCACATATTGAGAAAAGACTTGTTTGTTTGAAATTGAAGAAGAGAGGGGATTAAGACTTGGCACGGTGCTCGTATTTTTCTAGATTTATTTCGGATTTAACGGCGCTATTCTTTTCGGTGGTAGGCGACGTGCCTGTCGATAACGAAGTCGCCTATGGTGACCGTCAATCTCAAAATTTGATAGTCCAACTCAGTTCTTCGAAGCTGCTTATAGGGGTAGGGTGTGCATACGTGCGTTTATAGGGGTGAGTGTTTGCGTCGAGAATGGGTTTCGCAAAAAACATAATCATCTTCTAGACAGAAAAAAATATTAATATTTATAAACTTCATGGGGTTGTTTTGAAAAAAATGTCTTCTGGGCGCGCTACGTTACTTCTGGGCGCCTGCACAGCGCCGGCAGCCTTGCTCGACATCGATAATGCCGCTGCTGTAGGACAACATACATGAACCTCGTCGGTGCAGAGCTCGATGGGGCGGGCTTCCCATGGCGAACTGCACAAACCGATGAGATGATGATGGCCGTAAGATAGGTGCGAGATAGAGCTTACCACAAATATTTCTAGTTTCGAGAAAAACAAATGGCACAACAAAATTAAGATTTTTTTAAGCAATGAATGGCCTAACCACTAGACCACAAACTTATTTATAAAAATCCTAGTGTCAGATGTGTAATAATTAATTCCTAACCATCACTATATTTTGTTTAGGAGGGAAAACAAAAATTGGGTAACCAGCGCTAAGATTTACGTGCCCTTCGAATTTTTTTGAGGCGCGTGATGACAGCACAGGCAAAATATTGAACCCGCAATTTCTCGAAAAAAACCATTGAACCCGCAAATTTTTTTGACCCGCCTAAACTCGAGAAGGCGGCAAGCGAAAAAACGAACGACAAAAGCAGGGTTCACGGTCCACTCCGAGCCTTATCCTCCACGCCATGCCTAAACTCCAGACGCCGCCCGTCCGCAATTTCCATGGTCCAAGCCGGGAAGCCCACGTTTCCTTGGCGCCCGCCGTCATCGTCCCTGAGGAGACAAGGCGCGTCCTCCGTCCGCCGATCCTGCCATTGACGTCGTCAGCACCGAGGAGCAAGGTGCGGCTGCCATGTCCTTGCCCCCGCCGTCATCTTCAGCGCCCGAGGAAATGAAGCGCCGGCCCCAGGGTCCCCGCCCTCGCCTTACGGCAGGTGCTAGTTCCTCGTCGTGTTCTCCATCGGTGACGAGCACCCACAAGGTATGTGCGCCTCTTCTCTTCCCTCGCTCACCTGTCCTCAAACTTGGGTATTTGGTTATTTGCGTCCGAATGTCTATTTACTTAGTTTGCTGGCAACGAGCACCACCAGGTGTGCACGTCCCTTCTCTTCCCTTCCTGTTGCGACGAACACTTGTATCCTAACTTAAGCTATTTGGTTATTTGCATCTGGGTCTGACGTAATTACAAGTGTGTACATGCTTCCAATAGAAAGGATGGATCCAACCTGCAAACTCTGTCCAATGCTGCAAAATCTTGTACATCGCTCCCTCATGATATCATGAAACAGTCAATATGTTAAGTTGTACTTTTTCATAGTGTCTTTGTTGCGGAGAAGCCGGCGTGTACATCCAAGACGGCGGCGAAGGAGAAGCCATCGAGGAGAGATCCCGGGCGGAGCAAGACCATCCTCCATCTCATCGCGAGTTCCCTGCAGCTTGGCGCTGCCCACCAGATGGCCGCCAGCTCCGACGACGAGGGCCCGGCCACGCCGCCAGCCGACGTCGCATGGCACCTCGCGGCACGGGCAGAGCACGGTGGTTGAATCGGGTCAGGGAATTGAGAATCCATAGATTAGGAAAAGTACTAATCTATCCTTAATTCTAATTCTTAATAAAAGACCACTGGAAAGAAATTAACTGAGAGGAACCGATGGTTCCACCCCAAGCACCGTAACAAAACTCTTAGAATTGTGTCTTTTGGTACGCAATCAGTACGTGTGATCATTCCCTAAACTTTATCCAATGTTTCGAAACGATATAGATCATAAGCAAGTTGATGCCCTTATTGTTCTGAAACGTGGTTCTTTTTCTGGAGTACAACAGGTTCAGTTTCTGTTGGTTTGTATGTGTTCTGTCCAGGCTTGGATTCTCCAGCCAGAAGAACCATGTCACTGCTCTGTTCTGCAGGTTGACAGCAAGTGGTGAAGTTGCTAGTCAGCATCAATATCAGCAAAAATATCGTCAGTGCAAACTGCTATAGGTTTGATTGTTCCATTCAGAGTTTTGGAGTTTATTTCTGAAGAATAGTTTTATGCTCTTGTGATGTCACTCCTGTGCTACAGAGATGAATCGTCTAACTAGTACTAGCACTTGTCTATGAGCTGCAAGGTTAACTATAGACCTGAAACTTGTGTTGTTTAACTTTCTCTTATTCTGATAAAGTTCGACAATAGCACCTTTTTTTTTTTTTTTTTTTTTTTTTTTCAGTTTCTGTATCCAGTAGTTCAGAACACTGGTTATTGCCAACGTTTCTTCTGTTGGTGTAACCTACATCTTCTACTTGCCATCAATTTCTGCCCATGAATATTTTGTATTGATGTGAACCTCCAGTTACATATAGAAAGAATTTGTTTCTCTGAATTCTGGTACAAATTAACCCTAGTGAAGGTGAAGGCTTGTTGCATGTAGTGATCCTGCTTGTTTTCTGTGCTGACTGTAGATATTGCAAGGGAACAAACTACTGCCATGCTGAAGGTAATCTCCATGAAGACTGGATTCAAGCATGCCTTATTTTTGAAAATTGCTGCTGTTAAGAAATCAAAGATGCTTTAAAATCTAATTGGAAAAGGTACGGGCACTACCCCAACTGTTACCTGTGGGGCTTACATAGAGAAGATCGAACCTAGCAATGTTAGGATGATGGGTGTCTTCTGTAGTGGAGGGATGCTACCATGATGGGCTTAGTCATTGCGCCGCAAGGAGTGGCGTGCATAAGGCGTCATTTACCTGGCCACTTGGGCCATCAAAGCACTTGTGGACCATCATATATTTCTACCTCGTACAATGTAAAAATTTCAATGCAACATGGACCAAGTCACCTGTTGCATCAGAGTTTAACACTATCAATCCGATGCAAATAGTACATCCTAATTGCACCCATATTTTTTAAAAGCGGTGCAATAATTCTTCACGTATTGCATCAAAAAATTGAAACTAACGCATCAAAATTTGTTTGATGCACTAATTTCTACCTATTGCATCTTGGATATGAAATTGGTGCAATAGTCCATACCTATTACATCGACATGAATTACTATGGCATCAAATTTCTTTTTCGATGCAATAACGACCACCTATTGCATCAAAACTACAAAAATGATGGAATAG